>LJPI01000097.1:398964-779450 GCA_001430955.1 Chrysosporium queenslandicum | reverse complement strand
AGGAGGGATTGAGTCCACTGAAGGAAGTCTGCTTGGGCCGAGCAGGTGATGACTAATTCACAAACTAATCACGTGACTGGATCCAACGCACGGGCCACCAGAGCCGCCAGAGGGCAATCCTCAATGAAGAGCTCGAATATCCTCGTTGCGCAGACCAGCCACAACAGCTCCCAGCATCTTTGCACGCTCCCTTCGAGGTTGCTTTGAATTTGGCTTATTTGCAATTTCTGAGGGGCTAAATCGCCTCTCGCAATCTTAGCAGATTCTGCAAATCTGCACTTTCAATACATTTTCTGGACGAGATTTGCGCCGTCATGTATAATCCCTACCAACGTAAGAATGCCCATTGTTGCAGCTTGGTTAGTTCCAAATCGTTTGTTGATTCTGACTACGTATCCTTTCAGATTCCGGCCCTTTCGGCAGGCCTCCGGAATACGCAGGGTTTCCTAGCGTGCCTCCAGGAACTGGTAATTTGCTGGCAACTCCTTCTTGCCATATCCCACCATTTTGACATGATACTAATGCTCTCGAAGTTCCGCCTCCCGGAATGGCTGCTCCTGGAACCGCCCCGCCCCCTGGAATCCAGCAAGCTAATGGTCCGCAGCCCGGGCATCCAGGTTTCCCACCGAACTTCCAGCCTCCTCCAAACATGCCAAATATCAACTTCTCGGCCCCCGTCATCCGGCTTGGTACATCCGGCCCTTCAAAATCATCTACTCCAATCGATTCTGGTCGGGAGAGAGGCGCAGATTCGCGGCGCGGTGGTGCCGGCGCGAATAATATAGAATCTCAACGCCAAAACATCCGGGAGGCAATGCTTCAATTACAACCCCCTACCAAGGACGAGATCGTGCGTACAATCTTCATTGGCGGGATTACAGAGGGTATTAGTAGCGACGAAGAAATTGAACGTATACTTCGTGCGGCAGGGAATTTAAGGCGCTGGATCAGGGCTACGGATGCGGATGAAAAGCCTTGCAAGTTTGGTTTCGCAGAGTACGAAGACCCTGATAGTTTAAGTACGGCTGTCGAAGTGCTAAGGGATATCGAAGTTCCCGTAAAGAAACAGCAACCGCCCAAGGAGGAAGGACAGCAGCTGCAGGAGGGCGAAAGAAGCAAGTTGTTGGTACGTCGTCCAATCTTTCTTTTGAGTGATGTTTTTTTAATTAATATACGTTTTCCAGGTCGTTGTTGACGAAAGCTCTCTAAAATACATTGAACAATACAAGACCTCTAGCAACCGAGACCCTGCGGACACCCAATCACGGGTTGAGTCTGCGCGAGCGGCGATATCAACTATTTTGTCTGAACTTGAGCGCCCATCGGATTCCCAAAAGAAAGAACATGACGCGCGGGGAACTGACCGCGACGGTGATGTCACAATGAGTAACGCCGATGATCACAACACTGCCGGTGCTGCAGAAGTCGTGACCATCCCGATCACCGTTGAGGACGAATTGTCGGATATTCCGCCTGAGATGAGAGAAACAGTCGCGAAAGAGATTGCGGCATTCCGTGAGAGAAGCAATCGCCGAGATCTTGAACGTCTGAAACGCGAGGAAGAAATTGAGTCTCTAGAAAAGGCTAGGCACACTGGTTCATCCCGAGCTAATAGATTAGCATCACCTCCTCCAAGCGCACCCACTGGTCCTTCTGGTGGCGCTAATGGGATTCCGTTAGGTCCTCGGGATAGAGGGGTTCCAAACGCACCATCTGGACCTAAGGGGTTCGGCCAACAAATCCCAAAGGATTATCAAAAAGGGGTGTCGTTCGTCAATGGACTTGGTGTGAATGAAGAAGAGGATGATACTGACGCAAGCGATGCGGAATTGGAACGGAGACGCCAAGCAAAAAAGGCCGCTGAGGACGAAAAACAGTTCCTGGACCAAGAGAGACGGTGGCTCAACCGTGAGCGTAGTAGAGCTGCCGCTGTTGAACGAGAGAAGAACCGCGACAAGGAAGAAGAAAAGCGCCTGGAGGAAGAGAAGCAAGCTATGGCTAAACGCCTCAGGGACTGGAACGATGACGTCGAAGCAAGTCGAAAGGTGGAAGAATACTATGCCGATCGCGGCTTGTGGATTCGAAATCGGGCGATATTCCGGAATCGTGAGATCGCATTGGATGAAGCCGATCGAGCTAGCGAAGAGCGAGAAAAGGCCCGCGCTATGCAGCAACGCGAGCGAGCCCGAGGCATGGCAGACGACTTCCTTGCCCGACAAGCTGAAGAAATCGAATTGCGAGCACAAGCTCCAAGAGAACCTCAACGCTTCAAGCTTTCCCTCGGTGCTGCAGCACAGAAAGTGCAGGCGTCCACGAAACGGAGAACCGTTGCAGAAGTTGAGGGTCTTTTGGAAGATGAAGAAGAAACAGGTGCTGCAGCCAAACGCCCACTTACAGCGATCAAATTTGACACAGCTGCCGAAGTTGCCGGACTTACCGATGAAGAACGAGCTCAGGCAGCGAGACAACTTGCCGCCGAGATTCCATCAGACAAGGAAGGACTTTGGAAGTGGGAGGTCAAGTGGGAGTTTGTGGATGAATCTATTCTTGGAGAACAACTCAAGCCGTTCGTGGAGAAGAAGATCATGGAATATCTCGGCGTCCAAGAGCAGATGTTGGTTGACGTTGTGGAAGAGCATGTGCGCAAGAGAGGTTCTCCGCAGGAATTAGTAGAGCAGCTGGAAGGAGTAAGTTTTCTCTCAGTTCTACCATCTATAAGATTATGCTCGCATACTGACTTTCCCTCAGGCACTTGATGAAGAGGCTGAAGTTCTTGTGAAGAAGCTCTGGCGAATGATTATTTTCTTTTCTGAGAGTGAGAAGAGGGGTCTTTCAAACTAAAAAAATCCTGCTGGCGAGGTGCGTGAATACTGTAGTGTAAGTTAGAGAATGGAACAATTTTCCTACGTTGAATACCACCGGCGACCTGGCACCGGTGATTCTCTCCTGAGGGTGTGTCAATCTAATTTCAGAATCTGTTGAGCCTCCACGGCAGGTAATAGCTCTTCTCTAAAACTAAGACGGTTTGAACTCATAGTACACTTGGTGCCATATTCTGAACTAAGCGGTTTGCCAGCCAGAACGAAGAGGTCCATAAAACCTTGTACCATAGGCATAGCTCAACCATATCTTCCAATAGCCGGGGTTTAATGCTAGAGTATCTATGATGGCGTGTGGCTAATTGCTAATCACCCAATGTTAAGGGAGATCGTACTTGTAGCATAGAGAAAAGATTCAGTCGCATACTGACGCAATCATAACAAAGTTGCATAAATGAGCATGCCAAAAGCGTTGAGACATTTTCTCTAAAGTCAATGATGGCTCCAACGGGTAATTGACCATCGCATATCGCAACAGCATAGGCGCCCGTGGATGCAGTAGGGTGATTCCAACTGGCTCTAATAAGCCAACGCAAAGACCGCGATTCATCCGGGACGTTGTCCTCAGGATTGGATCGACAGACAGCCATCGAGCTGCACTAACCACTATAATGTGGTACAGTGATAGCGTAAAGGTCTTTCGTTTATCGCCATTGTATGCCAAAAATCTTCGATGCAGTTTTCTTCGCAGCGTTGGCTTCGGCAGCAGCGTTTTCCAAGAATATGCGTTTGTGGCCTTCTCCTTGTTAGCAATGTTTTCTGCCCCAAATTCTAAGCTCCTCGTACCTTGGACATCAAGTGCCAGAAGGTGATACTTGTATTCGCCTTGATCGGGGGTTTTTATCAGGTGAACACGAACGACGCCTTCATTTAGCGGTCCGGTGACATTGAAATGCATTTTCATATGCTCATTTCCTCGTCGATCCCTCTCCAGGGTTGTGCTAGATAATTCCAATCAATCAATCAACCAATTCGCTAGGGAAAAGACAAAACTCTGAATTGGATAGATTCTCACGCTATCGGCCGATTTCGAGTCCATTTATTCCACGAGGCTTCACCGTATGCTCTGACCTTCTTGGGATCGCCTAACACTTCGATACATTTCGGATCATCTTTAATTCGTTCCACGGCACGGTTGAATTGTCTAGTCTTGCTATCGGGAGCAAAAACATCCAGGTAAAGGAACGTAAAAACACCACCCGTCATGACGGCTCCCACCAGAATAACCATGAAATTCATCGACTGTTGGGTCGCCCGCGCAGCCTTTTCTCTTCGAGATAGTTCGCCCCACCGGACTCTACCATCATCGCTAGCGACGGTGATTTGTTTTCGAGGCGGGCTACCAGATGACCCTCCTAAGCTGCTGTGCGTGGCATATCGCCGCGAATATGCAAAGAGCGGCCGGACAAAGCGCAGAGCGGTAGCGGGAGCCGGGAACATGGCGTTATTCGCGAGAGAGGAAATTTGTGGCAGGGCCATTGTGATACGAGACGTTGCGTCGAAAGCAACCCATTGGCAAAGGGACACGAAATTGAAGCTCAAGGGTCAGTCATCAGTTACAGCGTCCGTTTCAATATCACTGAGCTTGAACTGCGTTTCGGCGCTTTAGATAAGTCCTTTCCACGTGAAATCCTCAACCGGAAAAGGGAAAGCGTCATTTAGTTCGACACACCACAAATCTTCCTAAAGTTACGCTACGCTAGGCCTCTTGTGGAATAGTAAATTTTGGATTACAGAGCTGTATCAATGGAACAGAGAAAATACGGCGTACGCTTTATGTGAATTACGGTTAGGGGCCGTGCCCGTAACCCGAATGGCCGTGTCAGTCGTCCGTAGCCGTCATCTCAATGGGCGACGCACTGGCGGACACCTGAGCATCGGAACAACAACTCCTTTTTGAGAGAACATCCGCCACCTCTCAGTCACTCTCTTCTAGCCTTACGCACAACAATTTTTACTGTTTGTGAGGTGCATCTCCATTCTTATTCTCATCATGAGTGCTACCAAAGCACAATCGCAGAAAATCTTCGAGAAGCTTAAAACGAAGCCTGCGAACAAGGTAAGCCACCCACGTCCCGCCTTATGGTGTCCCGCTGTTGACCTCAAGGATTTAGCTATGCTTTGACTGTGGCTCGAAAAACCCGACTTGGTCTTCTGTTCCCTTCGGAATTTACTTGTGCCTTGATTGTTCGTCCAACCACCGTAACCTCGGCGTCCATATCTCCTTCGTTCGCTCGACAAACCTAGACCGTGGGTTCTCCATGAGATGACTGAGGTATTTCAGGCTGTGCTAATGCCGTTTAGAATGGCAATGGGACCAGTTACGGGTTATGAAAGTAGGAGGTAATGAATCTGCGACAAAGTACTTTCAATCGCATGGTGGAACTGCGGCCCTCGCCAGCAAAGACCCGAAAGTAAAATACACATCCAATGCGGCCGTAAAGTACAAGGAGGAATTGAAGAGAAGGGCGGCACTAGACGCACAAGAGTTTGTAGCCACCTAAACTGACTGGTGAGAGACCATTCGTTGACTCGCATCTCTGGCAGATACCCCGACGAGGTTGTTATTACAGATGTTGTTGCTACAGGAACCCCGGAAGGAAGTTCCACGCCTGCTGGAGAGCCGGATGACGACTTCTTCTCGTCATGGGATAAACCAGCTATTAAGAGGCCAAGCAATCCTCCTTCGCGAACAAGCACCCCTGCTGGCAACCGCACCGCGTCACCCTTCCTCAATCCTGGTGCCAATGGTAACGGGGCTAACAGACCCAAATCTCCGCTTTCAGCTTCGGATAAAAATGGTGCACCTTCGCCCCCTGTTGCTGTTCGAACAGGTTCCGCAGTTCGCAAAGGTCCAGCCGCTGGAGCAAAGAAGGGCAGTGTGCTTGGTGCTAAGAAGGGACCCAAGCTTGGCGCAAAGAAGATTACGGGCGCAGAGGCTATAGATTTCGAAGAAGCCGAAAGAAAGGCAAAAGAGGAGGCCGAACGTATTGAAAAGTTGGGCTATGACCCAGAAGCTGAACAAGAAGAGGCAAAGACCAAGATCGCGTCACCCACTCCCGTGAGTCCTGGAAGATCGAGTTTCAATGCTTCAAGAGGGCAAGAAAGAAATCAGAATGAAATCGAGAGACTTGGTATGGGTGTTGGCCGACTAGGATTCGGCCAGGTTGGTAAGCCTAAAGCACCGGCGCCTAAGAAACTAGGATTCGGCGCCGTCGGTCATACCAAATCCCCTATCAACGGTACGTCCACTGTGGATAAGGCTTGCGTCACGTCTAACACTCGACATCTAGATGAGGAGCTGGAGTATACCCGAGCCAAATTCGGCAGCCAGAAGGGCATTTCATCCGATGAATTTTTTGGCAGAAATCAATTTGACCCTGCTGCCCAAGCCGAAGCCAAAGCTCGCCTAGCAGGCTTCGAAGGTGCGACGGCTATCTCTAGCAACGCATACTTTGGTCGGCCCGAGGATGAGAACACCGATGACTATGGAAATTACGGCGACCTGGAAAGCGCAGCGAAGGATTTTGTTCGCAGATTCGGTATTACAGCTGGCGATGACCTTGAGAATCTCACGCACGTGCTCGGCGAAGGAGCTTCAAGGTTGCAGGGTAAGTGTTCCGTATTGTCCAGAGTTTTGTGCCCTTCTTAGAACCTGGTTCTGACTGCTACTCTAGATGCCATTCGGAACTACCTGAACAGTTGAGCGATCTCCAAGCAGCGCTGTTCTGATTTTTCCTTCATTGTCTAACTCTCAAGTTTGACTAGGATGAGGACACCCTTCCGAGTCTCCAACCCTGCGATTGATGCCAGCAGTCGCCACGATGCGCCTAGATTGATATCCACTTCCTTCCGGCGCCTTTCTTTACATAACCTCGCTGCTTTTTTACCTTAGCGCTTCATGCCCAAAGTCACTACGTTCTTGTCCGACATGATGGAAGTCCCTGCAATGGACAAGCACCGATCGGGTCTTTTTCTCCCAGTTACTCGAGACTTTCTTGAAGAAGAACGAGCGTTTACCCTGTCTTTCCGTATTCATGTTCCATTCTTTTCTCGCCCCTTTCTCCTTGACTTTCAATTGTAATTAGATGTTGTGTGGAATGGAAAAGAAATGACCTTTTCATCTTAAATCGCTATCAACAGGAAAGTATTTTGTAAGCTTGATAGTCGCAAATAAGTGTGATATTCCGGGTATACTGATACAATGTTAGATAAGGGCCTCGGGCACCCCTCCATATTCAAGAACACTGGAAACTTTTCTTCTATTAGGATCCGACAAGGTAGGCTCAAGCTTCGGATCATTGGCGATAAATTGCATCCGCCATCATCGCAACCTGACCCATCTCCCTCACATCATGAACTCGCACAATATCCGCCCCGCCCCCAATAGCAGCCGTGATGGCCGCCGCCGTGCCCCACACCCGTTCACTTGCGTTCTCAACGCGCGTAATGCGTCCCACAAAACCCTTGCGGCTCGTGCCCACCAACCACGGCAAGTGGCTAAGCGCGCCGAATTCCCGCAGCCGCTGCATGTCACGCAGCAGCGTCAGATTCTGCTGCTGATTCTTCGCGAACCCCACGCCCGGGTCGGCGATGATGCGCCAGCGACGGACGCCGGCGCGTTCTGCGGCCGCGACGCGCTGGGCAAGCTCGCTGCCGACGCCGTGGATGACGCCGGCTGGGTAGTTGGTGAGTTTGGACATGGTCTTTGGAGTGCCGCGGGTGTGTGAGAGGATGACGGATGTGCCGAGGCGGGCCATGGTGGGGAGCATGGCGGGGTCGAGGAGGCCGGCGGAGATGTCGTTGATGATGTCTGCGCCGGCGGAGATGGCGGCTTCGGCGACGCTGGCGCGGTAGGTGTCGATGCTGAGGGCGATGTGGTTGGCTTCGGGGAGGGAGCGGATGAGTTTGATGGCGGGGAGGACGCGGGAGAGCTCTTCTTGTTCGGTGATGGGGTCGGAGTTGGGACGGGTGCTTTCGCCGCCGATGTCGATTATGCTGGCGCCGTGGCGGATGAAGTCGCGGACCGTTTGGGTGAGGGTGGGAATGTCTGCTGCTGAGTGGATTCCGCCATCTGAGAAGGAATCTGGCGTCACGTTTAGGACGGCCATGACATGAGTGGCTCGTTTGGGGTTCGAGGGTGTTAGTTGCGGCATGTTTTCGCGCATTGGAGTTATTGTTATCGGCGCAGGCTCCGAGGGAGGAAGTGCATCCAGGTAGGTTTGATAGCTAGCTGAATTCTTGTTTCCGGGTGGTATACCTTCGGGGATCAATCTTCATAAATGTAAGTAGAGTAATTCTAGAGAGCAGGGATGGCTATGGTCTTACTGGCAAAGCGGCCGCAGCACGAATTCGCGTTCAAGCATGAGCTTGTGCGGTATATTCAACCGTTCGTTCGAAAATGTCTCTTCATCATACAAAAGTATATCCAGATCTATGACTCGAGGACCCTTATCCACAGTTTTCTTCCTTCCCAGGGCATTTTCTATGGACTGGAGCGTATCGAGCAGCTCAATTGGGCGCATACTGGTTTCGACCTGTCGACCGTCAGATATTGATACTAAGAGATGCATAATTTTGCGGGTGAATTCCAGGAGCACTGTACATTGCATCTACAACTGAACTAGACTCGCAAATGGGGATACTAACTTCACAAACTCCGTTGACGAAAGGCTCCTGATTCGTCACGTACATAGGTGCGGTCTCGAAAAGAGAGCTCGTCCTCAGGATCTTGATACCTCTTGCCTCCATTTCCCTGCACGCCCGTTCCACCATAGCAACTCGATCACCCATATTGCTTCCTAGGGCAACGAACGCGCGATGTCGAGACGACGCAAGCATGGTAACTACGCTTCTCGTATGATTAAGAAGGTGGCGATTGAAGACAGAAGAGTAAACACGCTTTCGCGGAGGTTCAATAGCTTCATTTGTTCCCGTTTTGTGCTTTAGACAAGAGGTATTGGTGGCATAGGCTCGGCGAAAAAGTTGAGTCTTCCCGCAAAAGCCTCTGGGGTAATTGAGGGTATCTGGGCCTAATCTGTAGCCACGACAGGCATGGCTCCCTAAGTGCCAATCGGTGTAGGCTGAAGTTGAGATAGTCCCAGTAGCTAACAAAGACCTTACTCAAGAGTCAGTCCATCGTCGCAGTTGACGCTTCGTAGCGGACCAGAATAGACCTTTCATAAGAGTTAGATTCAGCGCATAACCGGCCCAAGCCTAGTATACAACCGGATTGTGGAAGAGGCCGTGATGTGCTGCGAACAAGCGCGGTGGCATCGGCCACACAGCAGCGCGGAGAGAGTCTCATCGCTATTGCATGCCGCGACTCGCCCTCTGTCGTGAGTTGGAAGGTCCAGAGCCAATTCTCAATCAAATGCAGCGACAGAGCTTGAGAGCGGGCAAAAAGAAACTCCGAACCGAACGGCTGGTGCCCGCCGAGTCTCGCGACATTTGATAAGAGTCGGAGGGCATCATTCTGCGTTCTACCCAATTTGTAAACCCTTTGAGATTTATTTCAAGCTTGACCCTGCTTGATAGCACATGTGCAATAGGAGTAACTAATGGATAAAAGAACGCTTAAAAACAATTGTAAAAGCTGTACTGCAATCACGCATCCATCCTTACCTTTTCGCACTTACATTCTTCTGACCAACCTCTATGGAAAGTTTACACTGTGGGCAGGTCCAACAAGTTGCATTTCTATCACTGTAGCTTAGCAACGTTTTTCAACAAGCAAGGTTTCTCATGAAATCAATGTGGATTCATGAGATATGTTTTCATTGAATGCGGATACGTTGAGGCAACTATTTTGGTAGCTAGGCTAGAAGGAATTCCCTCGTGCCATCTTTCAGAATTTGGTCAAAGACCTCGAGGTGAGACTCCTACTTGGAGACTATACGTTGGTTAGAATCCTGGACTCCTAGGTTTCTACTGACATTTGATTGAGATCCCTAGATTTGAGTCACTATACCCCTCCGAGCCATATTATTATGATTGAGTGATATAGAAACCACCGCATCCAAGGATGCCAGATCTCCCTGGCCGTTGCACTCAGTGAACCAAAATAACCTACTTCGCAATTGATAGCACATCTGCAGAATAGGGGTTAACTGGTGGGCAGAAAGAAAACTAAAAAATACTCCATTGTCAAAATTCTATGTGCCTAGTCTCAACTGGGCAATGCCCACCACCACCTGATTCACCTCCATAGCGAGCTAAAAGAAAAAAAAAAAAAGATAATAAAAATAAGACAAAAGCGGGGGAAGGTGCCTAATGACTGTCACGCATCAACTCAAGTTGGTGCTCAAGAATTTCATTTTGGTTGCCAATGAGTAGTTCCAGGCCGGACGGCCCAGCGATTAAACGATACACTGTATCTAATCCCC
Source organism: Chrysosporium queenslandicum (assembly GCA_001430955.1). Lineage (NCBI taxonomy): Eukaryota > Fungi > Ascomycota > Eurotiomycetes > Onygenales > Onygenaceae > Chrysosporium > Chrysosporium queenslandicum. Next base: position 769,186 of record LJPI01000097.1, on the reverse strand, counting down.
GAATGGTCAAGACAGCTGCCAAGTTGGCTAGAAAACTGGCCGCGAACACCATTAGGGTCGATGATAAATACTCCCACGTCGTGGGAGTATCATCGCTGCGGCGGTAAAGCCGGTCATGGACAATAGGTGCATCGGAGTTTACGGGCAGGAAGAAAACCAGTGTAAGCATAATAGTAATAATATTAATAATAATGCCCATTTTTCCCTTCTTAAAAGAGTGAACTATAGAATATAAAAGAGAAAAGAAGTGTAAATAAAACGAGAAAAGAGATATTGAATGTAGCAAATGGAAGCGGTTACAAGAATCAAGCGAATGGTAGTGATTGAAATGAAGTTGGGCAAACCGCAGGGAGAGAAGGAGAGAGAAGAAGAAGAGAGATAGCAGCAGATGAAATGCCGGAGGCATTTATATAGCGAGCCTGAGCTGAGGCAGCAGGAAAGAACAAGCCGATGTCTAGGAAGCCGTAGTTCGGGTGCATAGGGACGGCAGGAAAGGATAACGCTTTTGGTCTTCAGGGAGAGAACAGTATTCTGATCACCACCCAGAGAGTTGTAAGCTTGCTTTCCTTCAGGAACTGAGGTGAAACATCGTCAAAGAATTGCTGGTATCGTGAATTTTCAGTGAGTAGACCCCACGAATAACCCGAATGACACTCGCGGACCACCCGTCGCCAGCTCGAGTCCGTTGGATCAGTGCAGCGGCCCAAGTTACACCATTGAGTGAGTCTTGCTTCACCCCGTTTCCAGTCAAATTCATGATTGACGATGAAACGATAGTCGGAGGAGCAGTCAACGCAAGCGGAACGATAGCAGATACTCCTCGAGATATCGAGTGCATAGAGGCCAAAGTACACACGGCAATATCTACTCCTTGTGTGAACAATGTATCGGATTGCATCTTTTTTGGATCGGGAGTTACCGCGAACGAATAGATACGAAAAATCAAGTTTCACAATCAACTCATCGTTTATGATTCTCGCGCTGCATCTCGCACGAAGCCCGTTATAAGGCTCGCGGGTGTTTCTAAAGCGAAATTCGAGAGTGGCAAGAGGCAATCCATGATGATCGCCATACCGATGGCGATTCAAGATTGCTCGGGCTTGAGGAAAAGATATACCCAGCGTAGGATGAAATATGGCAAATACGCCCAGTGCTTTTTCGCATTGTGTAAGAAAGTAGAGGTGTGGACTCTTGCGGAGTGCACGATGGAAAGTCGCGCACTGGTGGCAGAGGAAACGGCCTGGAAACTCTCGCTCTATCGCTTGGAGCAATTTGAGTCGCTCTCTTTGTGAATCCGGATACTCCCAATACTCCTCCCCCAACGGCCTCCACTCCTCCTGTCTTTGAAGGCCTCGGAGGAGCTTGTCTCCGTCCAAAAAATCCCAAAGAGATTTGCATGTCAAAGCCAGTGATGCCTTGTCGGCGTGGGAGAATTGCTGCGTTGAAACAAGATAATAAATGATGTCGAGTGAAACTCCATAGATCGGTGGCAGCGATTTAGGGTCTGATTTTATGGGCTTTGGAGACCCCCAGAATCGGAAAAATCGGTAGTATAGACGTCGAAGAGGAAGCGCAATATATCTCTGAAGTATAGATAGTGTCTTCATGGTGGTGATAGAGCGAGCGTCCGAATGCGGGGCGGCGTCTTCGAGAAGGATGAGGGAGGAGATCCTGAGTTATCACCAGTCGTATAATTTGGCCAAAGTTGTTACTGTGCTTTGCTTCCATAGTGTACGGTGTCATTGAAGTCATCCTTGGTAGAAGCATCGGACTTCATGGACACTTCTGTGTTTGCCCTGGATGAACTTTCAGAGCCAAACCATGGAAATGGTCTGGTACTAGCCAAACATCTCAGCAAATGACGACAACTTCTTACCGCAGTAAATCTCCTACTCCGAGATGATGCTATTGCTCATATCAACGGCTGTTTCTTGACGTTGACTTTTGACACTTCGGGCCATGTTACCAGATATCTATCCAACCACCCCCATGACCCATCTCGGGAAGGAAATGAATCCCAAAGGCAGATGGTAAAGATTTGTTGATTAGAAATCTGTGCAATTGGTATCACAAGCTCAAGCATTCACATTTCAGCTGAATGGTAGTAGTAGGATTCAAAGATGAAGAGCTGAAAAGGTTCTATCTTTGGACGGTCAAGAAATCACTTGGTTCGGCTGCTCCCTAACACTCCTGCTATCAAGCGGGAATGAAGATGCTAATTGACCAGAAATCATGCTATGATACGTGTCAGAAAGCACGAGAGCAGGACTCGAGGTCTAGTTGAGCACTCTGCGTGTTCGTGATCGGAAGACTCTCGGTTGCTGAAGGTTCCAAGCCCGCCCAGCCACGATCGAGGTCTCGCTGGCTATTAGCTCGTTACCCCGACTGGCCTTCACAGATGCCGAGGCTCTTCTGCACTCCCGCCCGGCCCAGCTCGTCCCCGTTTCATGCGCGCTCGAAGCAATAAATACTCAACCTCGTTTTCTCACCCTGCCCGTCTTTCACATCATACCATCCCTCCTGTCCCTTCTTTAGGTTCCCTTTCACTCCATCTCTCACTTCGTAGAGCTTCTGCTGACACCACTCCCCTTCGCTGTGCATAAACTCTACTGATTCATAACGAAGCACACATATCCAAAATGGCCTCGCCTCGTAAGTTCTGCAATGGAGCCTCGTGATTCTCGCTGCATCATGTCGTCCATCTTTCGCTAACGCTTGAGCGCCGAACTGCTTTAGAGAAACTTCGTACTCCTCTCACTGATCTTCTGAAGATCAACCATCCCGTCCTTTTGGCCGGTATGAACGTTGCTGCTGGTCCAAAGCTCGCCGCAGCCGTTACCAATGCCGGTGGTATGGGTGTTATCGGTGGTGTCGGCTATACTCCAGACATGCTCAGAGAGCAAATACAAGAGTTGAAGAGCTTTTTGAACGATAAGAACGCTCCTTTCGGCGTCGACCTCCTTCTCCCACAAGTTGGAGGAAGCGCACGCAAGACAAAGTATGTTCTCGAAATGTCCAGCCGAGAATAAAACAAGAATGCGCGCTAACAAGAATCGATATATAGCTATGATTATACCAAGGGAAAACTTGATGAGCTTGTCTCCATTATCGTCGACAGCGGTGCTAAGCTCTTCGTTTCCGCTGTTGGTGTTCCCCCAAAGCACGTTGTTGAGCGTCTCCACAAGGCCGGAATTCTCTATATGAACATGATCGGTCACCCAAAGCACGTTCAGAAGTGCCTTGATATCGGTGTCGATATCATCTGCGCCCAAGGTGGCGAGGGCGGTGGCCACACCGGTGACACTCCCACTTCCATCCTCATTCCCACTGTCGCCAAGCTCGTCCAGGGCCACAAGAGTCCTTTGACCGGCCAGCCTGTCCAGGTTGTTGCTGCTGGTGGTATTTTCAGCGGTCAATCCGTGGCTTCAGCTCTTATGCTCGGCGCTTCCGGTGTCTGGGTTGGTACTCGATTCGTCCTCTCGGACGAGGCTGGTGCACCGCACGCCCACCAAGAAGCCGTCAGAACCGCCGGCTTTGATGACAACGTCCGAACTATCATTTTCACTGTAAGGCCCAAATCCAGGAAATCCCCTGTTGTAAGGTTCGTATGGCTAACGACATCTTTCAGGGACGGCCCATGCGCGTACGCCTAAACCCATACATCAAGAACTGGGAGGATAACCGTGCCCAAGAGATCAAGGAACTCACGAGCAAGGGTGTCATTCCCGTTGAGCATGACTTTGAACAGCTCGGCGATGATGTTGATGACGACACTCTCGATAATGCCCGTCCCCACCTGATGGGTAAGGCTGCTGCCGTTGTCAACGAGAAGAAGCCAGCCAAGGCCATCGTTGATGAACTTGTCAATGATGCTGTCGCCTGGCTCAAGAAGGGCAATAACATGATTGCTAAACTCTAAATACATATCTTAAGTCTGTTGGCTTTGAACTTTTGACTCCTAATGAAAGCAAGAAATCCCTGTTTTGGAGCATCGGAGACGTATTTGTATATATCATGACCTTTGGTTTTTTCTAAGTATTTTTTTTCTGTTCCTCTTTTGTTCAATTTGCCCCTATCTCCGTAAATATATCTATCTATTTACCGACGTGCTACTTGTATGGAGTAGCTTGTGTCCAAATTATCAATAAGACTGTTTGGTTCGAATTAGCTCTTACTGCCCTGTGCCCCAGAATGGCTTTTCTCTAAAGTTGTGCTGCAGAAGGATTTTGGTCTATAGATCGTGTTTGCATGCATTTTTGTAACTGGCTTTCTCTACCACAATTCATTGCTTCTTTTCCTTTTTGTGCCTCGGTCGACTCGCATCACCGCGGCATCTGTGTGAAGGAAGGATACACCCCCAACACGGTAGCTAAGATGAATAACAAACTCCCGAGGTGTTGATATGCTCCATTCTTAGGCATGTAAGGGCCCCTTCTGAATTGTTTTGGGAAGAGCTAGATAACTTGCCCAAGCACCGTTCTAAGAAAAGAATGGAGTATATGCTGCCACAGGGGTAGACTGTAACCCTTCGCAGGGTGTTCAATAGTGGTGGATTGTGGTGAGTGTCCCAGTTAGCTTGGAATAAACGAGCTAGCTATCTTAGGCTCATTTATGTAGAGAAGGTTTAGGAGATTTTAATTCTCTGGGCGGCATGGTAATAAGTTGAAGTTGCTAGTAGGCAGCTACTTCAGATGTCGTTCAAGCAATGCATCCAACCCATAGCTACTAATTAAGCAAGTATCATACTGCCCTATAGCAGCAGTGAGCCGCTAGATGGGTTGCTACCTGGCTCACGTTTCGGTAGTGATTGATAGCCGGCTGAACTGGACACAAAGCCACTCGCAAGAGGTTCCTGTCAAGATTATACAAATTAGGGCTAAAATCCAAATGCGGTTAAGTGGCAGCGAAGGAAAAGCTTAAACGGACCGACCACCAATCCGAAGCTAAGCCCGATCCAGGCCATCTGACTGCACACCGAAATGCGATAATTTCATCATTCAATTCAAACTGCTTCGTACTCCAAACACAGAACTTTCAGAGCACAGTGACAATGTCTCGGCTAGCAAAGTGAGTTCGCCCGCATTTGTTCCCGTGAAAATTTAACTAACAAGGAGCGTGCAAACAGCCGTGCTGGCGACTGGGCCGACGACGAGGAATTCGACGAAGCCGCCTCGCTCCCCCCACAGCAAGTTATCTCCAACAAAGACGGCACCAAAACCGTGATAACATACCAATTCAACGACGATGGCAAAAAAGTCAAGACTACCCGACGTATTCGCACAACCGTGGTCAAAGAGCACGTAAACCCTCGCGTCGCAGAGCGCAAAGCGTGGGCCAAATTCGGCCTGGAGCAGGGCCACCCTCCCGGCCCTTCGCTCGATACCACTTCGGTGGGAGAGAACATCATCTTCCGACCTTCGGTGAACTGGAAATCGCAGGCCAAGGAGGCGGAGAAGGCGGGTGGCGAGAAGGGAGGTTTGAAGGATCAGCTCAAAGACAAGAAGGTCAAATGTCGTATCTGTAGCGGGGAGCATTTCACAGCCAGATGTCCTTTCAAGGACACCATGGCGCCTGTTGACGAGCCGGCTGCCCCGTCTGGCGCCGATCAAGATGAGGAACGACCCGCGGGCGCATTGGGCGGAGGTGGAAGTGCTTATGTTCCGCCTGCACTTAGAAAGGGTGGCGCTGCTACTGGAGAGAAGATAGCGAGCAAATATGAGAGAGATGAGTTGGCGACGCTGCGTGTTACGAACGTGAGTGTGGCATCTGCTTGACAGAGCGTCGGTCACCAGTAGTGCGGTTAGGTTGCTAATTTCTTGAACAGGTCAGCGAGCTTGCGGAAGAAGGAGAACTTCGGGATATGTTTGGCAGATTTGGACACGTTACGAGAGTCTTTTTGGCCAAGGATAAGGAAACCAACATGGCCAAGGGCTTCGCGTTTATCAGTTTCGCGGACAGAGCAGATGCTGCTCGCGCTTGTGAAAAGATGGATGGCTGTAAGTTCAGATGAAACATTATTCCCTTTTTGAGCATCATTCTAACACAATATAGTTGGTTATCGACATTTAATTCTGCGCGTCGAGTTTGCGAAGAAGACGACATGATTGTTCTTTATGAAATTTAACCTCTTTTACGTCTCTTTAATGAGTCTTTTACTTCTATCCTATTCCTTCTCATTCTTCCTAGGCTGGCTTACCCGGTTTGTTTCTGCTTTTTCAGACGCCCAAAAATTCTCATGCCCACTGCGAAATTGTTGATAATGATGACCGCAAAATAGAATTTCTCATGCCTGATTCCATCGTCATTGTTATTTTGATAACCAGCTTGATTTACACGGAATCCTGCTCAAAGCAGCCTAGGCCCGTATCACGAACCCAACGGCTTTCCAAGGTAGCACCTTGGAACGATGAGGCAATGCCCGGCACTTCTCTTTGCAAATTGCTGAAGTTTGCCTATGGAGAATCTGCGATTTTCGTTTTCCTGAGTGCATGAAAAGCCGGTTTGATCTGCACAGAATCAAGGCTAATCAAACTGGCTGCTTTGATAACCGCGGCTTGCTCTCGTCGCCCCAGAGCGGTTATCTGCGTTGCTTGGCTAATGATGCGCTTTTTTCGCTCTCTCCCGCTCCTTTTCTGAGAAGCCGCCTCTAATCTGGGCAGCATTTTTTTTTTCCCTAGGCACGATGGCAATACCACCCTTCATGCCCACCTGTCGTTGCGAGGCCAAACCGACCGACCAATCCCCTGAACCGCCTGCCGGATTGCCGAGAACAGCTTGACGAAAAAGGAGTTATTTCCTCAACAATTTTTTTTATGCAGTGCATGACTATCTGCAGAGGATTAAGAGTATGCATCTCCGAGTGATGAACTATAGAACCCAGACCTCCGCTTTGTTAACCAAATAGGCTCCCTCCCTGTTGGTTACAGATGGATGTCACGTCGTCGGCTACAAGGACAGCGTCGATGGACTGGATCCAAATTTGTCTTGGGAAACCCCGAGGGATCTCAGAAGTTGACAGCGCAGCAGACAGATTGAAGAACGACATGTGTATGTACATACGTATGCAAGTACGCATCTTTCAAAACGAGTGAGTTACTCAGTTGGGCCAAGCGGCATGCCTGCGCCTGGTTTTTGTTTTTTTTCTTTTTTCTTTTTTTGCCCCTAGCCTTTCTGCATACGGACGTGTATCGATCGGACGTTTTCCCTGAGTCTCTGGTGATTCTAAGGGGGAAGGGAGGGGAGTGCACCTGGAGAAGAGCCCCCCCGGCTCCTACGGATCGTCTCATCCTTTCCCCAGCTGCAGTGCGAGGAAGAAAAGCTGCACTTTCACTTTCTCGGTATTCCTATCCATTGCCCCCCCAAGACACGTAGAAAATCATCTCATTCCCCTCCACCAGGAAGCCGCGTATCCCCCTCCATCCCTCCGATCTATTCTTCATCCGGCTTGACGGACTTGCAGTCCGAAGTCGGACATTAGCATGCGAACAGGGAGGCTGGGAGGCCCCGACGCTCACGTCCTGGAGGGTGTATTGTTTCCAGCAACCCCTAGAGAAAAAAAGAATGAACTAACATTAACCGCTTCTCCCCGGAGACCACCGCGACCACCAATCGGCCAGGCTGGATCCTGGCCAGCTTTAGGAGTGCAACGTAGGCAATAAGAACCAAAAGAAAGCTCTCTCCAGCCATGCCCTCATAGTAGTAACTAGTCGGTTACCGACCGCCGGGAGTCGCCGTTAGTTGTGGCTTTGTTTCTCTTTTCCCGGCCCAAAGCGCCCATTCCTGGACGCTCGCTATCTGAATGCTTCGTGGTCAAACGAAGGCAAGATCAGTAGGTTCATCCACATACAACTACAACAAAGAGTCTTTCCCCCTCTCATGGATAACGAGAGTTTGGCTATTATTACTTTTTTGCCATCTCAATCTCCATCAAAACCTAACCCAAACTTACCTCTGAAATAAGCTCCATCTCCGTTCCGCCGTCCATAGGGCCTCTCTAAAAGCAGTTTAATAAGTTACGGACGTTCGGACATGGCAGAACTCCCAGGTACTTTCAAAGTACGAGGTAGACGATTTGGAGGCGAAATGCCCAGGCATGGGCGCAGACGGCAATCGATAGTTAGTTCAGGCGAGGGACATGGATGCAGATTTATCAGAATGACCCAAAATGATAAAGGTCATAGGATGAACGCTTTTGACCGCATACATTCGTGGTGTGGAGGTGTTTACGGCTGGGGTGCGCCCGCGGGTGTGCAAAAAAGCAAAAGGGGAGTGCCTAGAAAGCTGGGCGAACAGAGGCGAATAGAAAGCCAAGCAAGGGATTCTAAGGATAGAATTCGAGATTCCAACGCAATGTAAATTCCAAAGAGAAAGGCCGTGACGGCTATAGCAGGCATGGCGAAGGACCAGGCCAGGCGCCAAAGGGGGTCAAACTAGCAAAGGCTTGGAAAAGCGACCAGCCAAAGCGAGGGTGCAAATATATTAAGGTCATTAAGATCTGCCTTTTGCTTAATTGCATTGTAGTATGCCTGTTATCCCATTTATGTTAGCTCCTTGTGTTACACCTGGTCTCGGATCGGAGCATTATGTGACATTGGCAGTCCACTTGACTGGGGAATCTGCATTTGCTCCAAGACGGGGACGTAGCATTATCACCAGGACAAAAGGAAATAGTAGGTTACACACTCTTCGTCAGCTTACCAAACTTGTACACCACAGCCGACACTTCCGACCTGCTCTGTTCCCAATCTATCAAGCCAAATCAGCAGTTTGGTGGATATCATGCTTTCTTGCATTCCGGGTGATGGGGGTTGACACTGACCTGTCCACGTTTTATCCAAACGGGCGCAGTGAGACAATAGCCCAGCCTCTCATCATTCTTCGCGCCTCTCTGTCAAAGTTATGCTGTGGTAGTCAGCTACGCCTATTTTGGAAAGGTTGAGCGATGATCAAGCTTGATGAAGCTCAACCCCCGTCTACGCCCTGACATCACGGTTTGGAGGAAGGCGTACCTGCTTGAGTTGAAGAAGCAGATTCATGGTTGGTATCATCCGAGGGACAGTTACCCAACCCTAAATGCTCGTGGTACAGGAGTAACAGATAGCTGTTCTTTTCAAATTCTGGATTTTTTCCTTGGATTTGAGCTTGCCTCTCTCCCCCTCATCTTCCCCTCCCAGATGCTCCAATACAAAATGAAAACTGGGCCAAGTGACAAAACAAGAGCCGATTGTACATTTCAATATCATACCTGTCGGGGTATATTGAAATCAATCATGTGGAGCGGCGCGGGAGGGGTGCAGAACTATAACCATCTCCGGCTTGGAGAAAATCGAATTAGAATTCCTGCAGCCCGACATTCTATGCAGCTTTTTGAAAGAGACATGTGACCGAAAAAATTGCGAAAGCCAGTGGGCATATGACTCTAGTATGCTGCATGGAAACCGAGACCAAGTGCAGCAATACAAAAGCGTCGGACAGCATCGTGTAACAATAATTATTATTAGAAGGCCATCTCACGACGCAAAACAAGTAGGCCACGACAGAAATCCCTCGGGAGGTTGCGCTATTGAGCGGGTTGTCAGCAACAGCATGCCGAGAAGCAAGAGTAATCCGAAACCAGAACATCCAGCGCTGCTGGCAATGCATGTAGTCCTCAAAGGAATGATATCCGGGCACAGCTATGTTCCTCGGAAGCACTCAATTTAGCTGAATGCCAGCAGTTGCACTACCCTTCCCAGAACCGGTGGCCATGGCGTAAGATATCTAGCACTTCAGAGCAAGCAATATTGATTTTGCCAAAGGGATAATGTGTCCTGATGTTGATTGAAGAGCACTTTGGAAACATTGTGTAATGGCGGTTTGAAATAGCGCCTTTAGGGACCTCAGTCTTTTCTTTTTTTTGCGGCACAGGATTTCTTCACGACTTCCGGCGAGGCTTGCAAGAATGGCAAGACTACTAGCCTTGTCAAAGCAACTAGATCAGATGCAATTCCCCAATGCCTTTTGAAGTTGTCACACAAGAAAGGGGACGAGTAAAGAATTACCTGGCAACGACCAACGTTGCAATAACTGCTAGTCATATAAGGCTAGGTTGTCTTGAATGAGGCTAGGCTGCACAGAACTAGGGGGAGGCTTAGGGGAATAAAATAATGCAAGGTTTCATTTGGAATATCCGAGGTTTGTGCACCATAAAAGGGGTATCGTGGATACTGGGATGACAGGCGCAGAGAGAGAATCATTGACGGCCGAGGTTATCATAGCCCAATGGACACGTGTTGGGAAGGGTTGATTGCTGATCAGGATCGTCACAATGCCTTTGGTATGGTGTATCAGATTTGTACCTGGCCGGCTCAATGCCTCCCTGCTGAATGAAATCGGAAGTTTTGACCATCACCACTAGTCGACATGAAGAAAAGCTCCTTGAAATACTCTTCGTTACGCAAGATGCAGTTATCTTTCCAGGGCGTATAAAGATTGTCGCGCACTTTCATTATATGAGATAGCACTGCCCAAGTGCATGGTAGCCTAATCTCCTAGGATGTCTCAGACTGTCGCTGACAAAATTCGGATGAATGCAGTTGGAGCGATTGGTGTGCTTGGCAGCGCCTTGCTTGGATCGAGCGACCGAGACATTCCCTACCCCGGGCACCGTGGGCAAAAAGAGTCTGTGATAAAACTCATTAGTATCATCGCGAAGCTAATGGAGAAGAAGCTCCGTCACCGCAAATGTAACTACAGAACTTAGTCGCTCCTGCCTAGAGTATTGCTCACGGGTACTGCTGCTTTGTTTGAAAAGTAGTCCACCTTCTCTAACATGGATGCGTCGATTGCTCAAAAGGCTGAGTCGTAAGAAAAGATCGATCAAGGCGGTGGTCGGCTGGTATTTGGGGTCGGGAGCGGGACCGGGCTGTAACTCGTCGGCATCGAAAAAGAAAAAAGAAAAGAAAATAGACCAATCCTGGAACGTAAAATTCCAGATTTGGGGAAAAGGTCGGAGAACCAAAGCATTCTGACTGGATGGTGAAAGATGGATATTTCTTCCATTTCCAACAACAATTCTTAGAACGGGAACACGATAAAGTTTCGCAGCCCTTCAGAGACTGAGCAATAATAGATACAATCCGGACTGGAATACAATCACGATTGCGACATTGCCAGTCGCGGTGCATTGATCGACGAAGAGTTTCAAACTTGAAGCAATGTGAAGTGTACATACCTACGGAGCACCCGCACTTTCGAAGCCCCTCAGGCCGACACAAATTGATGGTGAGCCATGGAAGAAAAATGGTGGCAGTAGAGGAGTCGGTGTGGGCGGTGTTGTCGTCGTCGGCTTTTGTCGATGGTGATGTTGTCGGTTGGCGGAGGACGACGACGACGACGACGACGAGGAGGGAGAGGTGATGGGATGCGGTTGGCGGTGGGGGTTGCCAAGCCGATCAGCAAGCCCCGTGCACAGACCACAATGCGGCTAGTTTGTTCTTTGGGCCAAACAAGGTTTCCTTTGATTCAGGCTTTCCCCAATTGGGTTGGGCCGGCTGGCAAAGGGTGAGCTTCACACAACCTCACCTGTCAAAAAGGTCCCTCGATGTCTTTGTCCGGTTGGTGTGCCTGTTGCCCAGGAAGTGCTCGATGATCATCTTCCATCTCATAATAATGAATGAGCATACGCCAGTTCAGAGTAAATCAACTGATTTTCTCCCTTTGCCACCTTGTTCTCCACTGTCAACTTGGATGTCCTTTGTCACGGTCAGTCCATCCTGGTCACTGCTCCAAACCATGCTGCAAGGGCTCTCAGATCTAACCGGAAATTTTTTCTCCATAGCTGCATCAATAAAACTTTATCTCCAGGGTAGAACTGCAGTCTGCTCTGTATATTGATGCCTGCCTCTATCCGCTCTGTGCGGTGTGCACAGTGCCTGGATCGGAGCCGAAACGGTCACCGTTTATTAGCAGCTAGTTACTACGGAGTACTTTGCTAACCCCAGTGTCAGTCGGAGCATGCTTGTACAACCATGTCATTGCCAGGGTATATGCAAGACATTTGCCCACCGCAGCCCTGGCTTCCGCTTTTAGTAGTCTCTTCTGACCAAGTCCATTGCCTGGCCTCATGTTTTGCTAATGATCGATATCCCACCTAGGCCTGACTTTCGCCGTCAGAAAAAATTGCTGTGGCCAGTGTGAGACTACTGCGATCTGGGATACCTAGGTACACTGATGAGCTCATATTGCCACGTTGCTGTCCCATCTACGTGTGTATACACAGTGGAAGCAGAAATTCATGTTGAGATGGTGGCTACAGTATTCATCTCTTCATCAACTTGTTACCCAACACATGGCTTACCCCCGTTCCTTTGCCATGTGATGATCTTCCCTCTCAAGCGCGATGGCGATTATACATTTGTCTAGGTTTACGCATTGGGAGGACTTGAATACCGTCGTCACCTCATTATTTTTCCGTGGTCGAAGAAAAGGCCAAAAGAGAAGGGAAAGGTTCCAAAAAGGAAATGAACAATCACATCACCGCTTTACATTACAGAGTATGGAAAAAAAAATCCAGACTTCTTGCTAACTGGAAAAATAAACTTACTGGTCGATCATCTGCACCACTGAAACTTATGGATGCAGTCGCATTGTGGCTGAGATTGTCGGCCAATGGCCGTCGCTGTTGTTCTCCGTTGATCGCCTGATTTCTGCGCACTGATTCGCTAGTGAACAGGGAATGTTTCTCCTCGACCGATGGAAAAAGGGACCTTTTGATACTCCCGTACGCCAAGTCATCTTAGCTCTGCCCTGCGGTAGATCATTCTCGGTGTGCATCTCTGAATTACTCCGGATGGATTCAGTCCATTTGGCTCATGGTTGCGTTAGTCGCAATTGGTCGCTAAGTGTTGGTTTGTCGCGACTCGCTGGGTCAAACAGTCGCGGATTCAATCTGGCTCATAAGTCCGTTGGCTCGACTCAACAAATCGTGCATTTTTTTTTCATTATGACAAACCACTGCTCCATTGAAAGGTATGGTATTGTTTCTGTTACAGCTAGTGTGAAGCACAGAATCCTGTCGTGTTTTAGGTGTATATCGTAGGTAGGTGAAACGCCGCGCGCCTCAATGCGATCTCCCACACTGCGGATAACCACTTTTGAACTGTGGACAACTACACCCTGGGGAAACTTACAACGATTATAGAAATCCAAACGGTACTGAGCGTCGTGATCTTTGGGGAATCAAGTCGCTGAGAGCACTCCGCAACATAGATGCTTACTTGCCCCACAAATGCATTTAGAAACGCTTCTCGAATTCGGCAGAAAAGCCTATCATAGGTCTGCCAACTGGGGCAAGGATGGTTACCTGCAGCTTTTCGATAGGCGGGTCCAGGATCATCGCTCATAATATGCTTGCTGAAGGTATAATTCGCTTTGTCCCTTGCTAGCCCTTGGTTTTCGCATTCTCCGCTCGGCAACTTTCCTTACGCCTGGCACCGACTTAAAATACGAGTAGCCATTGATATTGGTACTTTGAAGCCATCAATCCCTCCCAGATACTTCCATCGGATTGGCTAAGCCATCTCCGATCTTAGACTTTGGGATCGGAGCTTCATCTCCCTACCGCATACTTGGCCCCCGGTGCCAATACGCCCATGACTGGGCCACTTCTATTCGTACGGAGAACGGGATGGTATGAAAGAACGGATTTACGCTCTTATGTCATGACTTTTCGTAGGTTTATCCTTGATCATGATCATTGGCTAACTTTTTGACGGAAAAAAGCAAAGTGATCTCAAAAAGGAGGAGAGAAAGAACCTTATCAGCGCCTAATAACACCAGGGTCATCCTACTTATATTAGAGATTATCTCGGGTCAACTCGACAAACAACGAGGTTCGCTCCTGGAAAGCTTGATATCTGTTTCTCCTTCCTCTGCCGGCCTCGGTCACCTACAAGAGAATTGTTGCTTGTCTCTCACGAGGTAACCGTCCCGCCACTTTCAATCGGTCATTTGGCGAATTACTATTAAAGTGTCCCTGCATACCTTTTTGCATGGCCACTTCCTACCAGTTACTGTCTTTCAGAAGCAAACCCAAAAGGTAAGTAAAAACATCATCTGATTCTAGATCTTTTACCTAGTTTCCCTCAGTTGGTTCCGGGGACCTTTCACCCAGTGATCCTATTGGGTTTTCCTTGCTTTCTGCACTACCATCCATTCTACGCGCCCCCCATGCGATTCAACTTCTTACCTTAAGGCATCCTTTTATCCACTGTTTTCAGTCATGGCGAATCTCTATTTCCAATTTACTAAAAATTTCATTGTTGTGTTGGTGTTTGGTGTCTGGATGTTTTTTTTTTTTTTTCTTTTTGATCGAGCACCTGACAAGGGCTATCTGTTTAGCCGTCGATCGCCTAGGGGGATCCACCTAGCTTATTCGCTGCCGGTAATTGCTTCTACTCACCTAACCCTGGGGCTGAGAATAATCCTTTAAAGTGAGCCAACCGGGACCGTTACACATTCCCAGGCCAAGTCATTTTGCAGCCGCCCTCCTATATCCCTCCCTCCTTACCATCTCAACCATACCCCACGTCTTCTTGATCCCGGTTCTACTCCGCCGGACCCTCTTTTTCTGCGAATTGGCTGCGATGGAGTCTAACGTCGTTCGCCTTTGAGCATGCATCCATCATATGCCAAGTATGTATGAAAGGCAACTAGCTTATCCCGACAGTTTCCATTCACCCTATTCGTGGTCATCCGTTACCTTATGACCCTTTGCTGGTCAGTCTGCATTTTTAGGGCCCACGGCAGGCTTCACTTGTTTCCTGAAATGGACCTTCCCTTATACCTCATCAATCTTCGCTGAAATCCACGGATAGATGCTAACACCGGTTTGCAGCCCTTTCGTCGCAAAAGGCTCAATTTAATCAATACAAACTACAGAAGTTTTATGAATCCTTATTTTCTACAAACTTGGCCAATCGTTTTGTTCTGAGCTCGCCACTTGGACCCGATTCCGCAGAGCCCGTTGCTTGAACCCTCCGAGCGCAGATCGAGACGTTTCTCCTTTACCACATTCTCTTTAAGCAGTTGTCGATACCAAGGCACCAGCCGAGTGCAGCTCTCATTGTTGATCTCTGGCAAGCTGTTGGAACTTGACAAATGAATTCTAGTAAGCTTGTTTCCATCTGGTACGACTTTAGAATCAGAATAACTGGGTTCCATCCCGCTGTCGGCGGGAGATTACCCACGTTTTCCAGGCCTTTTTGTCATTGATTTTTGGTCATTTCTTGTATCTTGTGTTTTTATACTAGCAATGTGGCGCTCCGCGTCATGGCCACATGTATTTCTTACTTTACATCTAAAAGATTGTCTCTGTTGAATTTCATTTCCTGATTCCTTTGGAATGATAAACCCGGCTTGGGTCCCTAAATTATCAACTCCAATCCTGATGTTGAGTGGGCACACCCAGCGCTCCTACAGAGATCCACCCCCTTTGAACCGACAACACCTTCCGACAACCGATCTTGCGGACTTTCTCGAACCCCTTCTCATACGAGCTCCGTTGTCTCCGAAGATATCGCGCAGCGCGGTGGCAGAGCTGGTATATTTGGCTACCAGGTCGTACATTCGGGGTCAATTTCGAACAGTTCGAGGCCTCCATCGCAGCAGTCTGGTGTCCAGGATGCCCTGTAAGTGTGTGCATATTGGTTAGCTGTCATTTGTTCTTGTTTTTTAGGTGCCCTGGCACTTGGAAAACTGTGTGATTTGCATTTGTTCAAGTCTATTACTTCAACTGGCTGTTGGCCGTTGGCCCAATTGAGTACCCCCTCGTGAAGCAACCTCACACGCCGAGCCAACATCATTCATCCACATGAGTGCTATCTGTTCGCTGAGTCATTTTGTTTTGCAGCATTGTTTTTATTTTCTCGTTCCTGTTCTCTTTTTCCTTTGCTCTCCTCTTCCCTTCAGTTGTCTGCTTGATTTCTCATCTTTAGCTGCTTGGGATGTGTTGGTTCTGAGCTCTGAGGTGCTGCCCACCCTTTTTCGTTCCATGCTCACTTGAACCTCTTCTCGTCTAATTAATTCAGCTAGCAACTTTGATTCGCCTCTGCATTGTCATCTTTCTGTCTAATTCTCAGCTTGTTTTGTTACCCCCTCTTCAGTCGCACGTGTCTTGAAACTTCATGCCCAATATCTACGCTGCTCAGCAGCTCCTTTTTCACTTTGACATGTTTACAGGCTGTCCTTTCAGTACTTAAGTGCGCAGTCCACCTTATTCTGCTCTTCTTTTGCATTTGTATGCTTCAAACTTTCCGTCTAATCTCTCACTTGCTCAATATCAGACCTCACTTGTTCCAACCTCAGCATTTCCGTCTGATTCACTTTCCGTCTAATTCTCAACTCTTCACTTTCCTTTTCATTTCAGTGTGTTTATTGTTTGAACTCACTTGCATTCGTCTCACTCTGCTTGTCCAATCTCCAGTTTTCCAACCATCTGTGCTTGCCTCGGCCTTTCTACCTCGCTTTTTCGAGTCACTTAATAACAGCTATGGCCTACAGCTTCCATGTTGCTGGGGACATCAAGAGCCTGGTAGCATCCTCCAGTGGATCATCACCACACAGTGCTAAATCCCAGGAAACTACATTTTCATTTGCCTCTCTCCATAGCAGCGACGTGAGCTCTTTGGCCTCAATCGACAACGACTCATCTGACACGTCCGCAACAAATCCGCATTCTTCGACTGAGAGAATGGCCGATTATAGGTACCCTCGAGGGCCTGCGCTGTGCGTCTACTCTTTCAGGCAAATATGTATAGGCGTTATCTTGTTACTAGCTGACACTTTTATTTAGACAGCCACCTTCGGCAATGACACATACCATACAATCCTCTGCCACTATGCTTCCTTCATCTGCAAGCATGATCAGCCGTGGAGATAGCTACTCCATGTACACGATGCCTAGAAACAGCATGTCGGTCACACAAACAGCCCCGTCTTTCGGTGACTCGACAAGATACCATCAATATCCTGCACGTTCAAATGATATACCGTTGAACAGCGCTTCCAACGCAGTCTATGGAAATTCTGGAAGTATGTTCATGGACTCTCCTCGAATGGCTCTTTCAAACATAGACTCGCCGCCTTGGTCCGAGACAGAGGTGTATTACACAGTTGTGGCCAACGGTCAAGTTGTGAAGCCAGAGATTCAAGCAAGAATTCATAAAGGGTTCTTTCCTGCAGGAGGATATTGGACTTGCTACCGCAGAAATTACTTTTCGGTGTCGCTTTCTTTTGCTTTGAGACCTTGGTCAGTGTGCACGACCTATTTTATACAGCGCCCTGGACGTGCACCAGAGAAGATTCAGTCTTTCGCCATGAAAATCGCAGCATTCGTGAATGGACAAGAGAAAGAGACCCGTGAGTTAATACAACACACACCAAAACGCGATAAACAGTCCGAAAGCAAGCCGAAACGCGCCATTCTTCAGCCCCAGCCGCCGCCGTCCCTTCTTCTCAACCACGGAAACACCGCTCACTTAAACTTCGGCCTTACACCATCTCAGTCCGCTGGCATGCAAATGGACTATGGTTCGTCTTATGGAGCTGCACAGCACTCCTCCCAAATCCCGACATCCCACACCTGGGAGCGGATTCAGTTTCAAAAAGCCACCGCAAATAATGGAAAAAGACGTGCTCAACAGCAGTTCTACAATCTTGTCGCAGAACTCTGGGCTGAGGTTTCCGATCCTCTTGGGAATGGAAATGAATGGGTTATGCTCGCGAGGAAACTTTCTAACCCAGTTGTGGTCCGCGGAAGATCTCCTGGCCATTATAGAGATGAGAAGCGGAACACAAATAACCGTATGACAACTGTTGAAACCGATACTGGAGCTTCAAACATAAACCATTTGGGAATGCATGCAGCACTAAACCCAGCGCCGGCACAACCATCTCGCTCTCATATTTCATCCCTCTCGTATGATCCGATCCAACGCAATGGCACACAGTACGATTACCGCCGCATGCCCTCTACAGACCAGTCGCCATTGACTGCCAGCTCCCTTGTGTCCTCATCCTCGTCCTCTCCTGGTTATGACTATACTTTGTTGAACGACCCTCTTCACTCAATGCAACCAATGACGACTGCTACATCTATTGATGGATACGGACAGCCTGCATTTGCATCTGCATCAACTCCCTCGCGCAGACTCGAACCGTTGAATGTTCGGTGTGCCCTCCCATCTTTTGACGACAATGCAAATAAGGCGCAAGAGCAAAGTGATGTCTCGCTAGGTGAACCCTTCGACCCTATGATTCCAATGTTAAACAATGTCCACGGCGGAACTCAATACATCAGAGGTCAGACCTCTAACGGCTATGCTAATCAGGAAGTCAGCCGGCCGTCGTCTGGCGGAAGACTCACTTCTTACTCCGCTCGCTCAGATGACCACGCTTATGGCCGCTATGATGCGATACATAATTCTCATGCCATGTGAGACAAGACGTTACGATTTCAACTTCTTTCCCTGTTCTCTAAATAGCACCGAGGGTCAACTTTTCTTCTCCCTTCATGGTTAATGTTCTGGTTTTTTTTTTACTCAAGTCTCGAGGAAAGGTTTTACAATTCTGTTTAAGTAGTCGAAGAAGCTATCGGCGCAGCATTCAGTTGATTGTGTTTTACTTCTTTTCTTGCCTTGTTGTCTCCTATGGAGGCTCTTATTTCTACCTAAATTGCCAAACTCGTGAGTTGTTGATTTACATCAAGTTGCTTATCTTTTACTTGACGACATTACCCAGAAAAAAAAATACTGAAATGGTCTCCTAAAGTACTCAAATCTTTCTGCATTGCCATCCTTCATCATCCCCTTTTTAATGAATGACATGAGCTACTTAAAGGACAACACGATACCCCCTAGAGACTCTTTCATGCATCTTAATCTTATTTCAGGGCAACGAACATGCATACAAGACTTACACAATAAGGCTGTAACAGCCTGTTTCCCAGCCTTATTGTTGAGGGCAGTGAAGTTGAATTTTCCCTCATTCACAATAATCCACAATTCAAACATGTTCCCTGTTCTACTGCTTATGCCCAAGTGTTGTTTTGGTTTCAAATTTCCCACTTTTTCGCACTTCTCCAATTCAGGGTTGTCTGATTATCATCTCTTTTGTTTCTTCTTAATGGTGAGCTGGACAAGAGTTTGAAGCATTATGATAAAACTGCAAGAAAACAGCTTGAAGAAGACTGAGCAAAAAAAAGAATAAACTAATCTCTAACAGCTGGTGAAGAGGTGATGTCCATGGAGGAAAGCTAGGCCTTTCTTGGTCCTCTATTTCCTTCTTTCTATCCACGCATGTCCAAGGAGTATATTTGTGTGTTTCATGTAGCAAAAAAGGGTTTTTATTTATATCGGCAGGGATGGAAAAGGATATGGGTCAAGAGCTTATTCAATGGGGAAACAAAGAGGGTTAAAGAGACTGTTTGTCAACATTTTCTTGTTGGTTTAGGGACCTAAAACGGATTATCTGTGCTTCACCTTGATAGTTGCATTTAGCCAAAATGCATTGCTGTTGCTATTGAGGTACTCGGATACACTTGCAAGTGGTAGACTTGAATATCTTATCTATATAAGGGGTTGCCTATGACACCAGGAGGAAGGGAGACTAGTTCACTGTTTAAGAAATTAGAAGACAAATGTCAGCAGGCTCAATTTTGTATAGGCACTACATAGTACTTACTTCCAGGACTCGAAACATTATAGTACTCACCATATCGATATAAACAGCGCATCTACCAACTCCCTTGCAAATCCGAATGCTACTGCGAACATTTCGACACGGTTCGAAGTGGTTTCCCAGAAAGAGACTTTTCGGACGCGTCCTCGCCGCAAGTTCCCCATAGGACGACGAGAGCAGCGCCTCCATGCACGGAAAGCCGTCCCTACAGCACCGCAAGACTCCAGAGAACTCTCAATCCACCTCAGACCAACCCCTACCCAGCGCAACGCAAAGTGCGACATCCGCAGTTGCAAAACCCTTCCAATTTTCATTTTTCCTCTTTGTGCCGTTCGAGCGCTCACTTCTCCACACTCCGGATCCGAACTCGAATGTTTCGGTCTAGCTCTTGTTTCTCTGCGTCCGTGGGCACCATGCCCAGGGTCTTCTCGACGCGCGGCTCGGCCCAGAGACCGAAGCCGGCGTAGGCCATTAATCCCAGGCCGAAGAAGAGTCGGGTGCGCGGGGAGAGGTTGCGGTATGACCTGGTGAGGCAGAAAAGGAGATCAGATTCGCTGGGACGATTTGACGAAGTGAAAAAGGGAGGGGGGAGAGAACGTGTGGAAAAGGGCTAAGGAATGGAGGGTGTGCTGACTTACTTCCAGAGAGACATGGTTTCAAGGTTTCAATCAATTGATTCAATGATAGTAGACAAGTCGAGATGATATGGATGAAGAGGTGAAAGTTTATGTGCGGCAACCTTTCGGAATTAAGGTCGATCGTCGAGGGAAGTCCGCAAGGAACGCTAGGACGCTTTTGGTTTGGTGTTCTCAAGCTCTAAGCATCAAGAAAGATCAAGCTAGGGATTCTTCCTTGATCCATTTACTCTGTACTGCTCGACCTCATCAACCGACGAAGTGGCACTGCAGGAATGATGTAAAGGCTACTATATTCAAGACCTACTCTTGTTTTGTGCATATTTTCGTCCTTACAGCCCGGTCCGGTTTGTGATAAATCAATGCGGGTTCTCGAGGACACTGTTGAGTGGCGGGGATCCTTAACATAACCCTGTTCATTGTCTGGTAGATAGTATGAAGCATTGGAGTCTGGAGCATTTCTCTAGTTAGTATCATATACTAGTATTTATATAGGTACACAGTACCTGTTCTGAATATAAATCACTAAAATTATACGCAACCCAGTGGTCTTCACACCCCAAGACGGCTCAAAGCGTGAGCGAGCAACTGCCACAGGAGACCTACTATACCATCACTGGATTTTACTTTGAAAAAGTGTCCTTAGCAAGCGAAGGGGCCTAAGCCCGCTGATTACATTGACCGACCTACATCAGTTATGGAGAAAACAATGCCACCTTGAAGGTTTGGATCCGGCGTCTCTCTGTGCCTTGCCTGAGATACTGGTGGTATGATGTCAAGTGCTCAATATACCGAAGACACCTGCCAATCAGTTACGTAAATTGGGATATCTCATTGGAGTACCCCAGGCGATGAGCGGAAGTTAGGCTCGTCACTGCATATTTGACATATTCGTATAGTTAGGACATATCAATTACTAACATTCTGACCTAGGGGTCTGGAGGTATCAATAGCCGTAATTTACAATCCTGCAGCTATCTGCAAAGCCATAAAAGCATAAAATCACAAAGCCCAGAAGACGTATAGAGGCGCATACGTGAAAGGCATTACTTGTAGGTAGTCGAGATATCGGTGGAAGTGAACATAAACAGAAGCGCTATGTGACGACAATGGACCAGGGTTTCCACGTATGGCCATCAGGGATTCGATCTGTGGAGAGTCCAGAACTTAGGATTTACCGTATGCCCGGTCAATTTCATGTTGGAACTTGCTGATGATCTTCTTTCGTTGTAGCTTCTGAGCAGCGGTAGCGTAGCCCTGGAGTTTCTAAGGTCAGTGAAAGCGATACATTGATGGTTCATTTGTTAAGACTTACGTTCTGAGGCGTCCATTCTTCATCGGAGAGCACAACGCCCTCGATAATTTCGAATGGTCGAAGTCCACCAGCTCTACCAGCCTGTTGCATCTCCTTCAAGATAATAGAGTTCAGTTTAGGGTTATGCACGAGTGTGCCGATACTATCGCCCTCGATGCCATTTTGCTTCGCCATCTGGTGAAGGGCAGGCTCAGCAGGCACGATAATCGCTACAGGCTTGGATTGGTCTGGGGCGGCGTAAATGCAGATGTTCGCGACGATATGGGCAGACCGGTAGATGGACTCCAGCTTTTCAAGAGCGATATACTCTCCATTCAACGATTTGACCAGATTCTTCTTGCGGTCGATGATTTTGATGTGGCCGTATCTATCGAACTCCCCAATATCACCCGTCATAAACCAGCCGTCATCGGTAAAAGCAGCCTTCGTCTCCTCCTCGTTGTTGTAGTAGCCTTGTGCAACACTTCCTCCACGAATCCAGATCTCGCCCTGGGGAGGATTGCGATCGGTAAAATAGCCAGCATCGGCAAAATCTACCAGCTTCATTTCCACAGAAGCAGGAATCTCCCCAATAGCATCGGCATTCCATGCCATAGGGTCGTTGAGTCCGCCCATAGCAGCGGTTTCCGTCAAGCCATACCCATTGATCATGGGACATATGGCCAAGGATAGGAAACGCTGAGTGTCCTTGGAGATCGGGCCACCACCGTTGAGCATAATTCGAAGGCGACCACCGGTAGCCTCCTTCAATTTCTTAAAGACGACGGCATCTAATATCCCCGCCCCAGGAAGGCCCGTGGACATTAAAAACGACTTCGCCGCAAGTCCTCCGTAGAAGAGTCCCTTGATGACGGCACTGCTCTTATTGACATTGCCGAGAATGCCTTTCTTGACACTCTCCCAAACCATGGGCACACCGACAAGAATAGTCGGTCTAAGCTCCTTGATGTCACCCTTGCAGTTTCTCATGGAGGTGTCTGAGAGCGTCTTGGGGTTACCATAGCCCATGGTACCACCCCAATACAAACAAATATTCTCGAAGACAAATTCCAAAATGTGAGCCTGGGGAAGATATGTGAGGAGAACATCGCTGGGGCCTAGATATTCACCGACGACGGCATCGGCACCGGCCACTGAGTTCAGTGTTAGCTTTGCCCGACAATGGGTATGGAGAACGTCTTCAATACTTACTGGCAGCAACCACATTCTTGTGCTTTAGAGAAACACCCTTGGGAGGCCCGGTTGACCCAGAAGTGTACATGATGCAGCAAAGGTCCTCTGGAGAAGGAGGCACAGGTTCTACAGGGTTCTCTTCACCGAGTTTTCTCAACTCTTCAAAGGACATAACATTAACATGGCCGAATTCGGTTTTGAGCTTATCCAAGTTCTCTTGCTTCACTTCGGTAGCGGTATCGTAGATGACGTTCTTCACATCCTTCGCATCTTTCAACACTCTCATGAGTACTGGGAGAAGGCCGGGATCGAGGAAAATGGTTGAACTGCAGGTTTGCAGGAGCGAATGCTTGACGCCCTCCTCGCCCAAGGAATCGTATGCTGTTACGATGGTGACTGACTGGGATACAGCGCCTGTAGACAAGTCAGACAGGAGGGTTAGAAGCGGTAAATTAACAAGTGGAACATACCGTGGGACATGGCCAGCCAATGAGCACTAATGAGATTTCGGCAGATTAGACAAGAATCCTCAAAAGGTCGCATGCAAACTACTGGGATAGGAAAACGGGGCTAAATCTCACCTCGTGGCACTGAAAAGATGGATGCGACTGTCTTTCTCATGGCCGATCTTTCGCAAACCAGCTCCCAGCTGCAGCGCAAGAGTCTCGTACTCATTGAAGCTGATAAAGGTGTAGGGGCTGAGCTCGAAATAAGTCCATTCTTTATCGACTTCTTGCTCGACGCCATCAACCAGCTTCTTGACCTTCTTGGTGTCGACATGGGTTTGGATGAGGCGTCGAGACCCAACAGCCTTCTTATTGCCGTACTTCTTCACGCTCCATCTAAGATTCTCGTAAACGGTGGTGATCTCTGGATTGGGAGTGGTAAGCAGGCCGTCTTTGGCCAGAGGATGTCGGCGGGGGATGGTCTCTCCCTTGACTGGTTCATAGCCGGGAGCTTCGACGGTGAATGGAGGCCTCTTGGAGATGCGAGGATACAAAACAGCATCCTTCTTCGCCATCTTGGCAACAGCTTCCGGGGACAGAGTGGTAGGTTACTAGGGAGCAGGTTGCCACTGGTTTGGAGGAAGCTAGAGGGAGCAGTTCTCCGACAAAAAGAGGATGGATGACAGAAGAGGAGAAGGAGAGAATTTTGCGGAGAAATGGAGTGAGGGCGTAAGAGAGGGCGAGAGAGAGGCAGGGTGGGTAGTCAAATCAACCACGGCCAAGGAAAGCTGCAGGGCACACTAGCTGGCTGGGAGGCACTAGTTGACTAGTTGTTGGGATTAAGTTGTCCTTTCCCCAGACTCAGGCAACCTCAAGGTTTGTTTTCCCCCCAGAAAAAGGAAAGAAAAAGGTACTTCAACCCGCTCTCTCTTCAGCCTTTTCTCCCGATACCCGCCTTTCCCTTCCGTTACAAGCATGTGTCTATCTATTATTATTCCGTCTGCGACAAGAGCTTCAAAACTATCGACATCATATATGCATGGCGCCCACTGCATAACACCTTCCCACAGACTTCTCCTGACCAGGGTATTCCAGTCACCCTGCAACCAGACTACCTGACCTGACCCAAACCACGCGTTCTTGGTTGTTTCTTCCCTTGGTTTCAAAAGGCCCAACCCTTTTCGCTTGTCCTGTGCTTGGCTGCCTAGGCTCTTGGTCTTTGGCGGTCGAGAAATGTGAAGCTGGAAGCTCGGCAATCTTGATGTGGAAGGGAAGGTTCCGCCACGCTTAGCCGCAAACTACTATGGGCAAAATCTGGCCAATAATAATTCTCCGTCTCCAAGCTCTGTGATAAGCCACCAATCATGGCCCCAGGATAAGCCGATCTCGAGACTTTTGGACACGGATTAATGGCTTCTGGCTGGATTTATTTCCTGCCACAACACAAGGAGCACCCGACTGTCTGTGTTGCGTGTCTGTTGACAACTCACCTCTTCATCAGGCTGAGCTCACGTTCAGGTGGCTAGAATCAGCAATTCTTCCACAGTGATTAACCTCAAGGAGTTGGACTGATTGCATGGGCCTTCTGAATCAAAACAATTACAGAAACCAATGCTGGCCTTCACTGGTTGCCATGAGGCTGATACCCATGCTCTCACCGGCTCTCACCATTTGTGCACTGTCTCCTAGGTTGCCTCTTACTTGAATTGATTCAGTGATGCTGTGCATTCCTACTCTGTACATTTCTGCTCTTTCTGCGGTGAATTTGACTGCAGCTTTGCTTAGAGCTGTGTGCTTCAATGCAATTTCATCTGCGCGAACAGGAGTAACTTCCATATCAATGCTGGAATGTCACTGTACCTTCCTTAAGTGATCTGGCTCCCTCATCTATCAACCCAACAATGGTTGATCTCCTGGGTAGTAGTATATATGCCTGCAAGCATTACTTTGTAATTGCTGCTTATTTTTGAGCACCAATTTTACAGACACATTAAGGGCCACTTTTCTTACTGAGATACAATCGACGCCAACCTCTATATCAATTAAGATCAATTGCCTTGTTTGCATATCTCGAGTTTGTGCTTGAAACCCCTTGGCCAGTGCTCTCTGTCGAACCCTTCCTAGCGACAATGCCAGCTGTGTCTGGAAGCGACAATAAAACTCAGGCGTCAGGTTCTACGAATTCCATTAAGGTTGCGAAGCGACAGTCGTCTGAGATCCGAAAACCTCGGCGAAAAAAGACAGCCGACAAGACTAAAAGCCACGATTCCTCCTCGAGCATGGCAGAAAATTGGCCCGATTGCTGGTTTTGCGCTGAGCAACTGGATGATTTTCCCCCTTGCACCTGCCCGGAATGCCAGCTTCCAAATTAGCTGTCTACAAGCGACCCCCTTCACTCTAACGACGCCATTTGTCAAATATTGACATTCCTTCGAGAGTTCGAGTGATAAGGATTGTCCACTCCAAAAATACAACTATTGGCATGACATTAGTACTGGCTTGCTTTAGTGATCAGATAGAGCAGGAATTGAGTCTTCTTTCAGCCTTCATCTCTCTTGATACCTGTCCTGCCAGAACGGGGCAGGTTGAAATCCAACTTGCACATGATTGGTGCGTAGTCCAGACCGCTGCCCAAATGAGCGTACCACATTTCCATGTCTGGGCCTTAGCTAGGAGAAACACGCTCCCATACTTGTACATATAGTCCTCTCGGACACCATATTGCATAAAAGCTACTGGCAACATCTGATTTTTGCCCCTGGAACCCGAGGATGCCATTGGCCTGGCGATTCGTTAGTAAGCAATCTGATAAAGTCTGAGATAATTGCGAACCTTAAAAATTTATGGACATCTTGAGCTCCAGAACCACCTGGCCGCAAAGGTTCAACTGTCCATGCAATAAATCCAGAGAACTGCAGCAATGATCCCGTCCGCGTCATGGACCAAGAACACTCGCGCTGCATGCAAGGGTAGATTTCTGAATACTTCCTACATCTGCTCACGATGCGCTTCGTTGCGACGGTCTCACTCGGCCACTATACTGAGTTGTATCGGAAGTTCAAAATTCATTGACAGGAGCTCCAACCAAAAGAGAGGGTTCCATTCCTCACAAAAGGTAGCGCTTCTGTTGTTTTTCCCCCTTCCCCTATGAGACCCTTGTCCTAACAGCTGTTGAATTGCCCGTTAGACCCTTTTCCCGTCCCCGAACGCCCTGCTCGACGAGAGGTCGAGGAACCTTCTCCAACTAGAGCTTAAGCGAAAAGAAGACATTTTTGAATATCTTCGAAACTGGAAACCTTCGTCGCCGGAGTTGAATATTGACCCAATTCACCCCACCGGGACAACGCCGGAGGAGTCGCAGCGAAAATGGACGGGAACTATGCTCCGGGACGAGCCTATGGTTAACGGCGAGCGAACAAAGGAGTTTGATATGGACGCATATCAGGAGACTCTGGGAGAGGATGGCCACTTCCCATACCTGTGGCCGGGAGATTTGGTGTTGCTGGAGCAGTGAGGCTCACCCCAATCCCGTCCTTGAAGAAAAGGAACAAGCTAACAAGCACAAGAGAAACCGGTTTTTCCACAGGCCAATTAGCTGTCTACGTTCGCACGATAAATGACCAGCAGCAATTCTATACTGATCGGGGAAAATGGCGGGTAGCCCATCCTAATGAAATGAATTTTGCTCTGGACGTTCGCGCTCCCCCGGAGATGCTCATGCCGCTTCTGCCGTATTTTCCGACATCAACGGTCGAAAAGTCCTTTTTACCTCAGCTCGGTCTTGAAGGTGGAGTACCCCGACCTATTGGACGGACTCTACTGCAATGGATGGAATCGTTCGAGAAGGATGCACGAGCCTTCTATGCCCAGAATTCGAATCTGCTGGATAATATATACAACCTCTTAGCGGATGAAGAGGAGTTCAAATTGCTGACGCTCGATGAAATCGGCGAGAAGGTGTTTCGGCGCGAACATGGAACCCTACGTGAAGCAGAGCGCTATGCGATCCACAACGGCTTAAAACGACAAGCGTTCTATATTGTTGCCAACCAAACACATTCCACAACAGAATCTTATACCATCCGACCTAAAAAACAGGCGGACGTGGTCAAAACGGTTGTAAACTGGGTCCGACAATATCAAAACCTTCAAGCAAGAGAAGCGCTCGGCTTGGGAAACGGGCCTGCGAAGGCGTCCCTCCTTGACACGTCTCCAATACGCCAGTTCGTCAAGAAGACTAGGAGGTTGGTTTACTTGAGTCGGAAGTCACGCCAGCCGACGCTCTCGTTTACCGTCAGCCCCACGATTCAGCAGGGCGCTATAGATCGGAAGAGGGGCGAGATGGCCTACGATACGTCTCCCGTGGAAGATACCTTCTCCGAGAACGACCAAATGATAATCAGCTTCTTGCGCTTATGGGTTACGCCACCTTCGCTTATGTCCAGCTCTGTTCTGAAAGCCACTGGATCAATGATCATTCAGAATATCGAAATGTATGATGATTACCCCTTGACTCCGCAGACAGGGTATCTGTTCTTGCAAGAGATCGGTGTGATGTCACCATGGGAAAATATGCATGTGTTGAGTGAGCGGGTAGCGTTACCTGGTCATGGCATTTCCCCGGTCTCTGACAAGATACTTAAGGAGTGCAATGAGTTCTGTGAAAGTATGACACCTGATAGCCTAGTCGATTCCATGAAAGACCTTCGAAAAGATTGGGGCGACCTCCCAGTCTTCTGTGTCGACAGCCCAAGCGCTGCTGAAATTGATGATGGATTCTCGGTTGAGCCGGTAGAGGGTTCAAAGGATGAGTACTGGATTCATATCCATGTTGCGAATCCGTCTGCGTTCATACCTCCCGATCATATTCTGGCTAAAGGGGCTGAACATTTCAAACGGTCATTTTACTCTCCGGAAAGAATATACCCGATGCTTCCACCGAGCGTAACTCACCAATATTTCAGTCTCGGGCCCAATAAGCCCACCTTGACGTTTAGTGCCAAGGTCAACATGGAAGGAGAAATACTTGATAAGAAGGTCGTCAATGGTTATGTCAACAACGTTGTATACGTTACGCCGGACCGGCTGCGAAAACTTTATGGCATCGACCACGACAATGCCCCGCGCATGACTTTGTCTGTGGGCGGGCAGATTGAAGAGCCAAGTCGGCCAGAGTTGCAAGATCATATTCCTGAGAATTACGAGCAGCCTCTCCATACATTACAGAAGCTTCTCAAAGCACGCTGGGATGTTAGGTTGAAGAAAGGCGCAATGGATTCTTCGTCAACTCAGAGATCACAGCCGTTTGTTTCAGGGGGTGACGGTCAGATTAAACCCTATTCAGCAGATGAACACCAAGGGCTTCGCTACACCGGGGACCCTTTAATCTGCATCAGTGGCCAAATGATAGATCCACTCGAAGTGATGGAGCCTACAAAGCAAGATCTTGTTTCGCATGCCATGTTGCTCGGTGGTGAGGTTGCTGCTGAGTGGTGCAAGGAAAGGGGCATTCCACTTGTTTTCAGCGGAGCAACCCAGCGGCCCGAAGACACCGTGCTCAGTGAAATATTCGGGGGCGGAGAACCCTCATCAGCCACTCGCCGCTCAAAAGGGTTTCTGTCACCAGAACCTGTCCACCACACAGCTCTAGGTATGGAGCAGTACACAAAATGCACGAGTCCTCTTCGACGATATTCGGACCTCCTCGGCCACTGGCAAATAGAGGCGGCTTTACGACACGAGGCGGAGTCAAACCAGCAGATTGGAGAGCAGAACAAAGCTGCCCTGCCTTTCTCTGCCAAGGAAGTCAATGCCCTCATCGCCCGGTCGAACTGGCAAAATCGCCTCAAAGACCGCGCCCAGTCAATGTCCCGGGACTTCTGGGCCATGCAGCTCTTGTTCCGGGGGTTCAATTACCAACAAGCTAAGCTACCTGAAACATTCCAGTGCCTTATTGTCACTCAATTGCTTGAAGGCAAAGTGTCCAAGATCCGAGATGCCAAGGCGCAGTATATGGGCTCTTTGCTGCCTTTCCGGCTACGCTGTTGCATCTCAGTGGACAAGGACATGCAGCCGCTGCAAGCTGGTGACATCGTGGAGGTCAAGATCCAACAGGCTAATTTGTACAACGTTTTTTTGGATGTGAACTTCGTGAAGCTGGTGAAGAGGCTTCCAGAAGCAGCGGCCAGTGCGTCACGAGGATTTTTCATTTAAGAGCGAGGTAATAGACTTCAGTATATACCCTGTATTATATACCTTTGTTTCATGCATTTTCAAGTTCTCTACTCATCGATGTGACTTTGTTGGAAGGAAAAGAAGGGATATTTTGTGGTCAATGGCTGGACTTTTGGGGAGCATACGGAGTACCTCGGGTTTGGTTACGGCATTTCTTGGGCGTTTCGTGCATATCTGTATAGACATAAACGCTCTGAGCGAATAAATTTCCTGTTTCCCGTGGAGTACTCTCTCTCGATGCTCACTTCAATGAACGGGATGCGTGAGGTTGCAGATGCTGCGCCGGGAGGATGGACGAGGGCTGTCATGCCACTCTGGAAACCTTACTGAGTGCTGCAAATCATGGCGTCATAGTATCTCGTACACTGCGAAACGGTAAATAGTAGTAGACACTCCTCAATCCCAATTCATTTTCAGAGAGGACGCCTCAATTGAATCTCGGATATCTTCTAGCTCAGCTTCTATCAATCCCTCATATTCTACCTTCTAGGCAATCTACTTCACTACACACAATGGCAAACACCGTCTTCCGCCCCGGCGCCACCGCCCTTATAACCGGTGGAGGCAGCGGGATCGGCTACGCAGTGGCCCAGCTATGCCGCTCGCACGACATGAATCTCATCCTGGTGGACATCCATGCAGACAACCTGGCCAAAGTGCACACATTGCTTGGAAACACCGAAAAGGCGAAGACGATGACGCACGTCATGGATGTCTCGGACGAGTCCTCGTGGGAGTATCTTCGGGACAAGATCGTTAATCATTTCCCCGCGGGGATAGATCTGCTGATGCTGAATGCCGGGGCGAGCTTTAAGGCGAAGGACCCGAAGAATCCATGGGGGGATTTGGAGTATTTTCAGAAGGTGTGCTGGTGGGCAATGTTATTGTCCCTTCACTCCCTCCCTTTTTTTTCTCCCCTTTTTCCTTTTTGCTAGGCTGCAATTTGATGCGAAACTGCGCTTGAAGAACCCGGGTTTATTTCGAGGATGTATTAACATGCGCACAAAATAACCCGCGTTTAGACCTTCGCGACCAATATAAAAGGCGTGCTTAATGGGATATACACCTTCCTTCCCATGATCAGCAAACCCACCTCCCACGCACCCAAAGCGATCGTGATCACCGGCTCAAAACAGGGCTTCACCAACCCTCCCGGCGGCAATAACCCAGCCTATAACGCTAGCAAGTCTGCCCTGAAGTCTATCACCGAGCAACTCGCTCACGACCTGCGCTCCAACGCCACCACCAAGCATGTCAGCGTGCACCTCTTGGTTCCCGGATGGACGTTCACCGGCCTGACTGGGAACGAGGGCCCCGTCCACGATGACCAGGCGCTTGCGGCAAAGCCCAAGGGGTCGTGGCTGCCGAGCCAAGTTGCAAAGTATATGTATGAGAAAATGAATCAGGGCAAGTTTTATATTGTTTGTCCGGACGATGATGTTAGCGAGTCGTTGGACAAGGCTCGTATGGCGTGGGCGATTGGGGATGTCATTGAGGGACGACCACCTCTGTCTCGATGGGACGAGGAATGGAAAGAGAAGGCGAGTGAATGGATTGCCAAGGAGGCAGAGAGAAGGTAACCAAATGGAGAATCACGGCTTTTCGACTTTGGTACTTTTTGTACAGGAGATGTGATAGGCTTGCACTCTGACCTGGGCGGACTTGGATATTATCGCAGGAAGAGGTTCGAGGCACATTTGGAAGAAATGTCCAATCCAGCAAGTCTTTGCGTTATCTTTGCGCATAATAAGTAAAATTTCAAATCAAATTCATTGATGCAAGTAATATCTAGAGCACCATCCAAACTCCTGCCTTTGCAGCCAGTATAAGCAATGAAACAGGTTCCACCTGACCACCGATGCTGATATTTCCGTATATCTGGCAAGCTTGAAACACGTCGTACATGACGCAGCGTAGCCAGTTAGTCATCAGTCCCCATTATCACCCCAGGGTTGTATAGTACAGGTTCGATTTTTTTATCTACTAACGATAAAAAATGTATCGTGCCCTTCCTGAGAGCGGAGGGCGAAGTCGAATTTGGTATAGTATGAAGGATCGATTTACAACCTAACCAAGGAGTCAGCTAAGTTCCTCGGAGACGCTTGAACTCGATTACAGCTGCTTGTAGGGCTAGCAATCGGGCATGAAGCCCGGTACATATTGCAACAAGGATTGGGCGCAGGTCGGCGGATTGTCGCTGGCCATTATGAACTGAGGATACGACTTACGTTGGTAGGAGCCATTCGCTGAAGCTGCTGTGAAGGAATGCAACTGCTGCCTGTTTAAATCGAGCCGTTAGCATGCTTTCGCAAAGAAGATGATTGCCATGCTTCTCGTCCAAATAGAGTAGGACACTCCGCCTTGTCCAAGAAATAGCCCAGGAATAGGCAGTGAGCGACTTACTCCGAACATGACCACACTTCTTACTACGGAAGCGTTTTCTGACGAGGTGAGCTCGTGATATGCGGTGGAAAGATATCCCCGTTTATCTTGAATTCGGCGGGAGGAAGACTGGACGACGACACGCTGCTTCGGAGGCATGGTTGCGGAGAATGAGTTTGTAGCGGATTGAACGGATCGGGAGGACTTTAGGTTGCGCTGACTGCAGAAATGGGGAATCGGTGCTGTCGTTGATGCAAGAATGAATCCCCGTTGAAGTTGCGCTTTGAGCTGGTTTTTTCCACTTGCGCTTCTGGCACTCTAGCCGCCCGTAAAATTGTCTGTCTAGCCAATCAGAGGGTCTTAAAGGGACGCGGGTCTACTACGTCAAGCCATAGGGAGCTACAGCGCCTCATGCTTCATTGACTAGGGATCAAGTTCGGTTCGAGCCTTTCAGCTTCAATTGCCAAAAGAAGACAAAGTTCTTTCGAAACTAAATGGTTGATGCTTGAATCTGTGGGAAATATGACTAGCATAGATGAACTGTTTAAGGTACGAGTGCTACCTAGCAGCAATCCGCTTCTAGTACCGACCGTTCAGCATTGACCTATTCACAGAAACCCACTTTACCCTCCGGTCAAAAGCGCAAATTCGAACCAGTCCGAGATCCAAGTACGAGTCATTCTTCGGCTTTGCTGGACAGATACTGATTGCCCTCTTCAGATGAGATTTATAAGTCTGCCAAACTCGACGCGAATGGCGGCCCTAGCGGGAGAAGGGAACCGACAGTAGATGACGCGGAGGACGAGGACGTCGCAGGCCCCGAACTCCCACCAGATTTTGAACAAGAAGATATTCCAGATGATGAGGAGGGCCGATTTTTTGGTGGTGGCGTGACACGCAATACCACCAGTGCTCTGGATTTCATAGAACAGCAGGAGAAGGAAGGCTTGACGGTCAGCGCATTTCAGCTCCATCTCCCGGATGGTATACTTAGACAGAAGTACTGATTGCTGGCATTTAGGCGGGGAAGATTGATTCTGCATGGCTGCGACGCACGGCTTTGAACTTTGAGAAACGCATTTCGAAGAATGCAGAACTTAGAGCCAAGTATGAGGGCGATCCGCAAAAGTACGTTGCAAGCATAACTGCCCTTGTTCCTAAGCGCCGGTTATCTCACAGGTCCTTTAACTAGGTTTATGGCATCGGAAGCGGATTTGGATGTCGATATCAAAGGGCTGTCAATCCTCTCCGAGCATCCTGCGCTTTACCCAGAATTCGCTGAATTAGGTTGCGTCGCTTCCTTGGTTTCCTTGCTGGCTCACGAGAACACGGATATTGCTATCGACGTTATAGAGATTCTCGCAGAATTGACTGACGAAGATGTGGAGGCTGAGGAACAGCAATGGGAGGCTCTAGTGAACGCCATGGTAGGCTTAAGTCTTTGCTACTGGTTTTGCTTCCTACTCACAACCTGAAGTTAGATGCAGATATCATTGAGCTTCTGGCCCAAAATCTTTCTCGATTAGATGAAGACAGCGAAGCAGATCGATCTGGTGTTTATCATATTCTAAGTACGTCTTTTTTGGGAGGGTCGCTTATTTAACTCTTCTGACAATAACTTTCTAGATGTTCTGGAAAATCTATCTTCCCAATCATCAATAGCGGAGAAAATTGGGCAAGAATCAGAGATTATGCCTTGGCTTCATGCTCGAATACAAAAAGGAGAAAAGTCAGTCACGCAAAACAAACAGTATTCGGCGGAGATCCTTGCGATATTATTACAATCATCGCAGAAGAATTGCGACCGATTTATCGACCTTAATGGTGTCGACACATTATTACAGTTACTCAGCGTATACAGAAAACGGGATCCAGAAAAGGACTCCGACGAAGAAGAATACGTTGAAAATTTATTTGGTTGCCTCACATGTGTTGTCAATGGAGCCAAGGGTAAGGTGAAGTTCATCGAAGCCGAAGGAGTTGAGCTTGTACAAATTATGCTTCGTGAAGGGAAAATGAGTAAGCCAAGGGCGCTACGGGTTTTGAACCACGCTGTTGGCGGAAAGGATGGTGCGCAGGTATGCGAACGGCTTGTTGAAGCAGGCCTACTAGGAACGACATTTGGCATGTTTATGAAGAAGGTAATCCCAACCTATGGAGCCCCTTTGTAAATGCTCACATGGCTAACAAGATTATAGCAAGATGGCCAAACGATAGAACACCTGCTAGGGATTTTTGCGGCCCTTTTACGTTCGCTTCCTGGCGATTCCCCTGGACGCATTCGAACCCTAGCAAAATTTGTAGAGAAAGATTATGCAAAGGTCACTCGGTTAGTGCAACTTCGACGGGGGTACGCAGGAAAGCTTTCGCCGGTCGATAAAACAATCACTGAAGAAAAGCGAAATCTGAGTAAGGACGAACAAGATGCAATGGCTATTGAATGGCTTTCTCGAAGATTGGACGCAGGGCTCTTCTCACTACAGGTATGAAGCTCATCTATGGCGGATTTGCAGCACTGCTAATGTCCTTTAGACTGTTGACATTATCCTCGCTTGGCTTGTAGCTGAAGATGATGGCTCAAAGGCCAAAATCACATCCCTTTTATCAGAGCAAGACCAGGATTTAAGTGTCGTTCGTACCACTCTTGAAGGTCAGTTTCTCCTGCATTTTTGGTTGACTCATAATCTAACTCTAGGCATGTAGAACAATTGAGTGGCTTGGATGATTCAGATGGAGAAGAGGAAGAAAGAGACATGCTTAACACATTATTGGAGTTTCTGTAATTTTCTACAGGTGGTTCTAGATGTTGAGATACGTGAATGAAGCAAGAACTTCACCCCGTGTAAATTTAAACTTTCTTGGCATGGGTCTAAACCCAAAGGGGAACCTTCTGTGGCGGCTTCGAAAGAGATCCTTCATGAATGCGCTGCGCAGCTCACAACCGTGAATCTTCTCAACCTTACCCATCACTCAGCAACAGTGGGTGAGGCACAAAGTTCTTTCCTTTCTTGTATCTTTGAGATTCTGGTATCTGAATTATTCTCGTGCTGCATTTCTTTTCTTTAAATGGTTGGTTGGTGAGCTTGTTCCATCTGGGCCTTTGAGCTGTTCAGGTCCGACCAGTGAGAAAACCAACCCTCCGCGCACCCTTCGGTCGGCATAGGCAAAATGCAAGAATACGAGGATGAATATGGCGAAGATGGCTACTACGAGGCGGAGGAAGGTATCACTTCCGAGGATTGCTGGACTGTCATTTCTGCATTCTTTGAATCAAAGGGTCTCGTCTCCCAGCAGCTCGATTCCTTCGATGAATTCATCTCGACCACAATGCAAGAACTGGTGGAGGAGCAGGGACAGGTGACGCTTGACCAGACAATAGCCCCCGACGAAGATGACCCAGACCCAGTCTTAGTACGTCGTTACGAGCTCAAGTTTGGCACTGTGATGCTTGCGCGCCCGTCGATGACAGAAGGCGATGGCGCTACAAGTATCATGTTGCCACAAGAAGCGCGTCTTCGAAACTTGACGTACGCGAGCCCTCTTTATCTCGGGATTACGAAGAAAATCGCTGAAGGTCGCGAGCGATCGCTGGCTGAACGTGACGAAGACGATGATGAACCGGAAGTTAAAGGCGATGAGGAAAGACGGGCAAGAGGAACATACCTACAATGGGAACCGAAAGCGCTACCCGAGGACGAGGCGGATGAGGAAAATATCTTTATTGGGAAGATGCCTATCATGTTGAAGTCCAAGTACTGCATTCTCAAGGATTTAGGCGAGCATGCGCTGTACAACTGGAACGAGTGCCCTTACGACTCTGGAGGTTACTTTATCATAAACGGCAGTGAAAAGGTTCTGATCGCGCAAGAGCGCAGTGCTGGGAATATCGTACAAGTCTTCAAGAAAGCTCCTCCAAGCCCCACTCCCTTCGTGGCTGAAATTCGAAGCGCGATCGAAAAAGGCTCTCGCATTCTCTCGCAATTATCTATCAAGCTCTTCGCCAAAGGAGATAGTTCTAAGGGAGGCTTTGGTCCCACCATCAGATCCACACTACCCTATATTAAAACGGATATTCCTATCGTCGTCGTGTTCCGAGCCTTGGGTGTTGTTTCAGATGAAGATATCCTCAACCACATTTGCTACGACCGCAACGATACCCCTATGCTAGAGATGCTGAAGCCATGTATCGAAGAAGGTTTTGTCATCCAGGACCGTGAAGTGGCTCTGGATTTCATTAGTAAACGAGGTTCTTCTCCAACAAGCATGAATCATGAGAAACGTGTGAGATACGCAAGAGATATTATCCAAAAAGAGTTCTTACCGCATATTTCTCAAAGCGAGGGAAGTGAGACTCGCAAAGCGTTCTTCTTGGGCTATATGGTACACAAACTACTTCAGTGTGCTCTTGGTCGACGAGACGTTGATGATCGTGACCATTTTGGCAAGAAGCGGCTTGACCTTGCTGGGCCATTGCTTGCCAACTTGTTCCGGGTGCTCTTCATGAGACTTACAAAGGACCTCTACAAGTATGTCCAGAGATGCGTTGAGACAAATCGCCAACTTTATCTGAACATTGGAGTTAAAGCTAGCACTTTAACTGGTGGTTTGAAGTATGCTCTTGCAACCGGAAATTGGGGTGAGCAGAAGAAGGCAGCCAGCTCAAAGGCTGGTGTTTCGCAGGTGCTTAACCGCTACACTTATGCTTCCACGCTGTCGCATCTTCGGCGAACTAACACACCTATCGGTCGCGATGGAAAAATCGCCAAACCGCGACAGCTGCATAACACTCACTGGGGTTTGGTCTGCCCTGCAGAGACGCCGGAAGGTCAGGCTTGCGGTCTTGTCAAGAACCTGGCCTTGATGTGTTATATCACTGTGGGGACGCCGAGCGAGCCGATCATTGACTTCATGATACAGCGGAATATGGAGGTTCTGGAAGAGTTCGAACCTCAAGTGTCCCCAAATTCTACCAAAATTTTTGTTAATGGTGTTTGGGTTGGAGTTCATAGAGACCCGTCACATCTCGTGAGCACAGTTCAATCGCTACGTAGGCGAAACATGATTTCCCATGAGGTCAGTTTGGTCTGGGATATTCGAGATCGTGAATTCAAAATCTTCACTGATGCGGGCCGTGTTTGTCGCCCGCTTTTCGTGGTCGACAATGATCCAAAGAGTGAAAATACTGGGTCACTCGTCCTCAGCAAAGAACATATCCACAAACTTGAAGCTGACAAGGAAATCCCGGCCGATCTGGATCCGGAAGAACGCAGAGAGCGGTATTATGGTTGGGATGGCCTAGTCAAGTCTGGTGTCGTCGAATACGTCGATGCCGAGGAGGAAGAAACAATTATGATTGTCATGACTCCCGAGGACCTGGAGGCTTCGAAACAATATCAAGCCGGATATATCCCAGAGGAGGATACGTCGGATCCTAACCGCCGTGTCAAGTCGAAACTCAGTCAAAAGGCACATACTTGGACGCATTGTGAAATTCATCCCAGCATGATTCTAGGTATTTGCGCCAGTATCATTCCTTTCCCAGACCACAATCAGTCCCCTCGTAATACATATCAATCCGCTATGGGTAAACAAGCGATGGGTGTCTTCCTTACCAATTTCGACCAAAGAATGGAAACCATGGCGAACATTCTCTATTACCCGCAGAAACCGCTCGCAACGACCCGATCAATGGAGTTCCTCAAGTTCAGAGAGCTTCCTGCTGGGCAGAACGCAATCGTTGCTATTGCTTGCTACTCTGGATATAACCAAGAAGATTCTGTCATTATGAATCAAAGCAGTATCGACCGTGGCCTTTTCCGAAGTTTGTTCTACCGTACATACACCGACTCTGAAAAGATGATTGGTTTAACAGTTGTGGAGCGATTCGAGAAGCCTATGAGGTCAGATACGCTACGCATGAAGCACGGTACATATGACAAGGTTGATGACGACGGTATTGTCGCTCCTGGTGTGCGCGTTTCGGGTGAGGATATTATCATTGGAAAGACTGCACCATTATCTCCAGAGTCAGAGGAGCTTGGTCAAAGAACGAAACAACATACCAAATTGGACGTCTCTACCCCTCTAAGGAGCACTGAAAGCGGTATCGTCGATCAAGTGCTTGTTTCCACCAGCAACGAGGATTTGAAGTTCGTAAAGGTGCGAATGAGAACTACGAAGATACCTCAGATCGGTGACAAATTTGCTTCCCGCCATGGACAAAAAGGTACCATTGGTGTGACGTTCAGACAGGAGGACATGCCGTTCACTCGAGAGGGTATTGTCCCTGATTTGATCATCAATCCGCACGCCATTCCGTCTCGTATGACCATTGCGCATTTGATTGAGTGTCAGCTTAGTAAAGTGTCTTCACTCCGAGGCTATGAAGGAGATGCGACGCCGTTCACAGACGTGACGGTCGACTCGGTGTCCAGTCTCTTGCGGGAACATGGCTATCAGTCACGTGGATTTGAAGTCATGTACAACGGCCACACGGGAAGGAAGCTGGTGGCGCAGATTTTCCTGGGACCGACATATTACCAGCGCCTCCGGCATATGGTGGATGACAAGATCCATGCTCGAGCCCGTGGTCCCACTCAGATTTTGACAAGGCAGCCTGTGGAAGGTCGTGCGCGTGATGGTGGTCTTCGATTCGGAGAAATGGAGCGCGATTGCATGATTGCTCATGGCGCCAGCGCATTCTTGAAAGAGAGGCTGTTCGATGTATCTGATCCGTTCCGCGTACACATCTGCGATATCTGCGGATTGATGACACCGATTGCGTAAGTTGTGCCTTTTCCTGTTTTTTCATTTCGCAGTTTGATGTGGAGAAGGACCGCTAACCATGCTGGGGCTTCGTTGTAGCAAACTTAAAAAGGGCGATTTTGAATGTCGAGCTTGCAAGAACAAGAACAAGATCTCGCAGGTGCACATTCCGTACGCGGCCAAGCTGCTCTTCCAAGAGTTGATGTCCATGAATATTGCGGCACGGATGTACACCAAGCGGTCAGGAGTGTCATTGCGCTAGCCCCCAACTTGCATGGATCGAGCGAGCGGGGTGCGACCTCAAGGATAATTCGCTTGATCAAGGTAACCTGGCCCTCCAATGGCGATTCCTTCGTCCCATGCCGGGTGCGAAGGGAGACCCTGCATCTAGCATTTCTTCGGCTGATGTCGACATCGATACATATCAATCCCTGTTAAACCTTCTTCTTTTCCCTTCTCATGTACCAACTCAAAGATTTGCTCACTCTCGACGGGATTATTCAGCCTCATATGGCATGCAGGTCTCCGGCTAATTGATTTCTTCTCTTTTCTTTTTGACATCTCAAATTCGTTTTCTACTAGTACTAGCTTATGATTGGCGTCGGTTGGCCTAGTTAGGATCGGCGAAGCAGGGCAAAATTGGAGCGAGCTAATATGAGTGATAGCAGTCCACGATTGGAGTTTGACTGAATATTCATTTTCTCTGGACATAACCATGCTCCGTATTTGGATGGGTAAATAGACTATCGACAGCCTACCCTTACCTGTACGTATCTTCATCAAGGGAGATACATCATGGCTGGAGAGAGATATGCCTCATAGCAACTAGCAATGCGTTGGACCTACCCCGGCGCGTAGAGAGAATGAGAACTGACGATACCCCGCTCCAAACTCTGTTCAATCTTGTACTTTGATCCTTGCATGGAGGAACCTTCGTTATAGCCGTGTGTGCTTGAGTGGTGGTGGAAGGTTCCCCACGACATGGGTGGGCTGGTCCGGCTTTCCCGTGTTCGCATTGTCCGAGTGGATGTCAATGGGATGAATGATGTGTGGCAGCCAACTCGTGAGCTAACAACTTATGGTCCATGCAGGTTGTCTGTCCAACGGTGATGGCTCCGACTAACGGTTCGCACACCCCGGATCTTGTCATCCGTGGAGTTATATTTTTTTTTTTTGTACGAGTCTTTTTTCTTCGATGACCTGTCAATTCGCTATAACTTCCTGCTTTCCTTTGTTTGCGGTAAATGCGCTGTTTTCTGTGACTTTTCCCTCATCGAGGGTGTCTGTGTGGCTGGGCGACAAGCTTCTGTGAGCCGAAGTGGAGGATGCTCGCTCGCGATACTATAATTAGAAACAGAAACATCCCTCCACGCTGATTCGCCTGACAGCACCTGGCTATTCTTCAGGCATAATCCCCGCTAGTCCCAGCCGGGGCTAGCCCAAGCCGTGGCATAAACAGTCTAAACCGCTTTGAGCAGCTCCACCTGCACTCCACTCACACCCTACCGCGACTGGCCAATGACAGCGCGTGTCTACCCGCCGTCATGCTGCTCTGATCACATCGCAGCTTGGAAGGCGCTGGGGGGGTGGGTGTGCGTATGTGTGATCGGATGCAAGCCGGGAAGGGACGACTGGATGTTGTTGTGGATTTTGCTCGTGCCTGCCTGCCTTCCCGTCGCATCCCGGCCCCAAGGGCTGCGAAATTATATTAATTGCCCTTCTCGTCCCTCTCTCCTTCGCTCTTTCTCCTTCCCATCCTCAACCCAACTTCCCTTTTTCGTTCACTTTTCTTCCTTCCCCCCCATTCACTTCTTGCTTTCCCCATTCAGCTGGTCTGATCCTCCCCAAACGAGCTATTATTCCCCTAATAATTAAGAGTTGAATACTTGCCCCTTTGCACCTTGTACTCTGTACCCGTTAATTATACCTGCCCGCCCCCAAAGAAGAAGTACAGGCTACTTCGGCTCTTAATTGTCTGCCAATTCTCCCTCTGGTCCCTATCGTCGCCGGTTCGACGTGATACCTCGATAATAGCTCGTTTTCCTTCTTTTCTCCCTGGTTGCAGTCACTGTGTTACGCTTCTTCAAGTCACACTCCAATCGTCTCTCAAAGTCCCAGCCGATTTGCCAATAGAGGGAAAAGAAGCTCTGGTTAGCCTCTCTCTCCTTCGACAACTTAGTCCGCTGGTTTACTTGCGTCGCACACGTCGTCTTTTGCCAACATTTATTAATTTTTCTATATTAATTGTAATTTTTTAATACTTTCTTCCGATTTCTCCCGGGGAAGTTCTACTTTTATCGTCAAGCTTATTGTATTGCTTTGGGATACTACACTTTTCTTGCACTTTGCGCCGTCCCCAATAGCAATCCCGCAATATGGCCGCCTTGCAGCTTAGCTTCACCCTCGACACCCCTCGCAAGGTCAAGACAGTCCACTTACTCGGTTCTTGGGACGGTTACCGTGGTCAATTGCCGCTTTCCAAGACTGGTGGTGACAATCGTTGCTCTTCCTGGGCTGGAAAGTTCCGGTTCCAATCGTCCATGCTTAAGCCCGGCCAGCGCTACTGGTACTACGTGAGTTGCTAGTCACCCCTACTTCTCCGCTGATGAGTGCTAATGTGGATCCTTAGTACATCTTGGACGGTTATCATGTCTACCACGATCCAGACTGCGAATCCACCGTCGAACGAACAACAAAGCGCACCCTGAACATTCTTGATGTTCCAGCCAACCTTGGACAGAAGCCAGTTGCGCGCAATGCCCCATCTAGCCATGACATTGCGCAAGGCCGTGGTCTATCTCCATCAAGGATCGTACATCCAAAGCCGTCCAAGCCGTACGAGTCCCGACGCTTTTGCGAACAGACATATGTCACTCAGAGAGCCATGGATGCGCTCAACTCTCGATTCCAGACCACCAGTCTTTCGGATTCAGATTCGGATATATCTTCCAGCCCATCCTCCGCTTTCAGCTCTTCTCTTCGTGGTGGCAGTACCTCTCCGTCGTCGATTTCCTCCATTAGTGACTCGGGTTCCTCGTGCAGCTGTCAACGGTACGCAATTACCGCTTCGAAAGAACGCGTCCGCATCCATTGCGGCGGTAAGCGATGTGGTGGTGGCTCGCCTTCTGTCTCGTCTAGCTCAGACTTTGATTCGTGCAGTTCTGACTCTGACGAAGACTATAAACATGCGCGGCCTCAAATGTACCGTGAGAACATTAGGATTCGTCGTTGAGCAGTCTTAAGTGCAGGGCAATGATTGGAGATATCTGGATTTGCCCAACATTTTGCATTTAAGCACCAAGAGGCCGATTCAAAAGAGTCAACCCTCTTACCGTTATACTTGTGTTGGCCCTGTGCTTTCAAATGAGCACCGTTTAACCCTTGGCTGAAGCCCTCATTTGATACTATATGGCTTTGCTCCATGCCAACAGCGTTTCGACCAACATGTGTCCTGAATAGACAGGCAGGAACACGTCGATCCAAAACGACAATAACACTGACCAGGTTAGCCCTGAAACAAGCGATACGTCTAAATTGTGTCTTACGTCCAGTCGCTCCACTCTTGAGACCCCAAGGGCCCCTTCCCCATGTCGAAGCATTTACCACACATAGTAGCACTATTGTGATGTGAATTGGTGAAGGAAAACAAAGGAAAAAATGAGATGAAAAATGAAAAATGAGATTCTTCTGGATTTAATGGTTCACGATTGAAAACAAATTGATGAGATATGAGTTGCGTTCTTACTTTGTTTCTCAATCTATCTTTTGACAATGCCGCCAACCATAATCTCCGATATTCATGTGTACTAGGTTTCGAATATGTGTATGTATGGAGTGTTGTGTTCTAGTACTTCTCATACTGTGGCAGCAAGCACAGCTTATGGGCTTTACCAAATTGGCACATAAAAAAAAGAGCCCATGATTGTTTTAATTTTGTCTGTTTACAGCTTCTTGAAGTGTACTTGGATCAGCCTCGTCTGCCATTCATTTTGCGATGGCGACTGCTGATACCTGGCTTGGAGCATTTTACATGACGCTCATTTGCAGTAACCAGTAGCTAGTAGTATGTTCTGCTTGTAAACCACCCCACGTATGCTGGTTGGATTTGACCAGGCTGCAAACATGCTCCTTATACGGAGTACACACTTTTATGCCAGACAGTGCTCTAATTGTATCGAAGCGCGTAAAACGTCTGGGAGAGGCGGTTTGCGTCACGTAACGGGAAGTTTAACGGCCTGTTCCTGTTGTCGCGCTTAAGGTGACCCATGACTGGTCGGTGGAAGCGCCCCCCACATGATCAAACCGCGGCTCAATCGTCATCTCCACATTGATCCTCGTCGGCATTCGGCTGCTGGACCTCGGGACTTTTGGGGGGAGAATTTGAAGCAGAAGAATTTAGTGAAATGCTTCATTTCTTGCAAATGCTAATGTACATAACACGCTCTTTGAATTAAGACTTCGTCTCCTGTTGTAAAACACGTTGGAAAACGAACCTGATGCCGGCAGATTTAAAATTCGAAACGAAAACCACAATAAGATGCCCAGTGATCAACCACCCACCACTTTCGAGGGCTGGGTCAGCCACTCATCAACCTCCCCTCTAACCTTCACCGCCTTCAAGCCAAAGCCATTCACCCCTTTCGACGTCGATATCAAAGTCACTCATTGCGGCATCTGCGGATCAGACATCCACACCCTCCGATCCGGCTGGGGTCCGACAAACTACCCCTGTGTCGTCGGCCACGAGATAGTCGGCCACATCGTCCGCGTCGGCTCAGCCGTCAACACCCTGCCCTCCGCATCCAAACACCTCAAAGTAGGCGACCGCGTCGGCGTCGGCGCGCAATGTAACTCCTGCCTCAGGCCCGACTGCGAAGAATGCACGTCCGGCGTCGAACACTACTGCCCGCGCAGAACCGGCACGTACAACGGCAAGTTCCCCGACGGAAGCAAGTCGTACGGCGGCTACGCCGAGTACTGGCGCGGCCCGGCGTATTTCGTCTTCAAGATCCCGGATGCTTTGCCCAGCGCGCTGGCCGCGCCGCTCTTGTGTGGCGGCATCACTGTTTTTTCGCCGTTGTTGAGGAACGGCGCTGGGCCGGGGAAGTCTGTGGGTGTCGTTGGGATCGGAGGGCTGGGCCACATGGGGCTTCTGTTCGCCAAAGCCATGGGGTGCGACCGCGTGGTG
Source organism: Chrysosporium queenslandicum (assembly GCA_001430955.1). Taxonomy (NCBI): domain Eukaryota; kingdom Fungi; phylum Ascomycota; class Eurotiomycetes; order Onygenales; family Onygenaceae; genus Chrysosporium; species Chrysosporium queenslandicum. Next base: position 725,332 of record LJPI01000097.1, on the reverse strand, counting down.
GCCATCTCGCGTAGCAATTCGAAACGATCGGACGCGCTAAACGGGCTGGGCGCAGACGATTTCATAGCAACCGACGAGGATAAGAATTGGGCCAGGAAGCATGCCAATTCCCTCCATTTCATCATCAGCACGGTGTCGTCGGGGAACGTTCCTCTCGCACAGTATCTCCGGCTGCTCAAACGGAATGGGCAATTCATACAGGTCGGGGCACCGGAGGAGCATTTCCCATCATTCAATGTCGGGCCGATGATCACAAAGGGCACTGTGATCGCGGGTTCTCAGCTCGGTTCTCCGGATGAGATTCGCCAAATGCTCGAGTTGGCGGCGGAAAAGAAGGTCCTGCCATGGGTTCAGGAACGGAACATGAACGACGTTAATAAGGCATTGGTAGACATGGATGAAGGAAAGGCGCGATACCGATATGTTCTCGTATCGCCCGAAAATGACACCCATGCCCTCCGCTCCACGCTCTAAAACGAAAACAAAACCAACCAGCGATAAGACACAAATCAGAGAAGAGAGCAGGAGCCAAGTGCTGCTGAAAGCACCGTCTGAGTTGTCAGCCTGATAGCAACGTCGGGCCAGCAGCCTCGTGGGGTTCTGTTTAAAGTGGCCGTGATATCAGCAAGTTTTAGCTGTAGATCACTTATTAGTACCAACAAATACTCTAGTAAACACCCATTGGTTGAGTCATGACCACATTAATTTCAGTAGTATTAGGCCCTAATTTGGCCCATGTACTTAGGGGTGTTTTGACGCAGGGGACCTTGCCGCAAGCGGCCCACCAGCCCACAAGGGCCCTTAACTTGTATCCTTAGCTTAATGGTCATTGCTCTCTGTAAAGCAGTCCTGGACGTATAGGCTAAGCCCGCATAGAGCTAAGCATGTTGAAGTGTCTTATATGGACCGGCCAGGATTCGCCAGAAAGACTACATACAACATACTACTCAGTGCCTTCATCTTTTTGGTGAGCTGATTACAACTCAGGCTGACTTCCAACCATAAGTTTCACCCAAGGTATCATCTTAGATGTACAGTATATTCAGACCCATATATATACTATACCATGGATCTCTGAATGCCCGCCATGGGAACTGTTCTGTGCGAGTTGGGATGTTTATCTTTTTTGTTCTTATTTCTCCAGTTTATACGAATAGAGCGACATCAAAGAACATCGGGAGAGCAGCAGTGATAGTACAATCCATCAGAATGTGGTTTGTAAGGGTATGCCCGTTGCCCGTAGAGGGGTGAAAAGAATGGCAACCGAGTTAAAACATCTTGATTGACTCCCTAAAAACTGTAGCAAAGCTCTCTAAGGTAAGTATACATATGATTTCTCAAGCAATTCCTGTTGGCAGTACACAAGCAGCAAATGATTCAAAAAGGAGTGACTGAGTGATTGTGTCTTAGTACCCTGTGAAGCCGAAACGGAAAATGAACTGTATATGCAACCACCCACAATATACTTCAGGCTCGGGATGCAGATATCGATCCACCTAGTAAGGAAGTGACGCCTAGCCAGGGGAAAACTAATAAATGCCTTCCCTTAGTCGACAATAGCCAGTAGGCGCGTTAAATGTGGCGATGCTGGAGGAGGAGACGGAGGAGGTGTAAGTTCTAGCCATCGTTGTTCGCGCGGGTCGAGAGTGTGAAGGTTTTCGGGGGCACTGCCTTGCGTAGTAACATTCAAGGCTAAGTACCGAGTGATAGCCTGTACGATGCTGGGCGTCGAGCTTGGTTCATTCCGGGCAATTGTTGGTCTAACTCTTTCAATCCCCGCTTGAGCATCACGGGCAACTCTGTTTTTTTGTTTCAAAAGTTAGATAATGGTCTGAATAGTAGACAAGCTTCGTGTCTTTTTTCATTTGGAGCGGGCCAGTCTGTATACCTTGGAGCATTTGGCCCAACTGGGTTAAGCGAATCCCTCACTCCGTGGCGTCGAGATCCAACCTAAAGTTAACAATCTAGTTAGTATCTCTCCAAACCTTGTCGACGTAGAATACCTACGTCGACAATTTTATGTTGTTCCCATTCAGCCCTAACCTTTCGCAAATAGACACTTGCAGAAGGCTCCCAACCCACGGTCGAGAGGATGTATCCGGTGAATAAAAAGGCAAGGGCAACAATGGTCGTGCAATATGGCATGATTGGATTCAGGACGGAGGTGGTACAACGAGCGAATAATAAAAAAATAAAATAGTAGGTATAGGGCATAAAATTCTCTGGCCAAATACAATAGAGCTCCGTAGGGATGGCTTGACAGAGAGCTGAGATTTCTCAATTTGAAAGACGAGCGAAGTTATATGAGTAGACGTTGCGAAAGGAAGCCGCTGCCTTTAGTCACTCGACGGGACACCCTGAGGGCAATTACAAGCTCGACGGCGATTCTTTCCCGGGCCATGAGAAACGAATAGAATCGCAACAGTGGTATAGAGCGAAAAGCGCAACGCCAACGAGAAAAGACAACGTGATAACAGTTAGCCAAAGTACCAACCCTGAGGCTTAGACAGGAAACCATGGGCTTGAAGAAACCTCTAATAAATGAACTTTGTCAACTAAATGCCATTCTCGAATACTAGTTTGTGGGAGATCTAACTACGCATTAAGGGCGCCAAAAATCACATACCGGTTATAAAGCCATCTGCAGCCAGGTCCCCTATAGAGCTAGGGTAGAAGCGTCCACCGGAGTAGTGGACTCCTTCTCAAGAACCGCTATGCCGCGCTGCCTCTCGGCGGATCGTCCGTTCCAGGATAGTGAGACCAGAAAGCAGAAACATGGTCTCAAAATCCTTTCCGTAGCTTTTGTTGAGTTGGAACTTGCCCTGTTTCTTAAAGCTCTTGATTCCGTTGTTTGAGAAGGCGCCTAGGATTTCTCCCGTCTGTTCATCAACGAACTTGAAATTCTTGGCGCTGAGCTTCGATGGAGTTGATCCTGCAACTCCCACCGACGAAGTTCGCTTCCAGAGAAAGCCTCTCCTATCCGCACCAGAGCTAACGGGTATAGTCATCTCGAAGCGGTAAACTGAGTGATCCCAGCTGCTCTCTCGTGTAAGGTCTTCCCAAACCATGTCGCCCGCGTTATTAGGGTCTCCAAGGCCAATTTTGGAGTTGGACGAGAAGCTTAGAAAATTAGACACTGCAACCACGGGCCCGCTGCGATCCTTTCCGGCATGGAAGGTCAAATTCGGCCTGCCAAATGTGAAATCTAATGATCGGACGTAGTATAGAGGTGTTTTATCGGCCAATGTCACAGTCCAATTCGTGTGCGAGAAGGTGAGATAGACATTGAAAATTTGTGAAGTCTCCGTCAAAGGCAGACCGTGGGAGAACTCGGAGGTAGACATTTTGAGGGTGGTGGTCGCTTGAATATTTTAATATAATACTGGTACTAGTTAAGTACTCTGCGCTGAGTGTGTCATCCGAGAGCAAGACAGAAGATAGGAGTTCAGAGAAGTTCAAAGGATCTCTTGCATTCCACCCGGACTTCTGACTCCCTTTATAGCAATTCCAAATTGCACTGGAAGTTCTCTAGAGGTGAAAAATCAGCCTTAGATGTTGGCTATGGGGGTCTTGGCTGTGGGATCAGCAGTCTAGCGCGCAACATTTGCCGCATCATGAAAACTACGAATGGGAGCCCCATTCGAATGATGCAAAGCGCGATCTCACTCCATAGCCGATGATGGTGGATGTTCGGATTGTCGGTCACACACACACACAGAAGGCGATGTCCGTTAATGTTCCGAAGGGGAAACTCCTCGTATCCAGCTTCTCCACGACTTGGCGCTAAGTATAATTTGATTTACATAAGCAGCTACACGTTACTCTCGGTCCGAGTATTCATCCGTTGGCAGAGGAAGCTCGGGCCACCCAACTGCCCATCAAACGCGCCAAAATAACAATAAGATGTTGACAGCCAGCTGTGAGAATGAAAGAAAAGCGCCAACGACCAACTAAGCTTCAACAATTGAAAGGTGTCGAATCTGTTGTCCCACACTATGGCGTTCTCACGGCCCTACGAGAGCTCAAGTCCGCCTTCGACGCCTGCTAAATCTCCAAATTTCGGGTCAAGCGCATTCTCTCTGACACCTGCCGGGCACCCTCCCTCGTCCGCTGCATCTTTCACACCTGCAGGGAACCCTCCTCCTTCTTCTTCTATCTTTGGAAGCTCCGTGGATACCCAGGGCTCAGGAGACTTGCTCTCCTTCTCCACGAATTCGTCAAATTTCTCCCTCTCTCAATCACGAAGTGCGCCATTTCCGAGTTTGAATTCACGCCAAACAAAAGCACCTTCAAGCAATATTTTCCGAGGAATTGGAGGCGGAAGAACCATACCTAGGTCAAAGCTTTCGCACAGCTTTACTCCGTTCGACGAGGACGAAGGAGCAAACAATGAGGGAGAGGGAGTGGAAAAGGAAGACACTGAGGGCATGGATGTGGAAGATGACGACGACGCGCCTTTGCCTCCTGCGTTCATGCCCATCAATGGCCGGTTCTCTGGTCACATTCGGAAGTCAACGATATACTCGAACCCCACAAATGCCAAACGAGCCAGACTAGATGAGAGCTGGGCTCAGCCTTTGCCTTCCAACAGCCCGGGTCAGGCAAAGAAGCAGCCTTCAGCCATTCCAGGAATCGCGCGTGACATTGCATCACGGAAGGCTGTGGCAGCCGTCGATGAGTCGAGTAACTTTTTGATTGATATGGAAGACATTGTGAGCCGAATGTATGATCGAGTGAGGGACCGCCAACCAAACGACGACTCATTGGAAACCGCCTTGTCGGAAGTTTGTGAAGGACTCGCTGGCTTGTGCAAAAGATACTCCGAAGAATGCGTTCCGGGTGCTCTCCAGAATGGAGGGGTTGGCCCTGGAGAGCAGTCACCGGGTATAATGAAAGCTAGCTTCTTGGCCTCATTACTCCTTCAGCTTCACCACCCCCCTATGTCCCAACGACAATCTTTCAACCGGAATTCGCAATCATTCCGTTCTCCATTCCAGTCTTTCGCCATTGTACCACAAACGAAATTCAAATCACCCATCCCCAAAGTTCTATTTGATTGGCTCAACAGGTACCATTCACCCCGGTCAAGTCGGTTTGATGCTCTAAAGAGACACCAGCCAAACCCAACGGCCTCTTCAGAATTCTGGAATCTTATCCTCTCAGCGCTGCTTCGCGCAGATTTCGCTTACGTTATTCAGCTATTAGAAGCAGCCGATTTTAACTACGCTCGAACAGCAATGGAGGAAGGGAGCAGAGCGCCAGGATATCACGGGCAGCAGCTTCAAACCACTCAACAGTGTGTAAATAAAGCGCTCCAGATCCTTCAATCCTGCCCCGGGGTGCAAGTTGACAATTGGGACATCAAAGGGATGGAGTGGACGATGTATCGAAAGCAGGTTGCGTCTGCTATTTCGGAACTAGAAGATTTGGCGGAAGGCTCTAATAGGGATTCCATCGCAAGTGGCCAGGGCTTTGAGGCGTCGCATTTTGGTCTCTCTAGTCTACGGTCCAGTGTTTCGTCTTTCAGCCAGAGTGCCCGCATGGCGGAATGCAAGATTCCCTGGCAAATCTACCAGCATCTCAAAGCCCTATACAATATCATCCTGGGTGATGTTGCCATGCTGTTAAAATATTCGGACGATTGGGTTGAAGCAACTGTCGCCCTCACGGCGTGGTGGAATGGTGATGATGACAGTGATATTACGCTGGATAACAGGAATGGCCATCGGATCGTGCCTAAGAGGTCGCAGGCTCCCAGAGCAGTTGACATCAATACTGAAGACGCCTACCTACGACGTCTTGATTACGCATTTACATGCGTCACTGATACTCTGGGCAAGGACGGGTTTCAAATCAACTCATTAAATGCTTCTGAGGTTGGCCTGGCCTCGGTATTTGAGGGAAATGTCGAAGGCGTGCTGCGATTATTACAAACCTGGTCTCTCCCCGTCGCCGCTGCTACTTCCGAAGTCGCGAGTTTTGGAGGCTGGCTGGATGCGTCTGTGGGATCTGAGCCCATGTCTGGCCTCAGCGAGAACGACCTTATGGTGCTGGGTTATGGACAGCAGGATCAGAAACTTCGAAAAGATGATATCCTGGTCAGCTACTCGTCAGCTCTGTTTGAGCGAGGCCGGCTTGAGGGACGGTCGAGTGTGAGGGATGGATGGGAGTTGTCGCTGGAAGTACTGAGCCGTCTGGATGATCACGAGCTCATGAAGACAAAAGTCAACGAGTTTCTCGATCGGGTAACCATCGATTCATCGGATAAGATGGATAAACTAGTCCTGCTTTGCACGGAGCTCGGATATACCGAGGAGGGACGCAAGATCTCAGAGGTGAGAGATTGCCACTGACATGCTTAGTATTAGAACATTTGGCTAACCCGTTTTTATTCTCAGCGATACGGAGACAAGATTGCCCAAACTACGGAGGAATACGGCACGGCATTATTCTGCTATGCGCGGGCGCATTGCGTACAGAAAATCAAGAACGTTGTCGACCTGCTCATATCCCTCTGCCTTGTTCAATCAACAGCCTACCCGCCGAAATCCGAACTTGACTCGCAACTCCGCTCCCTTCTCTATGATCCCACTGCTGCCCTGTCGGCCATTGCATCGGTTGATGGCGAAGGTGCAACTATACTTCAATTCCACTTTAGTGGCTACGCAACGCTTCGGAACTACTATGATATTCGCGACGAAGAGATCTACCTGGAGGCTGGGCAAAAGCCGAAGCACCGACCGCTTGCTAGGAAAAGGGCGGCTGCTCAGGCGCTGACGGCGGTGATTGGCAGCGCAGCTGACAGTATTTACGGCGGGCTGTATGATCAGGATCGGAAGACCGCGGTGCAGGTTGATGGACTGCTAGTCTTGCTGGGAGAGTCGCTTGCTCTCATTGAGCGTAAGTTTTCGCCGGGCCCTGAAATTCATAGACAAGGTTGTCGGTTGGGAGTTTCTAACAGGCGACTTGCGCGTTTAACAGCAGATCCAAACCAGTTCTTCACATTAGACCAGCTGCGCACGATCCTCGCCGCAATCGAAGACCTACAGACGGTCACATCCCGTGTCTACGACCAGTGCGAAGAGTGCCTCCAGTCCGCACTGGTACACTATCGCAACTACAACAGCACGAGCACGGCGCACACGTCGCCGGACGACTCGCGATCGCACTCCCCGACGAATCTGCTGCGCAAATCGGTGTCGTCGATGTCCGGATCGTTCAGCGGGTTTTCGCTGATCGGAAGCGAGATGCTCGAGAGTCGGTCGCGGGGCACGATGGATTCCGGGGTGCTGGTTCCGCGACCGGCAGGGAGCGGTGGAAGTGCGATGGCGAAGAGGGGGTGGGATTGGAGGGAGATGGTGAAGAACGAAGTGACGGGTGAGGAGATCCTTCGGGCTTTAAGATTGCGACTGGCGAGAGGGCTGAGTTTTGGGGAGTTGAGCGATTTTGTGGTGTGAACATGTTTCAATGGTGCAACTTGGGTTGATTCTTGGTTTTCGTTGCCCTTAGAGCCATCAGTGTACAATACGCCCGAACCCTTCCATGGATGCTTTTCTGGAGATACATTAGAAACAAAACGCGGGCCTTCCGCTTTCCTGCTACCGGCCATGTTTGCTGCCTCTGCTATCCGGTCGTGTACTTGGAAGCAACTGCTCGTTCAGCCGAATGAAACAGGCTCATTCATGACTCACTCCCTTTGACAGGATGAAGGGGTGCTATAGACCAACTGGGGAAAAATGTTGAGGTGGCAAAACTGAGCTGTTTTATATGGAGATTGCATCTTGGAACGTGTGTTTTAAACGACAATGTTTCAACGATAGTCTTTTGCGGGGGTGCCTGATTGGCCTGCTGTTGTCTGCAGCGTTTCAGCTCAGTAGGGATCAGGTACATGAAAGTATATGCACCCGGCAGAGTGGGATTTCGTTAGTTGCTTTTTGTATTATTATTTGTGGGTGAAAAAGGCTGATTTTCGTTTTTTACCCTTCTTGGGGTTTGGAATTTGGCAGCTGGCCCATGCATAAGGCAGTTCCGGCATGGGTGTTTGATTGGCTGGGGATGGCTGCTGCAGCTCACGCTTTGGGTGGGCTTGGACATGGTAAAGATCAGTGTGCATACAGACGGTAGCTTGATGGATCTTTGGTTCTTTCGTTCCTCTCTCTTGCTTGCTAGTTTTCATCTGTGTGATCCAGCTGGGGTGTGTATCAGCATATTTTTCGTCTAGAGCCTGGCCTTCTTTCCAAGGAGGATGGAGACCAAGCGTAACCGAGATACTTGTTCCGTAGGCTAGCCTGCTAACCCGTGATTGATAGCAGCCAACACTACCAAGCATCTCTCGGAAGGGACCGGAATTGCGATTTACTACTGATGGTGATTCCGCCCAAGGTACGGAGACATCCAAGTGAAGAAGTTGCTATTTGTGGAATCGTCGTCGTAGGTGCGAAGAGGTAGGATTTCCGGTTGAGACACTGAGCTGCTCCCGTACCTGATTATCCATCTCACTGCCATCTTTCGTCATTGCTGCTGTTGGTTCTTCTTGTTGTTGTTGAGATTCGGCAGCACATGACAGTGTTGGTGGGGGTCTTTGATCACTAACTAGCGAGCGGGGCTGCAATGATACCAAGCCTTTTTAGGCCCGTTTCGCACCGCCACAGCAAAGGTGTCACGAACACGATAAGGCTGACTGCGCCGCAGCCCGACAAGTGACGGTGCTCAGTGACAGAGCGTCGGAACAGATGATTGTAATGCGGTAATGTCTCGGTTTATTTTTAGTGCCTGGAGGCTATCTGTGGGAGAGGATGTCGGGTTTAACTGGTAACTGGTACTAGTCAGCCAAAGACACAAATCCAGATGTAGGTTCAATTTGAGGTACGTCGTACGGCTGACCGACATCTGAATCAATCGCGCCGGCTTTGGAATTGAGGAATCATGTAGTTACAAGGGTTCGGGGGAACCAAGGCATGCTGTAAGGTAGTAGTAGTAACAATCCTTCAGTTTGAAGGTAGTAGGCTATACGACTCACACCGACAATGCCCCCTTCCGCCATGGCTTGTGGTTGAGAGCGGTAGGGCAACCAATCAGAATTAAGAGAAATTACTCAGCAACCCTCAGCCGCGTAAATTTGATACCAAAACGCCCCGGAGTCGCAGGTGTTGTGGCAAAAGTCAACCAAAATCGCGGAGAACAACAGCATCACTCCGGACTTTCTCCTCGTTGAGTCCTGTCTAATGCTGATTAACCCAGTGACGATGACAATAACTTGAAAGTAGTGAAGCCGTCAATGCAGAGAGAATCTTTTCTCAGTCAGATGGTATCACCCAGCAGCAGCCAGACGGCAGAGTCGTAACCACGGAGTAAGTTGCAAGCGAAACCGACACGCAGTAACGCTCTGTATTGTGGCCGCCAAGGCCCCGCCATGCAGCCCATCCAAGCTGAACGTGAATCCCCAACAAACCCACTGGCTAGTCGGCTTGACGACCTCACCAGCCTCTCTCTCCCTCTCTTCCGCCGGCCTGCCCAGCCTCGTTGCGCTTTAGCGATCTCCACCACCGAACTCTCTGCGTCTCTTTCTCTCTGTCTCGCGCTCTCTGCTCCGTCACTCGATTTGATCTGTTTTCGCTTCTTCCGAATGACTCGATACTATCCATCCGCTAGTAGTCAACCCAGCCATTATCCGCCAATGACGGCTTCCGCTTGGCCCGAGTTGGCCTTGCGCATCGTTCGATCAACCTCCACATCGTCCTTGAGGAACCAAGGAACCCAAACGCCATAGGTTCCAACTAATCAGTCTTGCTGCATGACTGTCCTTTACATATCTGCGTTTCCTGCATGTTATCCTCACCAGCTCAGAGCTCCAAGCCTTGGATCGCTCTGGCCCCCGTCGGCTTCAGGCCTGGCGTTCCTCCCTCCCTTTCTCTGCCTCTCTGAGGGCCCTCCTAGCATGCTTGACGTCTTCCGCTCGAGCTTATCCCCCACAGAGTTTCGGCCAAGTCCGCTGCTCAAGTCCCCACGCGATCTTCAGCAGCCAGGAGAATGCAACTTGTTCCTTTTGCTGCTAGCTCCGGCTTAACAGGACGCTCGCTCGGTGCCTAGCTTGAGTCGCGATCGGCCCATTTCCCAGCGTTCCAAGCTGGATGTCGTCTTGTCTGCATGGGTCCCTGTGTCAAAGCAAGGTCACCTTCTTTTCACTTTTTGCTTTTGCTTTTTTTTTCCCGCATTTCAGGGCCGTTCCTGTTTTTAGAACCCTCGTGTCGGTTTTCCCTTGGGTCACCTACAGGGTCCTTGTTCCTCTAGGCTTCCATAGCCCCACTCTTTAACTGCCTTGATACGGAAAAATGACTGTCAGAACGATGACCCAGGCTTGGGCCGTGTGTTCCGCTCCCGCTGACCGGTTGCTTATATATACCACGAGTAGTCGCTAGACTCCTCTGGCCTTTTTTATGCTATCATCCTTTTCTTCAACGGTTTTTCTAGGCATCAACATTCGTTTTATCCAAACAGGCAGCGTTTCAGTCTGAGCGTTCTTTTTCTTTATCACTGTCGGTTCCTCTGTTGGGGTGCTTCCTCACCTAAGAGACCACCACCGTCTTGTTTGCTTGTCTGGCTATCACAAAGCAAACTGCCCTCATTTATTCTTAGTATAATATACCACATCGGACCCCACCTCCGGTGATCAATCATTTACCGCAACCGCTCACTTCTTGCGACATTGATTGTGTTTGAATTGGGAGATCGGATCACAGAACACACCGAGATCTCTTACCTCTTCCTCTCCCTACAACTCGTTTCGATCGACCGACCAGTCAACCACGACACATCGACACAATGTGCTACCAATTAGTTGAACTATACTCCGTGTGCCGCTGCCTATACCACAAGCATGCTGTCGACCCTTGCACAGCCTATGGCCAAAGAGGCCATATCGTTCAGGAAAAGGTCGTGTTGGTGGGCTATGCATGCCCGTCCCATTCAGTAGGGCGGTCTCATGCCGGCAAGCCACTAGGGGGCCGTGACCACCGGCTGGACTCCGGATATTCCAGTGCAAAGGGCTCATTCCGGTAATGGTTCTATGCAGCTGGACTCGATGGTTCAATGCATTGGAGGAATTGGGAGTGAGGGTGGGTGCACCGTGGATGGACACGATGGAATACCGTAAAAATGCAGGCCATTTTTGCACGGTCGATTAAGCTCGTCTTCCCAGCGCGGCTCGACGAACAACGACTCCCATGACATCATGAGGATAACGAAAGGAAAAAACAAATAAACGAAAAGAAAAAGAAATCTTCCCTATCTCTATACCGTTCGGATATCACTTCTTGTCGCTTCCACTTCCATTGATTGCGAGATAAAGGGACGCCCTTCCCATGAACAAACTGGTCCGCCTCCCCCCGGCTTGTCACTCGCCCTTTCCTCCCCGCCCCGGATTCCTCTGTCCTCCTTCACCCCAACCTCCTTTCTCGGCCCGAACATACCGGCAACACATCATTCTGCACTGGATGCACAATACACCGAAAGTTGAGGCCCGGGTTCCCGCGCTAGATCGCTAACACACGGGCACCTTTACTTTCCCACCTTACCCTTCCCCTCCCTCATGTTCAGAAACGAGATACGAGACACGGGGCATGAAACAATAATCGCACGTGAGTCACGAGTTGGAAGTCACTGCTTCTGTTGTTGAATCAAAAAGAGAGAGAGAGAGCAATCAAAAAACGGGGGTTTAATCCATCCCTTTCTGGGTTCTGATTTTCTGTTTGCATTTTCATTTTTCCGTTTTTAATTAATATTTCATATTTGCACCAGCATCATATCTACCTGGCCATCAGCATTGTTTGTTTATGTATTTTGTTCAATGAGCGTATTGTTTGTTACGTGTGTACGATACTCTGGGCCGGATCCGGAGAATGAACGGGACTTGTCTAATAAAAGCAGATTCTTATCTTTCTGTACTTCTGTTTAGGGTGTACGTTGTCACATTCTCTCTGTCAAATCTGGAATTTGAGCGCAGATTATTGACACTCACCTCTTGTACGGCATCGAAGACCTTGAATTAATTTGCTGCAGTTCTGCTCCATGGGACAGTGTGTCATACATATCTTAAATCGAATATTATTTTTTACTATTCATAATTGGTTGCAAAAAAAAAAAGACGTGCCTGTATATACAGCAAAGAGAACCCCTGCATTCCTGGTATTGGGTCAAAATAAAAGAAAAATCGCGTATTCTACTTGAATTGAAATGCCCCTGAGGCTCAACAGTGCCAAGAGATCAGATCGAAATGACAGGTGCTTTGTTCAAACTAGAGTGTATTTCGAAGAAAAGGAAAACTTGCTCTGGATTACTCATGCCTATTGATCGCATTTGAATCCGAAAAGGTAATGCACCACTGTGAGAGAAGGTGTGTGCTGCTGATTGACAACCCACCAAGCGCGCCACTGCCGTTGTGTCAGTGTCGAGATCTGGGCTAGGGCTGGAATCTCCGGCGAGTGGCTAGGCTTCGAATCAGGAACGGGGTTACGGAGATTACCGTTGGGAGACACGCCTCGGCCATGGGGTGTTTGGGGATGAAAGCGGCGAGGAAAAGTCGTTGGACTGCACCGTCCAAGCAGCTTCTCTCCTCGCTGAGATGCACGCGCCGGTGTCTGGGACCATATCCATGTTCTTCCTCCCCATCCTTGCATCGTCACGACTCCGTTCTAGCATTTGGTGCGCGTGAATCTGACTCTCCGAATGCTACGCCACGGTCAGTGCTCGAGCCCAGAGTCATGCCGCGCTTAAGCTCCTCGATATTGACCGCGTCGCCACCGCCCGCCATGCGTTTGTGCCAGTTATCCATCATCCCAACGGCTTCTTTCCATCTTGCTTCCATCTTTTCCCACCCGTCTCGCAGCCGGGATATTTCGTTATCTCTGATCTCAACCTCTTCCAAGGATACAAACGAGGGATTCGTCAGCAGCGCTCGCAGCTGGTCTAACACATATGTCATTTCGGCGGAGAGTGTTTCATATGGTGGCACCGGTCCACTCATGTTCTCCGATTCCGGCTCAAGTGCGTCTGCGCCCGAGGAGGTGTCGTTTGCGCCGGACTCGCTCAGGCCCTGGAGCTCCTTGAGGGTTTGTATAGAACTCTGTGCGAGGCGGATGAGAGCATCGTTTTCGTCACTTAAGCTCTGGCAAAGCTGGGTGAGGAATTCTGTTGTTTCTTCCCGAAGGCTGTATCCGGGGGCATCCAAGCCTTCTCCGCCCTCGCTAGACTTTTGCCTCGAAAGATTCGGTTTGGGCGGCGGTATAATAGTAATAGTTGTAATTCCAGGTCCGTCTCTTTTGCCCCGAGTTCGTTCGGTCACGCGAGCTTTAAGCTTCTGCATTTCGAGATCGCGCTTTCGGATATCCGTGGTGTATTGGGCCCTTATCTGCTGGATAGTGGATTTCATCCGCTGCACTTGCTCTTTCAGCTGGCGTATTGTGCCCTCCGCGTTGCGAAGATTCGTTTTGAAAACACGTTCTTGACCTTCGGTGAGGGCGAGAGATCGGCCTTGCTCCTGCACTTTGGCCTCTAGCCGTTCCTACCCATCGACAGAAAAAGCATTAGCAAAATAGTTTGCAAAAGCTGTACTCCCAACGCACAATCTCAAGTGTTTGCTTCGCTTCTGTGTTACGGAGATTCCTAATTGCACTAGCCAAATTTTCATGCTGTTCGGCTTCTCGCTGCAAGGCCGGTTAGCTCTGCTAAGTAAAACACGTTTGTAAGCCAAGTTAGAAACGCACATCTCGTCTTAATATTAATTCATGAATCAAATTAATAACCCGTGTCATTGTACCCTCTACGCCGTCCGACGCCCTCGTCGGCTCGGCGAAATCAATGGGTTTGCCATTTCTCAGGAGTCCACGCGCAAGCAGCAATTTATTAAGATAGTCTGACGCGGTCTCTAGATTGTGCGTTTCCATGCCGCATCATCGGTATGCCGTTTCAATATTCTGGTTCAGTTGTGAGTCGAGGGGTTTCAAAGTCCTCTTTCACGTTGCCCAAACCGGAAGAAAGTAAATATTTCAATGAGGCCAGCGTTGGTCCGTGCAGCTCCCGGGCCGAAATGCATCCGAGTTTACCCCACAAAATCTGAGTTTCCAATTAACGCGTCGCGTCGTCCACTTCATCCCACCAGCCGCGCTCTGGACTGAATGTCTGGCATATTTACTTGTTCCCTTCTCCAAACGGAGCTGCAAGCCTGGTATGCCCCAAACTCGGACTGAATTAATGCCTCCAGATGTGGATGCATTGAAGAAACATGGAGAGTCACAGTATCGCCTAAAAAACTACCAGAGGGCACTAGAAGCATTCGCCAAGGTTGGGTCTTGAATATCCCAATATGTTTATGATTAGTACCTTCGCTGACAGAGGCTCCTCAGGCCCTTGCGTTGGGACGAGGAGATGCAATGCCTCTGCTCGACAGCAGAGCTGCGACATACTGTGCACTTGGCGACTTAAAGTCTGGGCTGAGAGATGGACGGCAAATGATCAAAACAGACAAGTCCGATGCGCGGGTACCCTCTAATCCTTGCTGCTGTTATTGATTGCTGCTTACAAGCTCAGGGATACCTTCGTACTGCCAAAGTGCTTCAATTGATGGAAAAATTTGATGAGGCCCTCAAGCTTTATGACTATGCTCTTCGTACGCTAGACGACGATGCGCCCGGACGCAAGGTTCGCCGTGCCGTCCAACTTATCCATCCTACATACCTACTAACCGTTGTGCAGCAAATTGAGATTCTAACGTCGAAACTTAAGAGGGCCCTAAGACCTCCAAAACGAGTAGATCCATTAACCGTTCTACCTCCAGAACTTGTGTCAATGATACTGGAATATCTAGACCTCAGAACCACGATGTAATTCTTCCCCAGTACTCCATATGTCTATACTCTGCTGACAAACTAACTATATTTGAAGGCGATTCATACAAGTTTCGAAACTCTGGCAGAGACTGGGCACTAATCTCTCTAAACGGTGGCTAGACCTTGATCTTACCATTGCAAGAAGAACTGTCACCCTTTCCGCAGTGCGGGCCTTTTTGCGCAAATCAAATGGCCGTGTGAAAGAAGCAAGACTTTTATCCATTCATTCGACGATGGTACCGAAGGTCTACGATTTTTTGTCTCGCTGTATTGATTTGAGCCTCCTTGAGTTAAAGTTACCCGAAGCTCACCCTCATCTTCTCCGCTTTGAAAAACTCCGGACCTTGGTTATTACAGGAAATATTCTCTCAAAACATGAAGTTCAGAGCGTCTTATCGACTCACCCTCGTCTCGAGCGATTAAATATTTGCGTTGATTTATCACTACCCTCACCTCGCCATCTCTGGCCCGAATCCCTACAGTTGCGGTCCTTGAGACTATCTCCTATATATAGCACATCTATGACCACGCTCTTTGACGACGTAAGTGTGAATTTCCTTCTATCATTGGACCTTGGCTCATTGGAGGGTTGTAGTGCCAATTGAAAACGATGATGCCCAACCTCGAGGAGCTTGCTTTGAGTGGCCCCCCTGAAGGTGCATTTCTGCAACTCCCCTCTCTTACGGATCATCCCAAACTGCAAAAGACCACATACATTAACATCCTCCCCAACGCCTTGCCCATCTTTCCAGCCTTACCGACTGCACTCGAACTCTTGCATCTTGAAAATTGCGCCATTGGACAGCCGGAAATCAATAATTCGTCGCAGCCGAACCCACTTAATTTTTTCTGCAACTTGAGAAGTGCCTCATTCATACATTTCAAGTACTTAACATCCGATATGTTAGAAGCTCTCCTGCTGAAAAACCAGGGGACATTAACC
Source organism: Chrysosporium queenslandicum (assembly GCA_001430955.1). Classification (NCBI taxonomy): domain Eukaryota; kingdom Fungi; phylum Ascomycota; class Eurotiomycetes; order Onygenales; family Onygenaceae; genus Chrysosporium; species Chrysosporium queenslandicum. The sequence goes on along the minus strand of LJPI01000097.1, from coordinate 709,507 downwards.
CATCTCGCCGTTTCATGGTGTCTAGAGATTACACAAGACGACCTGGAGACTTTGTTGGTCAAGGGCCTCCTCAACTCTCTCACGCATTTGAACGTTTCAGGAACTATAAATGTGACAGATGCGTTAGCGCCCATCATCATCAGCAATATCCCGAGTTTGAAAGAACTGGATCTTTCATTTACCAGGGTCACCGGACTGACTGTCAAGGAATTTGCCGACGCGGAGACACCAAAACTTGAAAAACTATACATCAACCCTATTAACAGAGACGTGATCGAATATGGCCTCAGCCGCGGGATTCAGGTTTCCAAATCACCTGTTGATCTAAGTCAACAATGGGCATCGACATGAATTTATCTAAAATCGAGTACCACGTCGACTATGCTGCGTAACAGCAACGAATAACATTTCGGAAAACAAGTCGGAATTATGGAGTTAAAGGTGACAGCTACAGTCCTTAAGCCATCAACGCCAGATAAACCTCTCGTGACGGCCGCTTCCCGGGACCTAAATTCCATAGTTCAGGAGGTTGACAAGGTGTTGGTCTCTCAATTCTGATATTGTATTCAAAAATCTCATCAAACCAGTGGTAATTGATATTTGGTTGCATAATAGACAACAGGATCCGGTGAAGCCCAGCAAATTACCGAGCAGCAGTACAAAGAAATACATGGAATTCGTTACATGCACTATTCAGCTAATAGTGCGTTGGAGAAGTGTGAACTGCCAAAACAAACCAAAAAGATATCTTTTTTCGACAATCACCCACCAGCTCAATTTCCCGAGACTGCTGTCCTCCCCGTAATCTAGCGCTCTTCAAGACCCAACTCCGTTTTTCGGACAAAACTACCAAGAACGCTTCATCGATCTATCCAATGTATACCTATATGTCACGCAGCATTTACACACCGCGTTCTACGCACCACCTCTCAACTTCCTTGGCTAGTTTGACTCTCTGGTCACGCACAGTTTCCATCATCTCTTCCACTTGATCTCTGTAGTGTTTGGTGGATCCCAAGTCTTCTTCACCATTGGTGGCCGGCGTAGTACCGTTTGTTGTAACGTCCTTCTTAACCACGGGAGCGACATACCCGTCATACGTGGAGATCATCAGATCCATGACGGCAGAGAGTTGGTTTGGCAGCCACTATGACGGGATCGTTAGCTCTCTCGACTCTCTCGAAGGAATATCCAGCAGAAAGTCATGTTTTCTCTCAACGTACCGTAACGATAGGACTTCCTCCGGTGGCAGTAGGATATGGAGTTCGTTTAATGATGTACTCTCTGGCAAAAAGCCAGTGCCGCCATCTGAAGCTACGAACGTGATCAAGGGCCTTCAGGTACAAAAACACAGTCTCCGAGTCTTGGACGGAGTACTGGCGAACACCGAGTTGCTCGGAACGGACACGGACATGTGCCAGAAACTCACGATGGGGAAGTGGGCGATAGGCCCGGAATTCATGAAGGATTTTCGTCAACGGTGTGTCCGGCATAGGAATCTCGAGGAGGTGGTCCAAAAGGGGGATCTGAAGATTTGGTTAAACTGTATTCCATTACCGGACGAAGGAGAATGGGAACCTACAATGCTATCATTGGCACCACTTTCCCCACGGAAGTACAGTGGTTTGTTGTCTTCTATTCCTTCATAGACCACACCGTTGGGAAACATAGACTGAGATGTGATCCCAAAAATGAATACACGGAAGGCGAGGTACTCCGCAGGCTTGGAGTTCTTCCACATGTCTATGAAAGCGGTGAGTCAACTGTCATCCGATGGGATGTTAGGCTCAAGGGAACCATACCTTCCATGCATTCTTCAATCTTGTTCATAGCGGAGAGGATTTGTCTGTAGGCATCGTTGATTTCTTTACGATCCTTGACGGAGTCAAGGGAGTTCAGGATGCGAACAGCTCCACTGATCAAGGCATGAGTCTCCTTAACCATATAAATATGGGTCAGGATAAACCCAGCTTCGGAGCTGCTGGGGTCCAGGCCATGTTCGAAGGCTCGGACAAGGCGTAAGTTGGAGTACTCATGACCCTTGGATGGGTCTGCAAGAGTATAGTTGTAGAGAGAGTATGCTGCAGCATAAGACAGGAACGGCGGGATGTTGAGGCTAAGACGCGTTGTTAGTAAGTAGATAGGATCATGTAGGCAGTAGCATCAAGGGCTGATATCATAATAGGGATGGAGGACATACATCTCAGCACAGCGATACATGGGACCAGCAACGGAGTGTGGAAGGCGGTCCCTTCCCAAACCATATCCACCATCGGGATTAGTCTTCCAGTTTTGCCAGCAAGGCTCCAACAAATAGGAGGATGCCAGGAAGGAATAGTCTCTAAACACAGCAGTGATGGTAAACAAATCAGGTTTCCCGTCATCGGTGACAAGCTTGTCAACCTCTTCGGTGAGGTCAGGTAACTCGAGCACAGCTGGGCCTAGCTCATAGGTAGCAAGGAGGCCTAGGCTGCCATCAGCCTTCTTGACAGGAGCACGGTCAAGAAGAGAGGTCAAGGGAGCAAAGACCTCCGGCAGGGTGGTTGGAGGGATGATAAGGGGCATGAAGCCAGTAGAGGTTGTGATGGTAAAAGGGTCCAGTGACCTTGGCAGGGTGACTGGGTCATCGAGGATATGAGGGAATTTTTCCATCGTAGTGACAGAAGAGTGGTTTTCGGAGGTCGACATAGTGGACTAGAAGAGAAGACAAGACGAAAAGGAAGGGTATGTACTCCTAAAGAAGACAAGAGAGGAAGCGTAGGCTTATATATAAAGGGATAAAGTGGATGGTTTGTCCTTTCGAGAGGGAGAAAGCCTTGGAAAGATCAACTCAGAAATTTCGGGTGTCGATTTCTAGGGAAATCGCAGTGCTCGCAGAGATGAAAACCCCAAAAAGCAGAGGCAAATTCTAGGGAAACATGGAGGATTATATACCCTCATGAGGCCGGAATTGATACCGGCCTCATAACACACTATTACGAAACACATATCAAGAACCAGCAAAACTGGGGAAAGCACATGTAACATCGTCACGGAGTCCGCGGAGCATGCAGCTTCAGCTTCTTGGGGCATCAGGAGAAGACAGCAGGCAGAAAACTGTGTAAACAGCCCGGATATGGCATCTTTCAGCACAATCTGATATCTAGATCGAGACGACGTTGAAGGGGATCCCGTGACTGGGAGAGGTACCTCTCCACCTCAACAATCTGCCCGCAAGAGCACGATTCCACGTGGAAATACCGCTCGAAAGCCGTATTGGTAGTTGCCCAATGCCAGTGTCCTCTCAGACACTTGCCCACCCGCCCTTCAGCTTATTTCCAGGGCGACTGATTCGATCGAACGGCGTAGGGATGGAGGATGCTGGAGGTACACCTCCATCAAGATCAAAGTGATGTGGTACAACAAGGTTATTGCCAAGCACAAAGCTAAGCAATGTGTTCTGCGCTGTGATTGGCCTGGCCGGAATTGAGCCGGCCTCCGATGATACCCGCCGCTTACCAAACTCTTCCAGGCGTTAAATATCCGTGGACCAATCACAGCAGCCCGCCAGCCGCATATCGCCGAACTGCCGACGAGCTAGTTTTCAGCCAAAAGCCGCGATTCAGTGGTGATGTCGGTGAGCATGGCTTCAAGTAACATTTCGGTCTTCTCAACAAAAAGCTCCAAGTCTTGAACTACATCTATTCCTGCTCAACCTCAAGTATCCTACTTTGCTACCACATCCAAAAAGTTACTCGTTAGACTGCCTGTTAAAGCGATGTGAAGATGATTCCCAGAATGAGCCAAACAAGAGACAGTACCCAGAACGGCAATGGTGCCAATGTTGCCCCGGTGGATGAAGGGTCGACTGCCCCGCCCTCAACCACAATGTCCAGACACACCGTTTCATTTGAAGGCCCACCAGCGCTAGCGCATCGCGCGTTGAACTCCATGTCCATGCCGCTGTCGCTCGCTGTCGTGTTGTGATACACAATCACGTACTTCACACGCATGTATACATCCGTGGTGCTCGGTGCTCCGCTCCAGATACCTCCATCCGCCCACAGATTCATCAGCGCGCGCCCTCCGACGTCTGGTATCCTCATATCGTTCGCGTGCACCACGCTACCGTTGTGGTAGAATTTCAGTTCCTTCCCGTTCCAGTCAAATCGATGTCGCTGAAACCAATTTCCCGGCTCATCCCCTCTGATAGGGATGACCGCTGTCGCGTTCTTGATAACGTCTCCCTTCTCATCAACCGCTGGGTGCGTTGTGTAGTGGACCAGCATCTCGTGGGACTTGGTCTCTCTCGTCAGAATCTCGATATCAATCTCATTTTGGTCGTCCTATATCCGGAGTTTGAAGAATCAGCTCTTGTCGTTCACTCGCCCGGAGAATGATGGGAGCACCAACGTGATACCAAAAGAATGCGCCGACACTCCCACCCTCTGCTCCTTCGATTTTGATTTCTGTTCTAAAGCTCCCGTGCAATAGATCGCCAGACTGGCCTGCAACCGATGCGATGCTGACGTTTTGACCTGCCAGTATACCTTCCGTGGGATATCCGATCTGCCGCAGGACCATATTTCCGTCTTCTAGGTATACGTTTTCTTGTCGATTCTGGACCGGAAGCGGAGTGGCCCAATTGATCGACGGCATGCTCCATTTTTGAATTACCCAATTGCGCTTGAATTCGGGGTTCGAAGTGAGCCTCTTGGTTGGTGCGTATCTGCTGAAGTTGCTATAAATTATATGCGTGAAATAGTGACTCGTGTCGTTCATTCGGAAACCACATTCACAAGCTGCGTTGACGACCGCGGCAAAGAAGATAGCCCCCAGCAGCATGCGATTGCATCGCCGAAAGATTTTCGCATCGGCTAATGCGCTCATCATTCCATTAGCATCCCAGTTCTTCACGGCTTCTGGCTGCTACATGAGAGGTAACCGGGTATTTCAAACAAATGCGTTTGTTACTGCAGCCTGTTCTCCATGGGTCTCAGGATAAGAAGGTGGGTGAGTCGTAAGAAAAAACCTTTTCTTATCAGATTGCAAAAGGATATATATACCGGGTAACAGTATATTTGGACAGTCGGTGGAAAATATGGATCTGAGAAGAATTCAGGTGATACTAAAGGGTGTAAGGAAAGGCACAGCGCCTTTCCATGCTCATGATGGCGGCTGTTTTGCTAGAGTAAGTCATTGGAACTGCGCTGGCTCTCGCGGCCGATGAATTTCTAGCAAGAACAATCAACCTTATTTGCCAAGTCGTATGGATGGGAAGGAGTGCATGACGATATGTCTCTGGGAGCCATATCTTTTCTCTTTCGACCGATCCTTTTGATCTTACCCGTATTTCTTGTGACCCAAGACACTGGGTCTCGATTCACCCAGGAGTCTATCTATCGGTCGGAAATGACCTAGCTAACCCCTACAGCACCAGACATCAGGAGCTCTTGAGAACTACTAGAGTTCTCCACATGCGCCTGTTCCAATGCAACGGCTCTTTTAATTCGAAAAACGTCAACTCAATGGTACCATATGGGAGGCCAGTGCTGAAGATGGCTCATGAAGATGGCCTATCATCAGATGCTCGGAACCAGTTTGAACGTGAGAATGATGGTAGTGGATCAAACCCAACAAGGAAGAGATTATAGCCACCCGCTTCCGATATGTGGCTCCTAGCCTTCTAGGGCGCTACTCATCAGAGCTCCCAATTGTAGATTCAACAGACGCCCAAGAGAGTGATAGAAGTAGTAGTATAGAGTACGTAAAACCACCGTAGAGAGTGTGGTGAATTTGCTAGCCATAGAATCAAAGGAATGGAAACCGTTCAAGTGACATGCCCGCTCACGTGGAGCTCCCCATTTGATCACCTGTTGACGGAATGAAGTCGCAAAATGACATGGATGCCAGGAGTTGTGGCCAACGAGGAGACAGATGAAAAATGTACTTCGCACCCAAACCCCATTTTGTACCCTATAGCTGACTACAACAAAACCCAGGAGATTGTTCCATCTGATATCTCAGAACCTCTGAAGGCCCGTCTTGCGCATTCACAAGTTCAGAAATACAGAGTGGCTCGTGGAGATCAACCGGGAGAACCCCCTCGAGATTAGTTAGTGGCAGGCTTATTCAGTTAAGCTCCCTCTTTAGGCCTATGACGAGTTGAACCTCCACCACCACTTGTCTGCTCACGTCTCCAGAGATACCACAAGTTGCAAGATCCGCGAGCTTTGATATCACCATTTCTGACAATGCGGCTTTACGGTATCTAGGAAACCCTCAAAAGACATTGAAGCTTGAAACTGCATCCTCTTATCCCGCCAAAGAGCCGGCACCACCTGTCCGCTCCCCATACCACGACCGGCCGTAAACCCACCACGAATACTGCCGAGGCCGGAATCGCTTCTTGAGCTCTACCTGGTCGCTTCATATCTTCGGAAGTCGTGCTTGCCTTGACTCGTGCGTGTCTATGGTCGTCTGCGCTACCGGCTGTTGCATGGACCTCTCCCGCTCCATCTTGACCGAAGAATGACCAACGTCCCTTTCTCACCAGGCTCCGGCGGAGCGCCCGCAGCCGCTTTTTCTTCAGGACCTAGTATAATACCGTATCCACGGAGATCGTCGTACGCCTCAGTCGTCTCAGGAGTCACAAACCCACATCCTCCCGCATGGTCTGGCGCCCCCGCAAATTTGGGAACCGCCACGCCTAGCAGTTCGTACCCTCCACAATACAATCGCCTACACAGACAAGGCTACAGCCTGGACGAAGACTTCCAAATGAATGGTGCAGGGGGCCCTGGCAATAACTGGAGGAGGTCTGGCCTGCCGGAATATTCGCGGCAGTTTGCGAAAGCCATGGCCTATGGAGGAGGAGCAGGAGGTGGTTTAGGCTTCATACAACAGGGCAATCAGTTCTTCACACCGTCGTATTTGAAAAGCTCAAGATATATAGCCCAGTTAGCTGCGGCCAACACCTCCAAAAGTTTGGCACACAAGGAGCCCCCGTCAACACAATCATCAAACCCGCCCTCTCTTTCCTCAAGCTCAAGTAATGTCAATCTGCACCGCATGGCACCGTCGCACCGGGGAATGACATATGATATTATTGAACATAATCCGCCAAGCGATAATGCCACGTTATCGCCTTTGCCATCGACATGGAACGAAAACGATAAAAGTAATGGGTTAGATATCGTCGGTGACGGGCTGGAGGTTCGATATATGGGCCCAGCGATCAATCATGACCGTGAAGCTGCTTCTGTTCGGACCAACTATCCGATACCACCACAGTGCGGGATTTACTACTATGAGGTTACCATTATCGCGAAGTCAACAGAAGGGTAAGTGGCTCCTCGCCTTCTTGGGATCTCCTGTAATCATCACTGACGGCGCGTCCCAGGGTGATCGGGGTGGGATTCTCGAGCAACAAAACCTCCGTGGAGAGGCTTCCCGGTTGGGAGGCAGGATCGTGGGCTTACCATGGGGACGATGGGAATGCCTTTCCTGAGAATGAAGGGAGGGGGAAGCCATACGGCCCCACGTTTGGAGTCGAGGACACCATCGGCTGCGGGGTCAACTTTGCTACAGGCACTGCTTTCTTCACGAAAAATGGAATTTTCCTTGGTGAGTTGTGTGGAACATGAAGCTCGCTGCTCTTGTAGTACACACGTGGCTAATGTTCTGCACAGGTAATGCGTTTCGCGACTTGAAGTTTGGAAAGGTGTTTCCGTTCATCGGAATGAAGAAGTATCCTGGCTGCCATGTCAAATCAAATTTTGGTCAATTTCCCTTTGTGTTCGACATCGATGGGATGATGGCTGTACGTTGCCCCTTTCTTACACGCCCAACTTACACAAGCTAACTTCGTTATCTCTGGGCACTTAGCAAGAAAAGCGCAACATTCAAGTGGATATTCGATCTACCAGTGTTGCAGGTTTGCACCCACCACTAAACGAAGCGGCGCTTCTACAAGAACTCGTCGCGCAATTCTTAGCCCATGATGGATATGTGGAGACTGCGAGAGCGTTCGCAGAGGAAGTCAGAGAGGAAACCAGAGCTTTACAAAGTAACAATGCTACCGCTTTGCGGGATTATACCGTTGAGGACGATGTCGATGCAGTTAATAGACAACGTATGGCCTGCTCTACAATATCTGTTTCCCAATTGCTGACTTTTTCGTATCAGAAATCCGCGCGGCGATACTTGACGGTGAAATCGACAAGGCGTTGGAATTGACCAAAAGTAATTATGGCAGCGTATTAGAAGATAACCCTCAGATATATTTTCGCCTGAGATGCAGAAAATTCATCGAGATCGTTCGCAGCTATTCAGAGCCGGAGGCCTCTCAACCAAGTAAGCGAACCAAATCAGGAAAAAATCGGGCAGGTGACGGTTGTGAAGATGTTTTCAGTCACGATATGGAGCTAGACGACCAGATGCCAGACGTCCGGGATCCCGAAGCAATGGACACCGAAACAGAGCCCGCAACGAAAGACCTGTACAGTGCCAAAGAAGCACTGGAGTATGGCCAGCAGCTAAAAGCGGATTATATGAATGACGATAAGAAGCAATATGAGAAGACGCTGAACGATATATTTTCATTGGTGGCTTATTCAGACCCAAAGTCGTCGCCACATGGGCATCTGTTGGACCCCAGTGGGCGGGTTGCGGTCGCGGAGGAGCTCAACTCCGCAATCCTAGGTATGGATTCTCTCCCGTCTTTTATCAGACCGTTGTAACTTGTTACTAAAAAGCTGTGCTTGCAATAGTGTCCTTGGGCAAATCTTCCGCAGCGGCGCTGGAGAGGTTATACCAACAAACCGAAGCGCTCATTAATGAAATCAGCGAAGACGGCGGCGTAGGGGCGTTTATCAATGTTAGAAAGGACTTTTTAGCAGGGTAAATTTAGGGCTCAACCACACAAGTACCTCGGGGGGGGTTCTGGGAGTAAATCTGGGTCCTCATTTCTATTATCAGCATACTATATGTTTTCTTTTTTCCATTTCCCTCCCAACCCTTGTTTCTTTCTGTCTCCTGATGCCGCCGCTGTTATCGTTGCTAAAGCTGTATTACTCTTTTTGCCACGCTACTCATGGATGTTCCCCCCCCGCCTATTCGATGTATTGAAACTGCTATTTTAAAGAACCCTTGAAAGGCAACGGAGTTTCATTAGAAGCCTTGTGCATTCTATGGCAAGTAAGAAGGCAAGCCGCAAAGATTCGCAATCGAGTTTACGTGAGAAAGAAAGAGGAATGTAGGTTGACATGCCTCTGGCCTAGGGTCATTTGTTAGGAAGAAGGGATGAGATAGAACTCTACGGCCAGATTTGACGTTTGGCTAGGTAGGAGGTCAGTTGCTCGAAGCCCTACCCATCATCGCCCAAAGGGAAAATCAAACCAGTCATGTGTCGCGATGACAAGGCCAGGCGAGCCTTCCAGACAATATCTGGTAGACCCGGAGAATCGGAGCACCGTCCATGATGGCTGGAGAATAATAGTACTATTCATAGAAAAGGCGACGAGACATTTGATATGATCACAATAAAAACAACCGTATAATTTCCTGTCTCCTGCCGTGATTCTAAGGGGAGACCCAGCCCAAACACATAGTAAAACCAGACATATGCACATGAGCGCCGATATGAGTACATGCTAGAAAAAAAAGTTTTATACAGGGAAAGGGTCAAAGGAGGTAAAAAGTTTGAAAAATAAAACATGGTATCACTTTAGAAGGAGACAAAGCAAACTGAGGGCCGCGAAAGAGAATAAAACAGTATTAGGCAGCGGCGGAAACTGGAGCAGGGGAGCTTTCTGTGTTACCGGGGAATGATGGGGTGTCATTGTCACCGGAATTGCTCTTTTCACTAGCGACGCCACTGGACGCGTGGTTTTCTTTGTCGTTGTTATTATTGTCTGTTCGTGTGGCGGTCTTGTCGGCGTCGGTCATGGAGACATCGACAGGTTTAGGTCTCGGGGGAGCCCGCCAGCTTGGAATTTGCCAGACCATGCCGGTAAAACTCTTAAGCTGGAATGCTTTGCGTTCCCATTTGCGGCAGGGCTTGCCAGTTCGATCCAGGGCTCGAAGGCCGGCGTTAATCGCTCCTTGGTTGGCCTTGGGACCGAGTTTGTGGCTGCCAGTGGTGGTGGCACCGGATCTTCCATTCGTGTCTGTAGCACCGTCTTCTCTACTTCGGATATCAGTTGTCTGCATGTACGTACGAAAAATGGACCAGCGAAAGAAAGGGGAAAGAGAGAGGATAGACAGGCAAGTGGGAGACTTACAGTCGGAGCTTTTTCTTCGGACCGGGGCGAGCTCTAGGCTTTGGTCCGGCATCACTTCCAGCAGCTCTCTTTGTGCCAGCCTTGGATGGAGAACCGGCTTTCTTCTTGGGTGGATCAGTGGACGCAGTATCGCCGGCTGGTGGAGTGGATCGAGGCTCGGACGCATTGTCTACGGAAGCGGTAAAAGGGCCGACAGGAGTTGGCGAGGAGGAGGGAGAGGAAGAAGGCTTGGTCTTGGTTTCGTGATCATCGCCCGACGCAGTGCCGGGAAAGCGGTTGAGCAGAGTCGAAGAGAGCTTGAGGACGATCATCTTGGCCTTCTTGTTCACTCTGCTCGATCGGGCAGCCGTCGATGAGGGAGTCGAAGCTGGTGAGAGCATGGTCTCTGGTCTCGAAGCACGCCCGTACACAATATGATCGCGGGGAAAAGGAGAAAGGTATGTAGATAAATGACCCGAGAGTCGTTATGAAATTTTCGTTCCTTGCTCTAGGCGAGGAGTAGACGGCACACTTCGCGTGTAGAAAGGATGGGGTGGTTTATTGTGGAAAGGTAAATTTGACGGAAGCAGGTAGAAGGGTTCAAGGGATTAATTCGGATGGTCGGCGAGAGGGACGGAGGCAGACGAGGAGGCGGTGGTGGTGACGGTGGTGATGGTGAAGGGTGAAGTGGCATGGAGGTGGTGGTGGAAAGGAGGAAGGATGGTTGTGGGAGAGGAAAAGGGATGTGGCAGGTGGAAGGTTGGTCAAACGAGGGCTGAGTTTCATTGTTGCAGTTGGACGTGGTGGATGCGGATTGTGGTTTTTGTGGTGGTTCAATGGTTGTTGGCGGCGGCGGTGGTTCGTGCTGCTGGCTGTCATCATCGACTTGACGCTTCTTTTAGTCTCGCAGCGACGGCTCTCGCTTGCCTGCTTGGAAGACGCACACACGCGCACCCCCGCTGACTAACCCCGTCCCTTACTAGCGCCGTACCGCCACAGTCCCGTCTGGTGCTAGCCCAGTCGGGTTAGTCACCCCAGCACGACTCCTGCAGGTCACGCAGCCAAGCGCGGCGTGCAGCCAATCAGCGGGCCAGCACGCTGCTTAGTCGTCATCCATTTTCGGCCGATCAGGGGCTGTCGCTCGTAGCTTGATTCACCCCGTTTCACCCCCGTTACCGTACGCTTGTAACTTACCGCGCGGTCACGTGGAGCCTCCATCGTCACGAGTACTTCATCTTCAATCAGTTTCTCCCCCCTTTTTGACAGTGAGAAACGCATTTACCAGCATCCTCATCTCTAGCAGCACTCTGACATGAAACAAATGACTCTGCACCATTGCATTACTTCATTGTACTCTCTGTTGCATGCATTCTTTTTGTTGCTGCCTCCCCTGGCTGCCATTTAACCGAGTGGCGGGCTGGCTTCCATCCTGCTCGAAAAATAGCTTTTTCGCTCGCTTGATAGTCCCTTGCTAAGTACCGACCACAATCAAATTTTCATCTCCGTGAAAACCCCGGATGGACAAATGTCGTGCTCAACCGAGCGAAACGAGGCAGACTAATTCCTTGAACTTGATACCCCGCAGTGTACTCTCCCTGGCTCATCAGGACCTCTGCAAATATCTAAATGGATTCTCAAGCAATCTCTGACACGAAGGCATCAATGTAAAACAATACTACGTACGGAGTTCTCCGTATGATAAAGCTGGATTCAAAGCTTCGCGTTTGGTCTCTGCAGCGCCTCTATGACCTCCCGTGCACCCCTTTCCCCGGATCTAACCGCTCCATCCATATACCCTCTCCATATATCTGCTGTTTCCGTGCCCACAAAGTGCACACTTCCGGCTGGCTTGCTTAGCTCGTCTCCAAAGGCCGATAGGATTCCTGGCCTGGTCACCGGGCATGGAGCGCCCCGACTCCATTCCTCGACTTCCCAGTTCTGCTCTACAACATCAACGACATCGTAGATGTCGGCTTTGTGTTTGTCCCCAAATAGAGCTAACATCTGCTGCAGAACAGTCTCCCTACGGGCCTCTGGTGGTAATCTTGACCATGCTCTTCCCATCTCACCGACGATGAAGCATGTGAGTGAGTATTGGCCAGTAGCTTCGTCGCAGGTATCTCGAGTCACGGATGCCGGCCCTACAAAGGACTGCGTGAGGCCGCAAAACGACGAGCGCCGCCACCATGGTTCACGGTATACCAAAATCGATTTGGCGTAGAACCCGAGCTCAGTCTCTGCTGTGATACCCAATTTGCGTTTGGGAAGCGATGGTGAAAAAGTGATTGTCGAATAAAGTGGTGTGGGGATCGAGACAATCACCTTTCTGCACAGATATTCTCTGCCGTCCCTTGTCCCTACTATGGTGGCTGAGCCTGCTTCCTGCGTTATTTTGACTACCGGACTTCGAAGTTTCACGGTCCCAGGTTTCAGCGATGCAGCCAGGCGTTTGGAGATTTCTTGCGTGCCTACGGAAATTAGAGTATGGCTAGAGTGCTAGGGCGCGTGAAGGCAGCCTACCTTGTCGGATCCGAAGATACTGTCCGCCATCCTTGCGATCCGATCGCGCTTGCAAAAGGCCCCCAAGCCGTTTGTAATAGTCCAGAACATACATGGCGCTTACCTCGAATGGTTCGCATCCCAACATGACCCTTGTCCATATCGTTGCAGTGTCTTGGGCCGTCGGGCCTCCACCGTGCTCCTTCACCCATTGATCGAAGGTCATGTCGTCGTACCTTCGGTGTTCGCTGCCTTCGTGACACAGTGTCTCTACCCGATCTCGAATGAGGACCATATTCTTTGTCTCTACGGAAGAAGGAAACTGCAGACAATACGCATTCAATATTACTTTGCAGTTCATATCAGGTGAAAAAGGACTGGAACCATGTTCATTTAACTGACCTTTGGAACGTCTCCATATTCAAACAAAATTGCACTCCCATCCCTATTCTGCATCACACAGTTTCCATTCGTATTTTGCTCGATCAAGTCCAAATTGAACCTCTTCGCCAGCCCATAGATCTTGGATTGATTCGTGTCATTTATCCATGCAGCTCCAACGTCCACCAATTTTCCATTCTTTGTTTCCCGTGTCCACGTTTTGCCGCCGACCCGGTCTCTTGCTTCGAGCACTAGGCATGACAGGCCGGTATTTTGAATGTCGTAAGCAGCCTGTAGACCACTCAAGCCCGCCCCGACGATAACAACATCAAACGGTTTGTTCTGTTCGAGTGCCATGGTAAGATCCTCAGAAAGCGATGTGGCACCTTGATGTCTTCTAGGAGGAGCTGCTGTTTGCAACTGAAAATGAGCTCCATCAAGGGTCCAGGAGAACCTTTTGGCGGGCTACTTAAATAGTATCATTGCCAATTACTCCCCGCCCTTTCCCACTTTTCGGTCGTGCTTCTCGACTTTGGAGAGTAATCCAAAGCCGACGGCAAGACCCAATGTGGAGCAAGAGTGCGGGGAACCTCTTTCCAGCAGTTCAATACCAGAGACTTGGGAAGTTGTTCCTCAATCTACAACGCTCCAAGAGTTACGGAGTACCAACTCCGAATAGCTGCACGGCTGGGTAAAAGAGCCAGTCATTCGATCATCACTGCAAGGCTAGCATTGCCAAGTTGCGATTGACTAATTTCCGAATCAAACAGAACGCGGTGCCAAACGACGATTTGATGCTGTGATGCTACTTGTTCGCTAGGCATGCAAATCAAATCCGGCAAGCAATGAAACACAGCATCGCCGTGATAACTGCTGATGCGATTACTACTCGAGCTGTACCTAGTGGTTAGTTAACTAGTTGGGTGCCTCGCAAGGCAAAGGGAAAAATGCTTGCGAATCCGAGGCTCGTGCGGCGCAGGATTCGCTCCCTAACCTCGTCGAGGTTCGAGTAAAAATACGTCGACTCCCAAGCACAACATTGGACGGCTCGTTTATTTCACGTTGTCAAATGGTTGCCCTGGAGTGTCAATCCAACGGCGAGCCACAATTATCGCTGGGTTCCTTCATTGGCGTAGGCTCTTCTGCACACACACAACGTGTGAATCTTGATGGTCCCGATGGGCGAGTTCTGGGAATGGCTTCGATGCAGTCGCCGAAGTATATTGTACGCTTTGTGTGTCCGGAATCGAGAGCTAGTTATGGGTGCGGCTGAATAAATATATTTGTTTATTCACCTGATGGAATCGGACCCTATATCTCTTTTCGCCTTCTTGTACTCCGTATTTGTTTCCTCGAGGGCGACTCTCTGAGATTACATGGCTTTCACAGACTCCTTGAGCGTCCATCCAGTTTAATGACGGGCAGCCAAACTATTACCCTATTCTGGGATATTGATTTATTTGTTCCTCTACGAGGTCGATCAGACTGGCTAATCTTCTAAAGAAATGACTATGGTTTATAGCTAGATGTCATGATTCCTCTGCTCTTGTGAAAGTCATATTCCGAGCTTTCTGAACGCACTTCTCTAGGCGCCTGCTAATGAGTGCTAGTTGTTGCATCGAGCCTTCTCACTCAAGCCTAAGGCTTGAGCGATCAGCCCAACCCGATCGACGATAAGCATATCAATGCCAGCATCAGCCTGTAGCTGCATAGAAAAACTATGTTAGCTCAGACTTATAAAAACGCAAGTTCTGGAGTTCAAGAACAGTGAACTATAGCTAACCTTTGCGTTTTCTGGCACGTTGTTCACCAACCCGTACGAAGCGCATACAAGGCCAGACATTTGTACGTGCTTGATGAGTCGCGGACATAGCAGAAATGTCTCCGCAGCTAGGACGATGCCGGTCAAGTTCCATTGCTTGGCAAATTGTATCGCAACTTGGAGACTAGCTCCTCGCTTCTCCATATCTGTGACGGGAGGTTTGCCAGCATTGGTGATGAGCATGACTGGGTATCCCTTTGCCTTATGGGAGAGGAGAATGCAGACTTCAGGGGTGAACGAGGCTAGAATTATGGTTCTCCCTTTGCCAAAACGATAGACTCTGTCGAGCGTCGCGTCGACGAATGCATTCAGCTCGAGCGCGACTGGCGCAATACTGGCGCCAGCTGCTTCATGCAGTCGAGGATATTCTATACTTTATGGTTAGAAGTGATTAGGATACTTTCGCGGAAGAACCGATGTGCGTACTTAGCTCAATGATAAACGCAAGACTCTCAGGGAGCTTAACAAGCAATTCCTCAAGCGTTGCAAACGGACTCTGAATGGAGATACCCCGAGTGTTAGGTTTGAACCCTTTACTGAGAAAGTCAACTGTATGTTGGAGTCGGTCACTAGCGTCAATAGAAATCTCATCGTCTCTGGTTAAGGAACGTGAGCGAAGACTTCGTTGGGAAGGCCAGTCGTCCGATTTTTTGGCCAAGCGGTCTGGCAATGCAGACGTGCCAGTATGGATAAACTAGAGATATGAGAGACCTTTTGGTTGATGGGGTTTTGGGATTGAAACATACCTGCTTCAAGCTCAAATCGTGGATTGGCACATCTGTCCCTGACTCGCTCAAAGAGAAATCATGGTATATGACTGGTACCAAATCCCTCGTCACTTGGACATCTAAAATGTCTGCTTTAGCATCAATGGATAGAACCGAGAGCTCGTGGATATTTACCAAACTACATGTCGTCAGATTCCAGGGGTAAAATCACAACATGTCCAGTGAAAACTCACCTCTACGAATGATGCACCTAGTGATTTCGCTGAAAGGCATGACTGGTTCCATTAGCGGAAATTTTTCAATCCACCAGGGCTTGTCTTACTTCAACCGTATTCTCTCCCAGTTGGAGGTACTCGCGCGCCGCTGTATTCTGACCGAATCCTAGCCAAAGTTAAGTCTGATCCATCTACGAATTCAAAACATACCTCTATGGCCCACAAGATGAATAGAACTTGATGGCCTCATTAGTGGTTGTTGTTGCGCCGGAGACCGATTAGGGCCCATATACCGGCGTGCTACGACATAAGTGAATGAAACACTCCCCATAAAACTTAAAGTGTCCTTGGATAAAATGGACACGCTTTGTGTCCTTGTCAAGGATTCGCGACAGGGCGTGCAGGTGGAGTAGACATTCTGTAAAAGAGCGGTTCCACCGCCAATGAGGCGTTTCCCCTGACCCCTTTCCCCAGTACCGCAAAAGATCTTAAACGTGATATGGAACTCGGTTAACGGTCTGATGGGGAAAATTAATGGATTGCTGGCGTCGTCCAATATGGGCAAATCAAGCAAATGACTTGGACAGCCTGGCATAGAAACTTCCATTGAAAATTTCCCCGGGCCAGACGCAACATTATAATCCGAGGAACAACAATTCAACGCAACGGCCACTGTTTGCTTGTTCCTCTGCATGCTACCGAGATTCACAGCTACAAAACCTTCATCATCCATATAAGTAGCGTTCGCTCTTATCGATGATGGGATTTTGTTACCCGGACCGCCGAAACGGGCTAAATCATCCGGCGCCTCCAACAGTTTGGCAATATGAAGGTGTCCTCGAAAAGCTGCCAGCTCTCTTGCAGTCCAACCACGATGATCAACCAGAGTGTGATCCGCACGTGCCTGCAACAGAGATTTGACAATATTAAGATGACCGGCAGCGCAAGCCATCATGAGCGGCGTCCAGCCGCGCACTGTTTCAAATCCATCGATATTTGCTTTTGAGTCGCCCATTGCATTGAGTATTGACCTCACGTAGTCTTCTCGCCCAAACTGCACCGCAACGTGGAGGGCAGTTTCTCCATGCGTAGTTTGGTGGTCAACATGGGTGAGCACCGACAATAGCAAATAGACTATGTCATGGTGCTGGTACTTGAGGGCTATCAAAAGCAAGTCACCTATTAGTTCCATAAGAGTGTCCTCGATTTCTAGGTCCGCTGGCCTGTTCGCCATAAGCGCTTCCAGGAGGTGCTTAATGGCTGTTATATGACCGTGAATTACGGCAAGGTGTAAGGGAGTACACTCTTCTGAATCCTTCAAGAGTAACATTTCTTCAATGCTCGACATGGTACTGGGTGCATTCGTGAAGCGACGCAAAAGAGTTACGATAAATTCATCCACGCCGTGGGCAGCTGCGTAGTGAAGTGGGAGACGGCCTCGATAATCAACAGTCTGTAGGCTAGATTCTTCGATCTTTCCGAACTCAATCAAATCAAGAATATCTGAACAGATGTATGTATTCGCCTCAGCGTCGTTGCTGCCATCGGGTCTCTCTTGGTTAGTATTTTCCATGGATAATTTTCTCCGTCGACCAAGACCAGCAATCAAGTGCTTCAAGCATTCGAAATCGGGTTTGAAACAACCCCTTTTCTCGAGCTCAAAAAGTACTACCTTAAAGCACCTTACAGATTGCGAAATGATGCAAAAGTGTAGTAAGTGCCCTATCATTTCCAAGTGTTGAGTGTCGACATGAAGTCTAGAAACAAAATCGGACAGGACAGTATCTTGGTCATCAATAATTAGTCTATGCAAATGCGTGAGATCAGTTGCAAAGACAAATGTGCGTTTTGAGAGAAAGAGTGACTCCTTGGGCGGTGGAGTCTCACGAAGATGAAGACAACGGCTGAGTTCATTCTCCAGCTGTTGCAGTCTCTCCATGTGACTGTCGCATTGAATATCAATGTTGGTTCGAGCGTCTAGCAGTAATTGTCGCAGATTGCTATCTTCAACAAGGTTGGCAAGCCTGTCGCATAGTCTCAATAAGGCCTCTCCATTGACCCTATCGTACCATTGCAGTTTGGCCAACTCTGCCTGCAACTCGACAATGTATTCAGAAATATGCCGCAATTCATGCTTATTGATTGAATGACTGTTTGGCACTGCTAATATCGGATACTTTAAGCCGAATATTGAGCAAAGCCGCCTCTCATGTTGTTCCACGAGGCGATATTTAGCCTGGTGAAACGCTATAAAGGCGTCAATGCTGCTCCTGAGATAGTCACGACTGTCTACAATTCCGGTCAGAGTATTCAAGGAGAATTTGCCTCTACAAGGGTAACGTTACAGACCTTCTAGCTCAATGTTGTTTTCTGACTGGGTTACAGCCGCTGCTTTGATAGCAGATTTCAAACGATCGTAACCGACATAGCGCCCAGCCCATTCCGGAATCTGATAGCAGTGGAAGTTTCGGCCAAATTTCATGTTGGCGGACAGAAGTAGTACGTACTATGTACTGCCATGCAACACTCGATATCTTGGACATGAAGCCTTACAGTGATGCTGAGGACACTGTGGTTGGAGCGGGGAAGCCAGCTTGTTTCCGCCAATCGGGAATTAGGATTAGGCGCGGCACTCCCGAACCTTACCGCACTTACTCAAACAGGCTAGCTTGGTGGAGATAACGCTCTGATTGGCTTTTCTGACCACCTCACCTAATGAGAGACTCATGGGCGAGGCTGGGCGAGGAATGTCTCTTCAGCTCCTCCTCTGATTGAGGATTACTGACATGTCCAAAACTGCTGGTCAATACAACCTGAACGCACAACGAGGTTGATAGGAGGGTCTCTCCTGGACTGTTGACCAAGACGCCACCGAAGACGAAGATTCTAGATGCCGTCGTATTACGGCTTTGGTTGACTTGTCGAAATGGACCCGCTCTCGATTGGTACGGGCATAGCTGGCGTTACAGCTCTTGCTTTTCAAGTTTGCTTGTCGCTCTCTAAATTACGGTCTCTACATAAAAGTCTGCCGGGCCGGCTTCATGCAGTGAACAATGAAGTCTCGGATCTTGAGCTTGTCCTTCATCAAGTGGCAACATTGATTAAAGAGCGAGCAAGCTTACTACCTCAAAACCAACTTGCTGCAATCCCATATCTTTTAAAACAAGCGACAACAAAGTTAGTCGAACTTAAGACTGTGGTTGATAGACTCCTCGACACTGTTAGCAAAGCAAAATTCACGTTCTCCGGAACTTACGCTTGGCGGAAAGAGCAGGATACTCTGAAAGCGCTCCAGGAAGATATCCGGTCCATAAGATGTAATCTGAACATTTTGCTTGGGGCTTCAAACTCGTATGTTCTTTGACAATCGCAAGAAAAGAAACGCCGTTACTCTTTACTGATTTAAAGCGATATCAAGACAGGACATGGTTCAGACCTACCTGAGTATTCAAGCCATATCTGCCTATGCATTGCAGTCCTCGAAAGAGCATGTTGCCATGAAGAATAAATTTCTGGATACTATTACAAGTGTGGATGAACGGATAACCCGAGTGGAACAAATGCTCCAAATACAAACTAATCAACTCCACGCAAACCAACTCCAACAACTTGGCCCGCAATACAACGTCCGTAGCGATATCCAAAGTCGACCTCGACCAAGTTATCCTATGATTAATACATCACATTCTGAGGGCATAGGGGTACGCGTAACCCCTTACACTGTAGTTTGTCGGGACGGCTGCCGATGTTCGTGTCATTCGCAGAAGAAAACGTCAACTCCCACCCTTTTGAATCGAATAATTGGACAACTCTTTATTGGGTATGCAGGGCTGCCTCTTATCAACTCAAAATGCGATGTGGAAGCCTGTCAGAAGTCTCAAACAGCGCATGTCAGTATCGAGCATTGGTTCCCGCTTGGGCTTTTGTCATCCACCATTTTGAGAATGCAACTCGGTTATCATCCCGTCATGGGATCCCTATTTCATCTTGATACATTGAGGAGAGTTCCTGACTCTGCCCAGTGTGTTAATCTTGCCGTCAAAGGCGATATCGACGGGTTAAAACATATGTTTTCTGGTGGCATGGCATCCCCTCGCGACGTCAGCAGCAGTAGAGGGTATTCTTTGCTTCGGTGGGCGCTATATGCAAAACAATATAGGACCTGCGAGTTTTTGATATATGCTGGGGCAGACCCTGATTACAGGCCTTTAGCCAGCTCTGATAATAGTCCGCGAATCAAAGCGTGCCATTTTTTACTGGAGGGAGGTCTCCCTGACCAAGGCGTATCTGCGCTCAAAGCAATCACGAAGGGGGACTATTTCGAAAATTTTATTGAAGACTCACAGTTTACTCAGATCCACAAGATTGTGCTTGGACTATCTCTTCTCAGCCTGGAAGAAGAGATCAAACTGCATCCTGAGGACCTGAATGCAAGTGATTCTATGGGCAGAACACCTCTTGCATGGGCCGCTGCACGTGGAGACAGCCGGGCTGTGGTCACCCTCCTCGGCAATGGGGCCGATCCAAATATCACAGATGCCCAGCTATCTGGACCAGTGTCAAATGCTGCTGCACGCGGTCATACTGTCTGTGTTCGCCTTCTATTAGAAGCTGGTGCTGAGCCCGATCCGCTGTTGCCGACTGGTATACGAAAAGGAAGTCCTCTCACTGTGGCAACACGTAATGCTGCAGATCCGATGCTGCTGAAGAGCTTGCTTGATTTCGGTGCCAATGTGGATTCACGGGGCACAGATGGCCAAACCCCGCTTATCCACGCCTCTCAAACAAATAATTTGAATTTTGCCACGCTACTACTGGAGTATGGCGCAGATATCAATGCAGCCACCGACACTGGCGGGACCCCCCTGACCACTGCAATCACATACAATAGCCACAATGTTCTCCGACTAATACTTGAAAAGTGGCAGGAGTACACTTCATGCCCACGCTTGCGAGGGCCAAACCTTTTGCAACTAGTTGCATTATATGCAGATATTGAAACTATAAATATTCTGGCAGCAACGGATCATTTCAGATTCAAATGCGATAAACAATACACATCAGGAGATTTCAAGAGCCGCATGCTTCAGCGCCCTGACGTATCAGAAAAGTTGGTATTTGCATTCGATGAGCTGTTGGATATAATAAATCACACACCTGATTTGAGAGAGGGCACTCAGAGCATTCTGGAATCTGGCTTCTACTCGTGCACTTCCTCGCCTATTGCCCCTGAAACCGGCAAAGTGTTTGGAAGATTTGCTCGGCGTTTTGTTCCCTGTGCTTCTTCTTCGGACTCTGATAACGATAGGAACCTTCAGTGGGAGTCTCTAAGTGATTTGAGCTCCAACGACAGTTTTGAGGATGCTCTCGAGGATATTAGGTCATGCCATGGGTGATGAATCGTTCGACAACTCAGCACTTCAGCTTGTAAAAGCAAAAAAATCCATACGATTACTATTATTCTCAATCGCTATGGAAAAATATACCCGCGCCATCATATGTCGCTCCCAGTCTGCATTAGCAACCTTCTGCATACAAGCGGTTTCAGTGAATTAAGATACCCCTTTGACCCTGGGTTTCTTATGCGTCGACTACCTGATATCCGGCCTGCTAACAGGATCACATTGCTTACTCCGTATATTTGTGGGATATAACAGCTCTGGCCAATTCTAGCATGTGGGAGTTTATTATGTTGCTAGACTTTCAACTCTGGTCATATGCAATGGCCCAGATGCCAAATATATTGCTACCTAGCTTACGGCACTGTTGAGATTTACAGTTTGAGTGTAATCCTGCCTCATGCATTGCATGATCAACACTTCTAAGACTTGAGTGCGTAAATCTTGAACGATCCTATTATGCTGTTAGCATATGGGTAGGACCAACTGATCAAGGATTACTCGCCTGCCCATTCATTGAAATCAATCTTGTTAACCGCCGACTTTGATGGAATAGAACACTTTGTGCCACCGCAGCACGGCATTCCTTCGCCATCAGTTTTGGCGCTAGTATAGACGTTCAAGTCACTATTCGTGTCCACGATCACGGAGTCTGTTTGCGTCAGGCCATCAGTCAGGGCAAGATGACCATATGATCCCTTTTACGGTCAAACACTGGAGCAAAACATACCGACGAATCCCGCATTGCGGAAGTACTGTTGGTAATCAGAAATTCGGCTCGCACCGGCTATGCAGCCAACATACAGAGCCATGTCATTCCTGATCTCTGGCGAAAGCTCCTTTCTCGCGAGTATGTCGCTAATAGCCACACGTCCTCCGGGCTTGAGAAGTCGAAACATTTCGTTGAAAACGAGTTGCTTTTCTGCTTCTGGGACGAGGTTTACCACGCAGTTGCTAATGATGCAGTCTGCCGAACCGTCAGGGAGCTTGATGTCGGTAATGCGAGACTCAACAAACGAAACATTGTCTGCTTGAGCGGCTTCCTTGTTCTTGTTTGCTCGTTCGAGCATGTCCTAAATGAAATCAGTCAATGACCACTTAAAGGTAGTCGAACTTTTACTCGATTGCTCGAATCGGAATCAAAGAATGGAAGAATCAACCAACCTTGTTCATATCGACTCCAGTGACCTTTCCCGTGTTGCCAACGCTTTTTGCGGCTAGAAAGGCATCGAACCCTGCGCCACTGCCTAAGTCGATAACTGTCTCTCCCTGCCATGTGTCAGCTAACCCTAGATTTTTCTTGTTTTGGTGGAGGTTGCGTACTGTGCGTACATACCTCTTTCAACTTCGCCAAAGCCAACGGATTTCCGCAACTTAACCCCAAGTTGGCATCTTTGGGGATGCTTGTGAGCTCAGATTCACTGTATCCGAATGCTTCGGCCACCTTTTTGCTGTAACCATCATCGGTGACTTTGGCAGCTGAGCTGTAATGCTTCTGAACATCTTCATAGACCCGACTGTTATCCATTATGACACGCTTTGGATGTTTACCAGAACTTGGGAATAATGATTTTCTTTGAATAAGATGTTTCAATCAGAATAAAGAAAATCAAAACATAATGGATATGTGTCAGTGGTATATAGTTATGTGGTTCGCCGTCTTTTACGAACTTCTATAGTTCAAGGGACGAAGAGGGGAGCGGAATACGTCTGGCCAATCACAGTGCGCCAGTGACATTCCCTACCAACGCCACTTTGTCATAGCCCACTTGCTCCGTATTCCGTGAGAAAATTACAATCCTTTCAAAAACACAGAGTATTGAATAAAGACATACAGTTCAATGCCATGCAACAACTAGGTAATCAGGCATTTGAAATAATAATAAGCGCAATATCAACAATAAAACAGAGATGGGCACACATACTATGTAGTATTCTAATAAGCATCAGGCGTGTTCTGTCCTCCCATTAACACGACAGTCTAGAGGATCTCAAAAACAATAACACCACACAGGCACTAGGTAATACAGGTTATTACAGATGACAAAGGTGTAAAGTCGCAAGTCAAGCTTTAGATGTTTTGCCGGTTTGTTACGTTCTTGACAGCTTCCACCACCTCCACATCCTCTCGGACCGTTCCCAAGACTAGGCTGGTCTTCATGCCCTTGCGTAACCTGGAAACGCATCCCTTTTGTCCTCTAAAAGGGGTGTACTTGAGCTGGAGGAGCTTTGTGGCCTCCGTATCATGCGCGCGGCTGAGTTGAGCCAGCTGCATCAGTTTCTGTTGCGCCTGGGGTGAAAGATTTCCGGATCCGGAGTTGGATGATGACGGGTCCCTTGGTGGGGCGATTTGCGAAATGAAGATGTTTAGAGTCACCGACGCTGTACGTGCGAGGCTTAGAATTTGGAAGGGAAGGAGATAGAACGTATCCAAGCGAAGGAGGCTTGAGAGCCAGGTTGGAAGGTATGCGCCAGGCATAAAGACTCCATTGTGATGCGTGAGAAGGGATACCTCAAGAACAAAGAGGGTAAATAAGGTATAAAACCGCCACTAAACAGAAATCTTAGTCCTAGCCACTGACGAAATGTAAGGGTATGGAAACTTACGTATCTCCCCCATGGCGCAAACCAGAATGTATTCAGCAACACTAATATCCCCAATCCGACTAGGTACTGGGGTAACAGCGCATAGAGCCCTTGATACAGGAGTTCCGTGACGGTTCTGGCCTTGTTTCCTTCGATCACTTCCCTCCCAAATCGATCGTACACAAATCTTCTTGTGGAGTCAAGCAAGGTATCTTGCGCAAGCCTTAGATGGACAAAGAAATCCCCAGAGCTCGCATTCTCGGACCCAGCCTGCTTATCAGGATGGTGAAGAGCAGCTAGCCGCCTGAAGCGAGACTTGATGGTCCGATCATCGGCTGTAGGTAGCACGCCGAGGAGCTGATAAAAATCACCCTGGGAGCGTACCCGATGGTATGCCTCATAAAATGTATAGAGTAGGTAGCTGGTGATGACAAAGATGTATATGCGACGATAATGGCGGGCATGGCGCGGAGAGGACGGGTGCGGATGCGGTGACCCAGCGCGGATGGTGATGCGGTAGTAGATGGATTGAAGAAACGACGCGATGAACTAAGTTCCTATTAGGTAGCTGGCTTTTGAAAGGAAGCAGTTGAGAAACTTACACGGGGTAGAAAGGCCCAGCCAGCGTAGGACAGGACGGAGCCGACGACGTCCCCCATGGTTTTTATTGGGACTATTAATGAAATAATAATTTCATAAGAAGAAGAAAGAAAGAGAGAAGAGAACAGAAGTTCTACCGCCCGCTAATGGCCGATGTCATCGTGGCTGACTTGCACCGGTTCCATAGTTGAGTGATAGCTGTCATTACCGTCATGGACCTTTTCTGGCTCTAAGAAATAAGCGCGCGTTTGGCGCTAGCAAAGATTGGGTCCCGCTAGTGAGCCCGACCGCCAACCGCAAAACTCTAAAACAGAGCGGAAAATTTCTCTGCCACGACAAGATATAGCACCTTTTCTGACACTAGATGAAGAGATTCCAACGCAAGCGCCATAATGGAGACAAACTCGGCGGCGTCGCCCGTGAAAAAGCGGAAGAATAAAGATGAAGATCACAAGTCGTCGAAAAAGCGAAAGCATCACGACACCGGCCTACACTCAAGCCCGAAGGACAAGAAAAAGGACAAGCACAACCGAAAGCACAAGGACAATGCAGAACAAATACGACCAGTATCTCCCTCTGAGCATAGAAAACCGCTTAGCAAGTCATCCACCTCCCAATTGGCCTCTCCAGATTCCATCGACTCCTCGCCTTTCCACCTTGTCGATACGACTTTATACCTACCTCTCTCACCCATCTCAATCTCTCCCACTCACGCCCTTCCATGCTTGCTCTCGGAACACATCGCGCCGTTACTCTTAACCTACTTCCCACCCGTACGAGGAATAGTACTTGCCTTCTCTAACCCATCAATTTCATCCGACCCTCCCGGAACCTCATCCAAATCATCCCAGGATGCCACAATTCCGCAACCACTCACCCTCGCCGTCACCGCCGGCGAATACGGCGTTCTGTACGTTTACCTGAAAGTCACGCTTCTCGTCTTCCGCCCCGAACGCGGCCAAACCCTCGAAGGATGGATCAACGTGCAATCCGAAGGCTTCCTCGGCGCCGTCGTGCTCAATCTCTTCTCCGTCGGAATCGAACGCAAACGTCTCCCACCAGACTGGGAATGGATAGCTCCCGGCCAACAGCCGCCGGCAACATCAAATGACGACGAAGAGGGGTCCGACGTAGACTCAGACAAGGAGAATTTCCGCCCGCTCAAAGGCGCCAAGCACATCCCTGAGCTGCCCGATGATGAGTCGTCTGCTGCGATGGGATATTTTCAAACTCGTTCTGGGAAAAGGGTTCGTGGTACGATCAAGTTCCGTGTTCGGGACGTTGATGTTATCCCAGGTAGTGAGCGGGACAAAGGTTTTATTAGTTTGGAGGGGACGATGCTGAGCTCGGAGGAAGAAGCTAAGCTCGTCACTGTAGAAAAAGCACGGGTCCTGGGGCATCAGGAAGGGGTTCCTAACATTGAGGGAGGCGACGGAGACGTTGAGATGTCAGGAGGTCTTGTGGGCGAAGGCAGACACAATGATCGTGTAGCGGGAAACACGGAGAAAGAAAAGAAGAAAAAGAAGAAAAGATCAAAAGAATTGTAGTTTTATATTAACGACATGGTAATATGTATAGAATTGAACTCTGGTCTCGAAGTTCGGGTTGCACTACTTGGATAACTGAAACAACTGGGGAAATAATTTGAACATTGTTCCTGATTAACTGCTCTCATTACACAGCCATGTATCTCTCCTTGAACAATACTAGCTTTACATCCTTACAGTACCGGGGAGGTCCAACGACAGTATATCCACACCTCGCTCCAGATCTTTCTTCGTCGGCATGTTCCCCCTTCTCATCAACTCCGCACACTTGGAATTTAGAGGGTCCATATTCATACTCGCCGATGCGACAACCGTGTCACCAAGCGTGTAAAATGCAGCGAACTTGAAATTATCCGGATCACCGGTCAGGACCACATCATCCCATCCGTTAATCGTATTCCCACAGTACCGTAGTTGCTGGCCCAACGCGGACCAAAAGATGGGGATGAATGGCTTGGGCCGGACCTCCTTTGGTGGAGAGGCTAGTGCGTGAGCCAGTGTAAAGCCGACGCTTCGACCAGCGTTCTGTGCCACATCCCAATGCTCGATCCGCACATGGGTTCGCTCGCCTTGGCCGCCTCCAGGTCCGTGGTACGGATATGTGGCAATATCACCGATGGCGTACACGTCCTTTATACCGTTCACGGCGAATGATTCATCGGTTTTGAGTGATCCGTCTTGTTCCAATGTAATGGCTGGATTGCCTTTGAGGAACTCTGTTGCGGGAGCCACTCCCACACCAAGAATAACGAGGTCGGCTGGGAGAACAGTACCATCCTTCAAATGGACTGTGCCAACCTTGGAGGAGTCCTTCTTTGAGGGAGTAGCTTTCTCAACGGATGCAGACATATGGAACTTGACACCTTGCTTCTCTAAAAGCTTCTGGAAGATCTGACCAACCTTTTGGCCCATAACACGCTCTAGTGGAGCAGACTCCATGCCAACGATTGTGACTTTATTCTCTTTGGATAGACAGTTGCCAACCTCCATACCGATGAAAGAGCTCCCGACTATGACAATGTTCTTGTTCTTGTCCCCAACTGCATTGAGAATCTGCTGAACATCGGTCACGAAGCGCAGTACAAAGACGTTTTCAAGGTCCTTGAACCCTGGCATAGGGAGTCTTCTGGGCACCCCACCGGTAGCGAGGATAAGTTTCGTATACTGGAATGATTTCCCCGACTCTGTGGAAACGGTCTTCTTCTCAAAATCTACGGCTGTAGCATTGTCGGAAACAAGATCGATGCCCACTGAGGCATACCACTGGGCGGGTCGGAGAACGATCTTATTCGCGTCCGGGATGAGCGCTTTAGAGAGTTTCGTTCTGTCGAGCGGAGGGTTTGGTTCTCGTGAAATTATTGTGATTTTGCCCCGGAAACCTTGCTCCCTAAGGACTTCGACGGCTCCAAAAGTGCCGCTTCCACTATTTGAGTAGCGACCAGCTTAGTATTATATGCCTGACAGCAATGGGATCGGGGAGGATGAATCTTACCCTCCTATTACGACGATCTTATCATCCCCAACAATTGAGCACTGGTTGACTGGCTGGCGTCCGTGGCGCTTCAACGAATCGGAATCTGCTTTGACATAGACAGCCGAATCCTTTTCAAAAATCTCAAATTTATTCAATGCATTTGGCGCTGGGGCATCCTCAATGTCGCCGGTTGTGACATTGAAACACGCTATAAAGAAAAGAGAGTAATCAGCATCCCATACCAACCAAGCACGGCAAACTTTTTTGAAGGAACTGGACAAGAAAAGGGGTCGCAAACCTCCGTGCCAAGGGCATGTAATTCTCCCATCCGGTGTCAGTATGCCTTTCACCAACGGAGCGCCATAATGGGTGCAATTCGCTGTCATGGCATGGACTTTGCCATCTAATTTTACAAGAAGCAGCTTGGCGTCATCCAAGCCTTCGATACTGACTTCCATCTTCTCCCCATCTTTGAGATCCAGGGAAGTAAGATCTCTGATCTTATACTCCGAAGCCATTGCTGCCAGGGGGCTCGTAGAAATACTAAATGGCCTGGTTGACGAGATTCCCGGATAGCTGATCCTGGTAGTTGGGCGGTACTGCCGTGCTGATAAGGAGCTGGGGAGTGAACTCAAGCGAGTGGTAAGATTTGAAGGCAGCGAAGAGAAACCAGAAGCGCGTTTTGACCAGCAATGCAGAATGAAACGGGTAGTAAAGTGGGATGCGGGGTGGTGAGGGGGGTGCATGCTATCCTTGATTGACTCTCTATGAATACTCGTACTAACATTTATCGTTTCGAGAACCGTAGGCTTAAGATCAAGGCACGGGCTGGCTCAATTAGCAGCAAATCGTGCAATGCCCATAAGCAGCATCAAATACGGCCCAAAGAAGAGCTTCATCACCGCAGCAAGCTATCCTGCTGCCTGCCATCCAGCTGCGGGTTGTCGTTGTGCTGCGAACGGCACCCAAACAATGACGTCATAGCGCCAGAGAAGACGGCCAATCAACAGTCGTATTTCGTCAGCATGGAACCCTGATATGATTGGCTGGTGTCTTGATGGATGTCATGCTTCATTGTTGATAGTGAGGATATCGAGATCAATGTCATAGCTTGGATTAACCTATTCATACTAGTCTAGGTAAAATGTTGCGACTTGCAAGGGCTCAATCAAGATGCCATGACGAGCTCTCCTATATCACACTCCTCCTGGTACTCATTCGCCGAGATTGAGACGAACCAGATGTCCTAGCCGTTCGACGCTTCCGAGTCTGGACCCAGTCCGTAATCCCCTGAGATTTCGCGAAGTCCCCATCGCTATTTCCAGGGGATACAGGATCGCTGGAAAGAGTTAGATCGACGACCTGGGTGCCCTCTGGGATTTGCGATTTAGATATTGGAGCCTGCGAGCTTGCGGGTTCTTGTTTAACATTCTGTGACGGAGAGATTCTTGTCTTATAATCATTATCTTTCTCACCATCATTTTTGTGAAATATGCGAGGCTCAGGGGAGCGTCGAGGTGGCGATGAGAGGACCGCTCGTGTAGGTTTGAGGGCTTTTTTATTCTCAAATGTTTCTGTTGTACGGGGGGGTGCTGTGGAAGATATCATAGCCTCAAGAGCAGCTACATCGCTCGTCTCCCCGAAGAGTACACGGTCAACTTCGTAGAAAGGATTCGTTATCATTGAGCTAGCTGACGAGGCTGGGTAATCATCTTGCGCGTCATTATCCTGAGCAGACGGCGGTATAACCGACACAAATGAACCCACTTGGCTGGCGTCTACGGGCCCGTGCGAGCCTTCAGAACCGTCAGTAATAGCGTGTGGTGGGGATTTTGGCCGGCAGGATTGGCTCTCGCCCGCAGTATCACCATTTGGTCCTGTGTTATCAAGATCGGTTATGTAATGTAAACCATCGTCAGATGGCATCGATGGCGCTGGAATGATTGGATGGGCCTGCTGGGCAGAATTCTTTGCAGAGCTGGTTTGCGTAGAGGCGGACTCTTTGGCTACAGTGTTATTGCTGGGTCGTGTTGAAACTGTGATGTGAACAGCGTTGTCCGGGTTGCGTCGCGGGCTTGATTCACGGATCGGAGTCTTTTCGAACCCACTAAAAGTTGGCGATGCTATCGGAGCTTCCCCATCGGACTGTGATTTCGAGTCATCATTTGCCCTCTCTTCCGTAATTCTTTTCGCTGCGGGAAGGAGTACTTCGGGTATATTCAAATCAGAATCAATGCCTGATCTAAATCCAGCATCATCTATCAATTGTGAAATGTCTTGGCGCGTTTGAGAGGAGACTTGGCTGATTTCCATTTCTTCCGACCTCTGTGGAACAGATTCGGGTATACGGTCGGGACTATTAACTCATACAAAATGAATGAGACACGAGCCAACACCACAGAGACAGTTAAAAAGAAGGGATCGTTATACGGACAGGCTGCTGATTTGAGTTTCTTCAACTCTGACTTCTCCTGGGTCCTCAGGGGCTGCGGCTTGAAGTAGTTTCGGCTCAATCAATTGGGTCACTTCCAGCTCCCTTATCCCGTCATCCTCGCCTAGCTCGTCATCGTAACCTGGCATTTCGAACCCCGAGTACTGGCGCGCACCTGTGTCCTGGCTTTGCTGGCGTTTTTCTCTGTTCCGCTTTGCGAGGCGAATCAGAACAGAAGAGTCATCTAAAACTTGCTCTACCACGGCCGTGCGATAATCAGAGATCATCGGCTGCCAATTCGTTGCCTTCGAAACCTCTAATTGCTTAAATGCTATGATAGCCCCGGGCTGTACATCGGCTTCAGTGGCATTCGGTAGAGATAACACATTCTCAATTAATGGAAGATCCTGTTCGGCTTCTGTAGGAGTTAGTTTCACAATGTCTACATCGGCCTGCGAGTTCTGCTTCTGTGGGTCAGATCTTTCAGCAGAAATTTTCAAGGCAGGCGACGGGGGCCCCTGCACATTTTCCTCTTTGTCAGAATAACTTAAGGTCATATAGTTGTTCGAATGATCTTCGGCATAACCTTCATTGTTTCCTTCATCCCCATGAGCCTTGGATTTTCGTTTTCGCTTTTTGTTTTTGGAATTTTGACAATTTCGCCGTTCACGGATTTGCTGTTGACTCTTCGCATCCCATCGTTGTACGAAGGGAAATGGCGGTGGGGGGATCTCCACGTCTTCGTAGATACATTCTGTAGCTCTGAGAATTATGAAGTCCTGCCAGTTCTCCACAGGCATAAGAGCTTGGCTTTTTCTTGCCGAGTCGACTGGCTCTTTCGTCTGATCTCGCACTTCTGTCTTGGGTTCCAGCTTCTGTAGTTTTTCCGCGAGCTGGGCCTTCGCACGTTTCGCATCAGCCTTAGTTTTCGGCGCTGGCAATCCAAGAGACCCAAAAACAAGGCGTCTGGTACAAGCCAGATTCAGTTTCAACCCTTTACTAGGCAGTTGATCCTCAGAAACGGGTACCGGTGGGGTTTCCGCAGAAGACATTTGCTCTAAAGGTTGAGCGTGCGTAGCGCTCGGTGTCACGTCCACGCCACCTGCTTTAATATCGCGCAACAACTGGGCTCGCCGTTCCTCTAAGTCAGATTTATTAGGGCGTGTCATCTGATCGGTTTTCTCAGATGATTCCGGGGTTTTCGGAACATTTCTCCTTGCACCAGATTGGTCCCAAGCACGTAGGTCATCAAAATTAGCATCGCAAGGAAGAACGCCCGCTGTCTTCAACTTTGCAAGCCTTCTTCGCAACTTGGTCCGCAAATTACTATGTTTCGTTCTCCGGGTACCCATCCCAGGAGGGTTCCTATTTGGCCGCGCGACATCCCGAATGGTGGGGTTCTCTGGTTTTACAGACTGTATTTCCGACTCAACCATGGAAAGTTCAGAATCAGACACGGAAGAGGTGCTATCGCTGCTTACGGAAGAAAGCGAGGATGACGCACTCGTGCTGGAAACGCTGGATGACGAGACCGAAATAGCGCTATCAGCATCTTCGCTGTCCTCTTCCGAGTCAGAACTTACCATACTCTCGCTTTCTGAAGATCCTGAGCTTGATGATGAGAGTATTGATTTCCCTGTATTGAGTAGAAGCAAACTCTCACTACCATGTTGCTGACGTGCGTTGTGGACAACTGCATCAGTCATTGACACAACCTGACCTAAGTTGTTGACAGTCTTCGCGATAGCAGAATTGTGATCGCTTGAAATCGACACCTGGTCAGTTTCTTGTGTGTCTGCTTTGGTTTCGACCACTCCTATTGGTGATTGCAGCTGTTGACCAACATCAGCATCGTTCTGGGTATTTGCTCCCTGCTGCAGCTCGGTATGACCTGTGTTGCTGTCTGCCGGAATAGTCCATCCTTCCTCAAGCCTAGAAGGCGAGCTAGCCAACCCTACGCGTCGTCTGACGGACCTATCGCTCTCCCAGGCTTCCGCATCTATACGCCTTTTCTTATTTCGTGGAGGTATCCTGATCGGCGGGCGCGTAGGTGCACTTCTTTTGAGATACCGTTTTCCAAACGCAATCCCATCAATTAAGTGAGTGCCATCAACAGCGATTTGATGACGACCTGTGATTTGTCGTATCTCTAATTCTTCATAATGTAATGGCCGAATTCTACGTTGCCATAGCAGTAAGTATTAGGGGCGATTCCAACACTTGGTCCGGCTGAAGGCGTCTGTACTTACAGAAGTTCATCGCCATCCCTTAGCAGATTGTCAACTTCCATAAAGTGCAAACATTCAGAACCCATAAACTCAACAACATAGTCTTCCAAGCCCCATTGTCCTTCATCCGCCCGGTCTTGGTGGCTGGGCTGAGTCTCAAGCGGAACAATGTCATTCACATCCGCTAGGAGTTGGGCAATTGTATAACCTCCAGGCGTGGAAAAAGATGTCACTGCTGTATTGAAACTCGTACCAGCACTTAATCTTCCCCCGGGATTGAGTGCCTGAGAGCCGCCCGCCGTGAATGAGGACGCGGTAGAAGGCTGATGGGATAGGAATGGGGTACGGGTAGGCGTGGTCCAGAGGATACGCGTTGGGAGAAAGCCATGTCGCTCAATGACCAGGTGAAGACGCATCTTATTGATTGGGTTTAGGTGCGCGCACGAGTGCAAATAGCTCAGAAATCATGGCTTTACAGTCTTTGAGCCTTTGGTATGAGCATTTCTGGAGATGACGCGACAGTTTGGCATTGGAATTTGTGGAGGCTCGGGAAATAGTTCATCAGGCTTGGCGCGATCTGACCTTGCAATTACGCCAGCTGTTAAACTACTCCAGACCGTCATCACTCGAGATCCATCCTTCTAAGAGCTGCAAGCACATTAGCTGCTCCTAGATCATGGGAATCTTTAAATTGGATGGTTCATCACGGGTAGATCTTGCTTGAACAAAATTTTCCCTTCAGTTACCCACTTTCCAGAATACGGCGACTTGCCAGAATTACAATTGTAGTTGGCAGTATGTACTTCTCACACAATAATCACAGAGACATGCACATACAACCCTGTGATCAACCGTCAACTTCATAGAACTGGGGGAGTTCTGGAGAATAGAAAGTTCGAAAGCAGTAGGGAGTACGGAGTAAGAGTGGGAACAGTTGAGTTGTTTGTCAGAGTGTTTCTAAGGCGGCTGCAGAAAAAAGAGACAAATTACTGTTGTTTGTGGACACTGTTGATTACAACGACTGACTCCATGCAGGCAGCAGTACCATGATTATACCTCACATGTTCTTCCAAGGTGTCAACCATGCACTCAGGTTTGCTTTTAGTCCTTCCCGAACTCGATCTACTGGTCTCTTTCTTTCAAGCTTTTCAAGCTTGATAGACATGCAAGGTCCCATGGGCTGTTTTGATGAAAGTATTCCTCCTGTGAAAGCTGTTTTCAAGACTGCAGGGTCTCTGATGACTGTTCCAA
This sequence comes from Chrysosporium queenslandicum, assembly GCA_001430955.1. Taxonomy (NCBI): domain Eukaryota; kingdom Fungi; phylum Ascomycota; class Eurotiomycetes; order Onygenales; family Onygenaceae; genus Chrysosporium; species Chrysosporium queenslandicum. The sequence goes on along the minus strand of LJPI01000097.1, from coordinate 676,105 downwards.
AATGGATCTCAACAGAGTATGATCCTGCATCCATTCAACAAAGAACTGCTTTCCTCTTTGCCTCATCCGATACATGCATTGAGATGCAAGGACAAGGAATGAAAGCAGTTGCTTGTTTGTGGTGTGGACCGGTTTTTTCCTCTTTTCAGTTAATGGGTGTAATTTGAAGCAAAAGAAAAAGAAAAGGGAGGTCTGGTTTGTTCAAGATGGTTTTGATCCGGCAACCATTGGTCAAAATTGGAAGATTTCTCCAACAAGACTGCCTGAATTCTGGCTTCATATCGCAATGCAGACACATTGCTCAAGTCAGCAAATGTTCTTTGAACACTACACATACTTATAAATGCAGCTGGCCGTCTGTTGAACCCCTCCCAGTACACAGGAACTTGATGTTCACGCCTAACCATTAGAGATTCTCCTCTATCTTTTTGAACTTAACCAGATACCAACATGGATGCTCAAAATCGCATACCTGCTCCAGGCCGATCGCCGCCAGGCAACATGAGTCTCTACCTCTCTCCAGCAAACGAGGAACAGCCGCAACAAAACAACAAGGCAGGATATGACATGGCTTACTGGATTTTCCAATGCTATGCATCTGGGTGGACAGAACACCTTTCCGCCTGGCAGGATGAAGTGTTTGTAACAAAGATGGCAGGAGAAGATATAAGGAAGTTGATGGAAGACTTTCAAAACTATTAGTCTGCAGTTCTCTCCCTTTCTGGCCTACCATAGTCTAATATTCTCTAGTTCCCCCAATTATTCTTTCGATAGCTCCACCGAAACACTTTGGATCTACATCATGCCATCGCCAATCGTTGGTTCAGCTATTTCTATCTTTCGAAGTGGCCTCAACCCCGTCACTAATGACCCGAGGTTCCGCCTCAGTGAGAAACGAACTGTTTACCTGGCGGAGGGTATTTGTGGGCCAAACAAAGTCGATCCACACCTTTCGCTGTGGGTTGCTGATCAACATGGCATTAGGCAACCAAAATTGGCTTTTATGTCTGGGCTCAATTATCGCCGTTTGAAGGAGGATTGCGAGCTTCTGCTTACCCGTGGTAAGACTCTCGATCGAGCGGTCTTGATCCATTTTCAGGAATCACCGAGGTATAGGAGGCCCGACGATTATGGTGTGAATCGCGCACCCGTTACCGGGAGTGACCTGGAGGTAGTCGATCGCTTTGGCCCAGTTCTTATTCGAAGCTTTAAGTGGGTTGGCAAGATCTCAGCGACTGCTCAGATATGGAAATTGAATCAAGCTGGTACTATGGTTCAGGAGGGCCCGCAAATTGTAAGAGTTTCCAGATGCTGTCGTCAGTGCTGTCGAAACGTGCTTATTCCGTCTTCAGGACCTTCTTAACTCGCAGAGCGATTTCGACCATCTCCAGTCTTCCATTAATTCATACCTTGCCGACCAATCGTATCACGGCGTTGCTTTAGCAATTGACCACGGGATTCTCCGCGAAACATTAGCAGATGCCATTGGGGACACTGCCATTGAACGATTCAACGACGCCGTGAAACAATGGGTGCTTGATGAAGGATTGTAGATCGGGTCTCTGCCTTTGTCGATTAGTAATCCCACCACTAAGAATTTTGCGAAGTTACGGCTGATTTGAGCATTGTCCATGTGAGGGGGGCGGTGATATCATCCGGTTTGAATCCAAATGACCCTATGCGAACGTATTGAGGCCTGCCTACGATAACCAGGTTCGATCGGCACGTCCATGGGAGGGTGGAAAAAATATACATCCAATCGTCCCTAAGCGTAGCGTTTAGGGCCAAGCGGGTCCTGATATCGACATGTCTCGTCCACCGCGTTTCCGCTATTTGACCCCTTTGAGAATAGCTTCGCGTCAAAACACCTTCGTCGGCATCTACTTGAACCCATTCCTTCTCATTGTTCAATGTGCTCGATGGCTTTTGTTTTGTGGAACTAGACTGCATTAAATCAACCAATAGAAATACATTATTTTGTGCGTACAATTATTGAATCCAACACCATAGCCCTCCTTGTGTCAAGTTTATATAGTTGCATGTGGGGTTCAATGTCTTCCCTTTTGAAAGGGGGCATAGGCTTTACTTGTCATCACTGCGCGTCACGTCCTAATTTAACTATGCATCTCATATTTATGTTGCTAACCTTCCTTTGTGTATGCCTTTGGCTGTCAAAACAACTGTATACACGAGGGTAACCCTATATAGGTTGGGCTTCTTAGACACTGTGTCGTTCTTTCAAGCCCCAAATTGGTTGGCTTTTGGCCAGTTGCGTTGAAATCGCGGCTGATAACATATGCTTTCTTTCGAACCAGCTGTGGTAGCGTCCCTTATCGAGCTCCTCCACCAATCCTCCCGACCGAAAAATAATGTCACTGATAGTTAAGGTATCTTTTAGGCGATGATTAAGCAAGCCGAAACTCCCTGCTTATGACATAATATGTATTATTGCATAACGTTTTCCCAACTTGCAAGTGCTCATCTAGGAGAATGCGGGATATCAGGATCCGGGTTGCCAGGCCCTGGCACAGGTTTCCGACTCGGCATTCCGAGTTGAGGCGACGCTCTCCTTTGGAGGGATTCCACGGATGGTGATAACTGACCAGTCAGTAATAGATTGTCTCCAGATACTGGGGACGTTGGAGAAGAAACAGAGTTCGGTCCCTTCGCGGGGTTTATTGGCGAGGTTCTCGCATAGTCCGAAGGCGAAAATCCATCGACGGGGGGTACTTGATGGTAGATATCGAACGAGTCCGTCGAGACGTTCAATGGCTCGCTATTGGGAAACAAACGGTCGGTGTCCTTGGAATTGCCCACTGAGATTTGAGCATCAGTCCCTGACTGTGAGAAATTTCCAGAAACAGCAGCATCTAGTGGGTTATACTCGCGCCTCAGGCCGTCCACTGGCCCAAGAGCCTCCGCCATTGCATCTTCATAGCTTGGTGGAGCATCCTCATATTCTTGGGCTGGTGGCGGTGCAGTATAGGGTGGGGCCGATGGCCGCGGAGGTTGCGGGGGAGGTTGAGCATTGGATGGAAGCTCAATGGCGCTGGTAGGCATTCCCATAGCTTCTAGCAGCGCTGCTGGTGGAGCTATGCCAGAATAAACATGAACAGAAATGCGGAGCGGGAGAACGATAAGGTCCGGCTACATACAAGTTAGCCTTTAAAATACCACCATTCCAACCCCAGAAGCCTTGATTATTCATAGGAGATGTAACGGTCTTGCAACCAGGATCCGGGGTACATACCTTCATTGTCCCATGCGATCCTCGAGAAATGCCTACGCGCACTTCTAGCTCATATGTCCTCGAAATGTTGCAGGTGTCAAACGACGGTGCCACAGAGTTTGGCAATGGGATCTGGTTCCACAACCTCGGATCGACCTTCCACTCTTTCCCAACAGGATCATCAGCGCTGCCGAGTGGTATGTTCATATTGCTGCGACTAATGATGACCCAACTACTACTCTCCTTGAAGGCGAGATCATGCGCCCGGATGTGCGTATACCCGATTAACTCAAGTTGAAACAACTGCAGGTAGAGGTTTTCCGGAAATTGAGAGAGTTTTTTTATTAGGACCCTGAGTGGCAATGGTTCGTTGCAAGTGACTATTGCCGGGCTGGGTAGCCTAGCATCAACGGAAAACTTGGGAGCGAGTCCACCAGCATCAATGGAATTCATGCTAGCCTTTCGGAATATACCCTTGGGTTCCTGTACGACGCGCATGTTTGCAAATTGATGCTGACGTCGAGCAAAAGTTTCCTTGTCAGGCTCCTTTTTCCTTGGAGGTTCAATCGGTAGGAATTTAAAGTCCGCGAACTACATTAATCAAGAGGAAAACAAGTTAGTTAATCCGCAGCAGAGAGTACGGACGGGGCTGGGAAGAGAAAGCCGCGGTCCATGACTTGCTGACTTACCCCTCTGTAGTTTTCTTTATAAAACTGTGGCCTCACAACTGTAACCTTGACGTAGTATCTAATCTCTGCTTCACCCGGAAAGCCGCTCAAAGACGGAGGAAGAGTCTTTTTGACGTGTCGATTGGCATCTCGAGCAACCTCTAACCGGATACCGGCCATATTGAGATTCGATGCCAAGTTATTATTGATGCAATCATTGTTAAACGGGAACTGCGAAAGAGACAAGTAAGCATTCTGCTAGAGCCCGCGGGTGCGCTTTCGAGCCTCACTTTAAAGCGAAAAGGATACTCATATGTTCCGGGAGAAAGTGTGTAGTATGTGCTTGGAGTGGCGATGGGGTGTAGTTCTGGTGTGGGGAATAAAGTCGCGACTTTATAAAGAAGCTATAGTGAAGTAGTGTACATCAGCATCCTGATTCAGTGAGGCAGCAAGCTACATGCTCCCTATGGAGCAATAACCATACTGTGCCGTACCTTATGCGACTCTACCTCCGTCCTTTTCTTGTCAGAGCGATCGCTGTGCGGGTACTTCGGAGCAGCAAGGCGGGTGCGGCTCTCGCCTTCTAGCTTTACAACGATCAGAGTTATCGGGGTATCTGAGGATAAGGTGAGGACTGCTTTTCCTGTGATGAAGTCAAGATTGGTGAAATGCGCGTAGGGCTTATCGAGAAAGACGCGGACCGACATGGTGACGGAGCTTCAGCGGGAAAGACGCGACAGAATGGCGGCAGCTGTAGAGCTATGGTTCCATGATTCAGGCAGGCAATTTTTCCTCAGTGCAGCCAAAACTCAAGGAGCCGTCAATTGCAATCATCCATGCTTTCTGGCCATGTGTGTTATAAGGTTGTGGCATCAACGTCGGTTATACTCGAGTAAACCAGAAGGAAAGCCAGAAGAGAATAGAGTTATGATCGCAGCAGAAACAAGCAATGACGTTTGCTCGGCACCTCCCACCCGCTCGTTAGTTACATTGGCTATGACTTCGCCCCGAACATGTGTTGCTGTCTTTATATGCTGGAGTTTCGCAATTCTCGAATTCCACAGCAACGCAGGGTACTACGAGTTGCTTCGCAGGAGAAGATGCCTGGTGCCCCGCTTCGAGAACTTTGTAACTAGTTAACTAACTAACTTAGATAGGGCGGCGGAGTTATACGAACCAGCCTGACCTTGACCCTGCCAAACTGGCATTGCCGACGGTTTACGGACAACAACTTCCTGTCGTTAGGCAGAAGGATTCTGCAGGTGATTCTCGATCGCTGTATAAACCCATCGTCGGAAGGGAGAAATAATATCTCCCAATCAATAGTTGCTTCCGTCCTGCATAATTGTCGACAGCGCCATTGTCCCAGACCTTTAAGCCACAAGAAGATCATGCTCACGACATAGCCACTTCCACGCGGCCTGTTTTTCAGCTGGGTTATTACAGCCCATGCTCTTACCCTGAAACTGCATCTTGACAAGAATTGCATACTATGTATTGCGCACGAGTATATCTCATAGTTACTACTATTGAGCATCTCACTCCATTGATCCCAATACTGTACAGAGTAACTGCTTTTTGTCAAGTTCAATTCTCTAGAGCTCGCTCTTTGAAGTCATGTATATAACGTAGTTACTATTTCGTTTAGCTCTGGATCACAAAAAGTAAGATGACTGTTAACACTAATGCTCTTCTGGTATGTACAATATTCATACATTCTTCAGTGCTGTTCTATGAGAACTCCCTCAAGTATCAGTTCCAAGTTTATATTGTATTTGTAGGGAGTGTCAGCTAGCTATTAGCCAGTGGTCAAAGAGACAGTAGAAGAAAGTAAAGATAAATACAATGATACAAATCGCACATTCTTCACTTGAACCACTTTTCCTGTCTCTTGTCATATATATGTACTATGGCTGACTGCTCCACAAAGCACAGTGAGCTTTCTAGGAGATCTCAAATAACTTAACAGTTACTAGAAGCTGGGGTTATATTCTGAGTGGTGTTTATCAAGATTTCGAGCATTGATTATTTGAGGATTGGCATAAAAAACATCATAGCAACACATAGTATAACCATATACAAAGCCCCCTTATATGACCCGTAGTTATGGATGTCACTCGGTGGGTTAGCTTGGGCAGTTCCAGTCCCAAATCCACCGGGTGGGGAAGAATGTGTGTCAAATGCACCTAGGTGCCCATCCGAAGGGAACGAGTTTGTAGTCTCCGGACCATCTGAGAGATTCTTCTGCGCCACGCCCTGGGGGTGATCTGCGGGTTGAGCACACGGTGAGTCCCTTGAGGAAGGTCGGTCAAGTCTCGTCAATGACGATGGTAGGGGGGGGCCAGGGGAATTGTGTTTCTGCCACGGAGCGGGGATGTGCGCATGCTCACAGACGTATCTATATGCAAGGCGTGGAATACGTGCATTATGCGATTTCGGCCTTGGGCAAACCCACTCCCAAAGCTGCGTTTGATTGTTCGCTAAATAGTTTTCTTTGGATGCCAATGTTCCGAGATAGAAGAAACATTCTCTGAGGGACACTTTGCCAAAAAAGGCTTCTGGTAATTGAGAATTGACCTCTTCGGATACTGTTCCGCATTCTATGATGTTGGAATGCCACAGTACCCATTCGCCGCTTAAAGGATCTTGTTCCTGTTTAAAGAAAATGGTTTGATCGTGTGTGGTAAGAAAGCCATATTTCTGATTTCCCATGAGCATACGGCTCGCGATTTTTCCTATTTTCCAAGAACGTTAGAAAGGAAGCGTACCACAGTATAAGCAAGTATTGTTATACCGATTAGCTGCCTCAGTGCAAGTTCCCTCGTGAAACTTATCCCGAAGTCATTCATCCAGGGGGTTTTTGCTTCGCCAACAGCGGTTATAGTTCCATCCGGAAGCGTCATGGCAATATCGGGCACCGATTCACAAACCTTAAAGGGATTGCAGGAATTGTCATCCCCAAAGGTGAGTTCGAGCTGCGGGGCTTCGGATAAAGCTCCCAACACCGGTCCAACATTGTCACCGAAATGGCTCACTACAGAGGGCTTCTCGCCACAGTGGTACGGCTCATTTGTCACGCGGTGTGGAATTTTTGGGTGTTGAACAAAGGGAGCTGGATTCCAGATGACAGGGTTCGAACTTCTTCGAGCATCATATTCGAAGCCTGACCAATACCCGAGGGTTGCTTTGAATTCTAACATCTGAGTGGCAGAAGATGATGCTTTATTAACGCCGAGGACCACAAGTGTTGGCATAGGTTCGGTAATCAAGTTTTTGTCTGATAAAGCCGGGTCCAACTTCATATTGGGTAGTGACATTCAATCACAAGATATATTGTGAAGTATGGATGGATTCTCTGAGGAAGTCAAAGAGGAAAATAGGAGAAGAATAGGCGACGACCTGTTGCCTAAGTACGGCTCAGAAACGGGCTCCTGAAGCGTTCTTGTATATCCATTGCGAGACGATAGAGCCTGATACGGTCCTGGTCGAAGCGGATGCACATACCTCACAACTCAAGCAATCCTGCAGCCTCTCGATCCATCAAGCGGCAAAATTTGATACCATTGGCGGAGTACTATGCAAGTCAAGCTGTGGATCCGGCACTCTGGCTAGGGTTCACAGTGTGGAGGATAAGACTTAAGGGCCAGCGTTGCCTTAGGATTTCAGCGAGTCGTTTGTCCCCATGCCTCTGAAATACCGTAACGGCGCCGTTGACGCAACGGGAATAAAGCTTAGATTTCAAATTGAGGGCTCTCGGTGCCTGTGCATTGTGCAACAAATGCTAAATTGTGTTCGAGAGGCTCAGGATGAGCACTCTCGAGCATTCAATCATTCGCCAAGCTGCAGGCCACTGTGTGGTCTGAACTTTGAGATGCATCTCAGTGCTCAGGGTCATTCCCTGATTGGTCTCTCCGCGGGTATCCCAAAGATATTGTTGATGCGGTTGCCCCAATTTGGGGCCCGAATTGCAAGGTTCGTCGGAAGCCCTAGGATGGGCAATGATGTGGCAGCCTTGGCATGCTGATAGAACGAATCTTCGGCTGCTTCTCCATGGTACCAGGTTACCTTTCTGTGGGTTCGCCCAAAGAGAACTGGAGCCACGGAGTTGGAATATTGTCAGAGCATGGAAAATCTCTTGATTGGTAACCCAGGAGGTCAATGGTCGGAAAAATTAGAAATGCCGTGGACGCTACTCTGTAGTAGTTAACTAACTAGCGGTTAACTAGTTGGGGTGCGCGAGCAATATTTGTATCAAATTGCATGGAGTAAGGCAAGCAATTTCATTCAAAAAGCACAAACATTGATCTTTTGAATAGTAGTAGCATATTAACTAGTATAAATTCTCTGGCACACACCAAACAACATTTTAATTCAATTATGGTTATACACCCAAGGATGAACTCAGTATCATTTGAGATTGGGAATATGGACAACAGTGTGAGACACAAAAGACTCTCAAAATACTTGGTACTGAACACCAATCCCCTTCAGCTCATCAATCGGCTTGTAGATCTATATCAAACGATGCAATCGAAGGATCGCCCTGAAATACTTGAGGATACAAAGATAGGCAATCTCAGCAGACAGTTATCATTTTAAAGAGACCAGCTGTCAAGGCGGGACTCAAAAGGCTGTATTTCCGACATGCAATCAAAATGACTCTAAAAAGAGCTAGTAACAACGAAGTGAGCACCACAATCGACCCAGCTCTCATCATAGTTCCCGCCGTAGTGACTCGACCAAGCGAAGCTGCTTGATTCGCTGTTCCTCCTACTCAACTATTAAGTGGCAAAGTGGCGGATTTCGTGCTTTCTATGGCAAGTATATATTTAGAAGATACGCGCTTCAACCCTACACAATGCCTTGGCTTAGCGTTTGGGCAAAAGTATAACGATCAAACCGACTCCACCTCGAACAACCGGGGTTCAGTTGATTTGGACATGGCAACAAGTTTTGTAAGCTCGTCGGGGACGGATCGTACATGTAAAATGAGTGTTCAACCGATATCATTCGGCGTGGAGCTTCGTGAGACAAGTATAGAGACGTCCACGGTAAGCCCATTACCGCTCCCCCCAGTGTTATCACTTCTACGAGCTCTCAAGAAAGCGTATGGTATCTAATGCGCAAAGCTGGCCGAGACAAGACAAGAATCCGAAAACAACCTCTATCTCTCTGAAATCATGCCTTCTCAACCAATGTCTCTGGTACTTCTGGCTCCACGTCTAGAACTGCATGAATTAGATCTTCAATAACGCGCTCTCCTCTTGCTTTGCCTGCCTCGTGGATGTCTTTCAGCTTGGCCTCCGCATCTTTGTTGGCGTCGTCTTCGGCTTTCTTGTTGCCGCTCGAGTGCTGCCCAACAAAGTAAATATCGAGCCTTTCAACAGTTGCAGCATAAAAGAGACTTCGGTTGCAAAGAGCATCGAGGTTCCGCTCAGTCTTACCTCAGATTCGAACTGTTTAAATTCCTGTTCTTTCTGCCTTCTGTACTCTTCAATCTCCTTCTGTGCCTCGGCTTTCGCGTCTTTTATGCGTTTCGTACGATCTATGAGATCTCGTTAGATGAGCACTCGCAGACTCGGTCAAAACTACCAACATTCTCGAGCTTTGAAAGATGGTTAGCAGGTAGTATTCTTGCGTAGTAGGATAGTATACAGTATAGGCTCACCGCTTTGTACAATCTTCTGAGCTTCCCTCTCTGCCTGTTCAGATTTCGATATTAGCTGCTATCCGCAAGGGTGGGCCAAACAAGATCATAGCTTGAAACATACGTCCAGTAGGGTTTGGATACCAGCCGAGTTTTGTGCAGACTAAGAGGTAAGCAGGTTAGCTTTATCTATAATTGCTAGAATAGGAGGCTAACCATCTTTGTTTTCCTGGTGACGTTGCGAGATGCTGTGAAAATGCAGTCAAGATCGCATTACAACCTTCGTCTCTGGAGTTCGTCGGCTGAGGCATCGTCATCAGGACTGCCCTCATCTGCCGTACTACACCGCCTTTGCCCTTATTCGCGCCAAGCCTCAAATAGCGGCATTCAGCTGGCAGCAAATCTTGCAGGTGAATTCATATTTTCATCATTTTGCTTCCTACGCCCAGAATTCCATCCGATTTTGGAGACTGAGGACTTGTGCGTTACCACACTGAGAAGAATTGACAATGTCGCGCGCCTCAAAAATTACACTAGCATGCACGTCACTCGCGACTGTTGGCATTGTCTACTTTGTTCACTGGTCACAGGAGGCAGATAGAGTTGTATGTTAATATTTTCTTCGGATAGCTTGCAAGAATCCCTTTTTCAAACAAAGTAGCTTCGCTAACTGATGTGGATTCCATCAAGGCCATGCGCGCGGGGGTTGTCAGGGACCTCGAGAACCAGAAAATAAAGCGGGAACGGCAATTAGATTTTGAGATGCAGAGGCGATTAGAGGAAGAATATCGGAAAATCCAAACAGTGTCAGACAGCACCAGTCCAGCTGCTAGTGGCAATACAGGAGTGAGCCAGGGAACATAGCCATGATATTGAAGCTGTCAATTACCGCGAACCACGAACGAATAACGGAAGCCAGTTGGGCCTTCTGCGATACGGCGCCAGTTCAACCCAACCGTCTCCGTCTTCTTGGACAGCGGCCTGGCTTATAGTCCTCGATTCGGTGCATTGCTACTCACATCCTGGGTTCAGCCTGCCGCCTCATCTTTCCCCAGAGATTCAAAGCCCTGGCACCCGTCACTGTTTTCCCAGGATTCTCTACGAACAAACAATCTTCACTCCGGATTTAATGGATTCCATTCACTCTCCTCATACCATATGCCTTCGCCATTGGGTTCACATTTGGATATAATCAGAGCGACCTAACCTCACGGGGTTTGGCGCACTCATAGGCTGGAGTGTGCCCAATATACTGTATAACAGATCAGCCCTCATAGATATAGATACCCAAAGTACTGTACGGAGTACATACAATAAAAAGAAAATTGTTTACTTCGATGTCATTAGCATCAACCGGGCAGCACAGCCAGGGCTCCAGCTTCGTACATTGCATACGTATAACCGCGTCACATGCGGCTAGCTGGGATGTCCAGCTTATGCATATGCCTTAAATATCGAGGAGCTGCTCGGAGGAAAAGCAGCGAGCTTGAAGGAGAATCAAAACGCTATATACTACTCATTGAGGGATTACAAAGCTATATGAATTATCAATGAACAGTCTTCGTTATGGAGCTTTGTACGGCGCACAATCTAATGGAATAACTATGTAATACATATTGTGTTGTTAAAGCCGCCGTGGTCATTGCTCTCCTCGTACCTGAGTGAAGATGCTTGTCTAGTGTGGGGGTTGGACGAATCGAGTGAGGTTGCAGAACTGCTCGCCGCGTGACGACATCTTTCCCACCTCGATCTGTTCAACCGAGCCCTCAGCGCAAAACACACAGTTTTTCAGCACCGTGTACCTGATCGCCTGGCTTTCAGGACAGAAGGTCGGGACATTTGTTTCCGGACGTCATTTGATCTCTCCAACGAGCGCCTAGTGTGACTCTCCACTAGTACCCAAATTGTATGTACTTCGTGTGCATCCCATGCAGCTGCTAAACGTTCTGCGCGTCTCACCTGACCGATCTCGCGATGGATCAGTCCAAAGCCAAGTGTTGCTGTGGCAGACCCGATTGCGCATACCTCCAGCACAATAATGCTGCTTTGGAGAATTTGGAAAAGGACGTAGACACGGCTGCGCGACTTGGCCAAGTAAGTCTGCCCAATCAGACATCCCTCTGCTAGTTGAGATGACAAGTCATGAAAAATGACTATTACTGACTTTTTCTACTACTACCTTTAGGCCCTTCTTGGACGCCATGAATCGTACATGGCTGAGGCGGAAGCTGACCGTGCGAAAATGGTTGCCGAAATCGAGAGCTTAGAAAAGCAGAAGCGGGAGGTACAGGCGCAGAATGCGAAAATTATCCAGGAGAATAAAGACTTATTAGAGCAACTGGAGGGGTTGAATAATATAATCTCGGAGTCAGATTCGCATATCAAGGTTTTGAGCACGTCGCTGGAGACTGCCCAACTCGAAGTTCGGCGCTTGACAGCCGCAGCTTCGAGGGCTGCTCTGCTCGAAGCGCAGCTGAATGGGATGGAACTTGATCAAGCGCGTTTGGAAGAGGTTCTTGCGGTCACTCAGGAAAATGAACGCTCTGCTCTTCAACGTTGGCGAAAGGCCGAGATCACGCTCAGAGACCTGCACGAACAGGTGGAGCGGATTGAGAAGGAATACAGGGAAGAACGAGAAAAGCATGCGGACCTATTAAGCCGAATGGAGCGAAAGAGAGCAGTTGAAAGAGAACTGGATGCTGCGGCTGGTAGGCTCAAAGGCGCCGCTGCTGCGGCGTCATTAGGTCGGAACAGAAACGGAACGAACGTTGTGTCACACTTTGTGAGGGACATACTTCAAGACAATGCGAATCTTCAAATGAACATCACAGAACTTAAAGAGTTACTTCAAAGTTCAGACGAGGAGGTTCGAAATTTGAGGGAGCAGCTTCTACTTCACCAGCCACTAGCGGGGCCCGACAGAGACGGCACCAGTGTGTTTCTTAGTGAAGAGTTGCAGGGCATGCAATCCGCTTCCCAGGAGTTCCATGTTCATCACCACTACCATACGCCTATCAAAGTTGCGTCGCAGCGGAAAGACCGAAGCCAGCCTGCCATACATCGTCGACAAAGAAGGAGAAAGGCCGTTTTCCCGCCCACCCTCCTCGAGTCTCCGCCGAAAGAGGCTGAGAGTCCTCTGGCTATCCACGGCGCAAGGAGCTCTTCCTCGTCAACGTCTACCTTCCAACCCTCACCGTCAGCTTCTCGCACTCATCGTTGGGTCGACCAAACGCCCGGCCCGGCGTTCTCTTCTGCCCCAAGCTCCCCGCGATCCGCGTACAAGGCTGCTTCTATATTTGATCGTTCAGATATAGGATTCGATTCATCTCGCCCAACCAGCCCAGAAAGCGGATTTACCTCTCCTCTCATCAAAGCGACGCACCGGAAAGGTCCTTCCGACACTTCGATTCGATCTGTACTCGAAGACCGATGGCCGGAGGATACGCCATCGGCATCCTCTACCATACAACGGCCACATTACTCAGCAACTGGGAACAAAGTTGATGTTTTTGCTGACGGCGATGACGCTGCCGGATCATCCAACATCCACTCTTTCCCTAGCCTTCCAATTCTTGAAGAGCACGATGGCAGTCACATTTCAACTACCTATCATCATTCACACGAAGAAGTTGTCGGGCCGTTGCGAGCTCCCCAATTACGTCGTTCCACGTCTCACGATAGCTTGATCTCCATTTCAGGAATGGATATCCATTCGTCGAGCGACTATTCAATTAGCTCTCGTTCGAAATTTCTAGCCAAAACGCCAAGACGCATAGCGTCAGCTGGCACGATATTCTCTTCCACTACGCCTGTAATTTCGCGGACAAACGTTACAGTCTCGAAGGTGTCGTTCGGCGGAAATCAATCTTCCCTTTCCCTCTTGTCATCTGTCGCTTCCGCAGCAAATAACGCTGGAATCACTGCTTCAACTACACCAGAAGCTTCTTCAGACTCAGACCATCCTCAGAACTCACAGTCGATAAGCATCAAACGCCGAATGGGCTGGGTCTTGGGAAGATGGACCTTAATGCCCCCCAAGTCGGGAAATCCGAGTTCGACAAACCTCCCAGAGCCTCTTGCCTCTACTTCGCCGTCAGCTTCCACTTCCACACCAGCACACGCTGATGTCGCAAGCTCCTTACCATCATCGTTGTTCAGGCCGCCAGGCGTCAACCAGAAGGGGCCTATTTTTGGGTTGCGACCTCCTGAAAAGACGCCAACTTCAATCCACCCACAGCATGTTGATGAAACCTTGCTACAAGAGAGTTTGGCTGAGTAGCCATATCCTTCTCTCCTTGTACTATCTTCATCTATAACGTTCGCTTTATGACTTTCCTTGGCGTCCCTTGATCCACTTTGGTTCTATACCCCTGGGTTTGTTTCTTTCGGGTTTACTTTCACGCGGAAATGTATCGTGCATAATTTGCATAAGTCCTAGGGTATGGCCAGCATCATTGTCATTGCTTTTGCTTTTTCTTTTGTGCACATCTCGGCGTTCTATCTGCCACACTCGGCATCTACTCGCTTGCTCTATTTGACTACAATCGATCTTTATGATACCCAAAGCCACGTATCCTTAGCCCGTGCTCGGGACTTTGGGCGTGTATCGGCCATTTTGTTTTCATATTTGTCTAAAGCATCATCCACTAGACGCACATAATAATACTATGTATACGCCATGCTATAGTACCCATAGTAAATAAAATAATTCACAGCTACCACAAGAAATGGCATTATTTATTATGGACCATCTTGATTATTGCATCAGTCTGGCATGGATGCTTCATGCTACCTGTTTGACATGAAGGAAATGGCCGAAAGGCATAAACGCAGCCGGTAAAATATGGAGCCAAATGTTCACCAACCATTTTCTATAGCTGGACGAGAGTTACAGAAAGCCGGATAGCTGCATTGCGAGGTACGAGGTTGAGGCATTCCAAGCCAGGAACATCTGTTAGCCTTGTCCAAAAACAATGTTCGTCAAATAGAGACTACCGAGCTAGCACCGCATGGAATGCAGGGCTGTTATAATAACAACCGATTTGCAGAGCTTTTAGTCTCGTGCCGCAAGAATGCTGGGGTTGCGATGTAAGAACCAGGATTGAAACAATGAGATTGATCAATGCATCTTATGGCAGGGCTTAATGGCCCAACGAGACGGAGCATGAGGTGTTTGAGGGGATATTGGTGAGCAAATTTAATATGGTCGTAATATATGGGCGACCGGTGGAAGGTCCATGCAGAAAATGCGGGGAAATCAGGGTTATAGAAAGGAGCTTGGGATAATATGCTGGGTTGTCAACCGCAATTTCTATTCCCTAGATGGTTTCCAACCAGGAGAGCAAGCCCAGTCTGCAGGGTTTTCCCTTGTTGGAGATGGTGTTGAAAACTTGACGTGGACCCGACGTGCTGATTCAAAGTGAGGCACTGGGGCCATTGTTATACACCAGGCGCGTATGATCAAAACAGATCTCGAACATGCCGTACACTAACCACCTCGAAAAATCTAAATATCCATCAGAAGAGTCAAGTCTGAAGTCACTAACAGTCAATTTAAGGGCAAAGCTCAGCGGGTATGCTGAATTCACTGGTATCAAATGATTACCTGGAGCAACCGCAAGCGAATAGAAATGGTGAAATTCGAGCTTCGCATCCGAGGCAAGCTTTTAACCGCCTGCAACAATGATTCAGGGTTACGTTTCGAAAGTGGTTATGCTGTACGTCCTGATGGGGACGTTGGTGCCATGGAAGAAACCATCCTGGGACTGGAGAGGAGGAGAATTGAAGTCGATTGGTCGAGCACAGAAGTGATTTGTTACTGTTACCATTCTGGGTTAGCGATTTGGTGTATCACAGCGCATACATCAGAGATGATTGACAGGGATTCGCACCACAGGCCTTGAGGAACGTCGAAAATGTCTCCTGATTGCGGAGTGTTGCCGATATCAAAAACTGTTTGAGGCCATAATTCTTGAATAGGTCACGCAGCGTCGACAGAAGTACAGGTACGAGGTCGGCATCGTAAATCTGCCAATCATATCCGGATTTAGCATGATGTACAGTACGCTCATCTCTTCTGAGACAATGTTGACGGCTTCGAGAAGAGCATACCAAGTCAGCACCCAGTGCAACATCGAAAGGTGGTCGATCCGTATCTGAGTCGGCTAGAAGATCTAGGGGCTTACCCCACTCCCAGATGCAAGTCTTGAATTTCAAGCCATCCAGATTGTTTCGTGACACGCAATCCTGGATGTTAGAAATTAATGCCGGTTCCCGATCGGTAGCCACAACGCTAGCAGCACCTAGATATTTGAGGCAATACATTGAAATAAGTCCGGTGCCTGCGCCAAGTTCAACGATGTTCTTGCTAGAGACCGTAGCCCTTCCTGCTGGGGTAGACAAATAGGTCCCTAGGTGCAAAGCCGCCTCCCACGTGCGGAATCCCGTAGTCCCCGAGGAGAGGATAAGCCCACGATTTTCAGATGTGATGATGGACTGGGTCATTCCGGTGTCCAGTGATCCCGGCGGTGAGTACTTGATGTAAGACAACTCCTGAGCTTCTTCGAGCGGTGACCGTCTTGGACGCGCAATCAAGTCACTCCAACTATCCATGAGATCGTCAGAGATCTCCTGTTAGAGAGAAAAGACAGTCAGGAAATGTACTGAGGCAGAAATGAGAGACAGCGGAGAACATCAGCTTGATCATGTACGTGAACATGATTCTGAGTTGAGAAAGCTTTTTATGGAGTGGATTAATTCATACATCCTCCTCAGGGTCCACGATTGAATCTTCAATCCTAGATAGAAGAGTCTTGAGCACCCGAGTACGGTAGCTCACAGGTGGAATTGGCCAAATTACATCTGCGTTGAACATATTCTGATAGACCCATTGCTGGACAGTGGGTTTGATGAGGACTTCACGGGCCGGAAATATCAAATTCTGCGATTCGACAACTTGAAAATACTGAGCCGCAAAAGCCCTGAGGCTGCGCTCATGCTCTGAGGGTAAGCTAGCCATTGCGTAGAAGTATCTGCCTTTGACTGTAAAGACCTTTTGTTGTGTGGGAGAGAAGAAAACGAGATGGTTTGCGCAAGGCATTGGCGCGTTCCATATTAGGACTAGCGCGGATGTGGGAATTTCTTGGCCCTAGCCGAAAACCCACAGCAAAATCGAAATTGGCGATCGAAGAACTTCACGAACGACAGCGACAATTCACGCCAACAGCAGCCTGCGACCCATTTCGATCGATTCATCTGCTTGCGCGAATCCATCGTCAGAGCAGATTTTAATCGATTTCTCGCCAACTCCGCAACCATGGCTGACGCTCCTGTTACTCTGCGGACACGCAAGTTCCTCCGCAATGCTCTTCTGAGCCGGAAGCAGATGGTTGTGTAAGTAGAGATTCCTATCCCATCGCCAAACCGGTTATTCCATCCATCTCGCTTGCTGGAACGAAATGGGTCGATCATCGAGGAAGCCGTATGAAAGGGTTTTTATGCTCATGAGATTCTCTATCCGACAGTGACATCCTCCATCCCAACCGCCCCAACATTGCGAAGGACGAACTCCGCGAAAAGCTCGCTGAGCTCTACAAGTCCAACAAGGATCAAGTCTCTGTCTTCGGCCTTCGCACACAATACGGTGGTGGTAAGACCACCGGTTTCGCCCTTATCTACGATTCCAGCGAAGCTTTGAAGAAATTCGAACCCCGCTATCGCCTTGTCCGTATCGGTGCTGCCGAGAAGATCGAAAAGGCTTCCAGACAACAGCGTACGTTGCTTTGATCATATTATCTTCACAGACCGCAGAGCTTCGAGCTCCGGCAACTTCTGGACTTAGTGGCTAATGATTTACGCACAACAGGCAAACAACGAAAGAACAGATCGAAGAAATTCCGAGGTACAGCGAAGACCAAGGGCCCCAAGAAGGACAAGAAGAACAAATAGACGGCATGAACTCTGGTGTTATTGGGTCGCAATGGTACTTGATTCTTGCTTCGATGGATTGTTCAGCACTCTGGGTGATGTTGCTCAGGGATATTGATGCTGTACTGTTAGCTACGAATCAAGCCACGTGGTGAATGTGTTTCTTGCTTTGTTTTATTCTACGAAGCAAAATAAGTGTTTTGAACTACGAAATTGCATTTACTCCGTTCACGAGTCCGATCATCCCTCCGTTTTATTGAAGCAGGTGGCGAAATTGAGAACGTGGCTTTCGAGATTACATTTTACTTGCAATATCCACAAATTTTGTCTGAATGAAGCTGGCCTCCCTTTTTCCTGAATCAATACATCCACACCATATCCAAGAGCCCCGAAATACCCCGGCTCAAGCAATTATACGCGTCGAATAAGAAACCAGTTGAAAAAATTAAAAAGAAACTTAATAGCGCAAGAAAGACGAATTGAACAACTCTCCCAGGGTAAGATATGGATGAGGAATAAGGACGCCAGGAGAGAGGCATATCCGCGTGAAGCGGCCCGGAAAAGCTCCATTTTCAGTCAAAGCATCTTGCGAGAAATGAGTTTGGGTTGCACGAACCGCCAAATCAAACTGCGGTCGCTTGTTTCTTTGGACTAATTGGCTAACTCGTAGGAAGAAACTGCCACTGGCAGGCTTCGATTGTCAATTATGAATTACTTCGCATTTAGTGAAATCTCTCGAAAATTCTTGCGATCTGCGTTAGGTACCTAACATAAAATCAAATACCCTCGGCATTGCTCAGGGGCGTTAGAGACATTTGGTGTGATATCGAGTCTGGCCGATGAAGTGCGATCGGTTCACTGTCTGCCGGATTCCGTACGTAAACATGGCCGCTTATCAATGTTCCTCTTGGCCTTCTTCCTCTGCCATAGCCGTATACTTCAGACGTGTAATGGTCTGGGAAGTTATCTCTTTGCAGGTTTTTCGAATGCCTGGGCTCATTGGTTGTATGGTATCTCTCTGAGAAACCTAATATTTCAGGTAAAGTACATGGAGATGAAATTCCCGGCGTTGACTGATTGCTAGAGATTGGAAGATATCCGAATCCAATATCAGAGGGGCTCGAAGGCGATGGTCTGGACCGGTCTGAAGAGGCCGTCGAATTGGTAGCCCTTGAACTTGCTCGTGGTATATGAAGATCACTTAAGAAATGTTTGTCGATGCCCCATGCGGACTTGTAGGTTGGCATCTGGCCTGCGCTAGTCGAAGTATTCACTGAACTTTCTGCAGAGGTGACCGGCGGAAACGTGCTATTCCGGTTGCCAACAGGGTTTGGTAGCGTTCTGTCGGACGATGTTAGGCCAGTTGGCAATGAAGTCATGATAGGAAACGCGGATACATTATCAGATGCCACTGGCGTATGGGAATGCTGGAGCATATAGGGGTAGCCAGGAGCAGTTAAAGGGTTGCCCCCATCACTGTCAGGGAAAACACCGTGTAAAGCTTTTGTTTGACCAGATTCGTACCAGGGTTTTGCCCCAGCCGTGTTTCCATAAGCACCGCTGTCCGCAGCGTCACCATTGGTAAGCATATTGGATTGTTGTTGCTGGGCTTGATAGCTTGTATCGTCCTCATAGCTTAGTGGATAGCCAGATATATAAGATGGGCGATGAGTAAAATTCGACCCGTCATTATTTCCACAATCAAAGCCAGAGTGCAGTAGCGGATAAGAAGGGCACGCCGCTGGGGCGGAATGGAGTGCAATGGGGCTTGGCCGTGAGAAAACATGCTGCTCGTAGGTACTTTGATGCAGGCCTGCAGTCGAGAGAGAGCCATTGGAGCTGAGAACGGGACATGGCAAAGTGACGTATGGTCCCCGCGCATGCAATAAAGAAGAATTGACCTGAATTTTCAATTAGAAGGCGGATCGCTAAGAATGTATCATATCTTACGGACCCGTAAGAACATGCAATTCGGAGTTCCTGAACTTCGACAATTTGTACACCCTTGACCATCGCCGGTATCACCACTGCATTTGATTTTGCGCTTTCGACATCTTCCGCACTACAAGGAATTAGCCACCTGTGAGCGAAGGAAAGAAATTCATCCCCAGTAACATACCGCTACTTGCGTTCGACGCCTCCCGTTGCCCTTGTTCTCAGACTCCGACATTGACCGCCTCTGGATTTCGTTCCCACACGAGATATCCCGACGGGTGTCTGCTCTCATGGATCAACCACAACGAGAATGTGTGCGTGAGGTGTTGCGAAAACTGCTATTCAAACCTTTGACATCCAAGCTTTTGACAAGGTTTCGATTCTTCTTGGTTTCAAGCAATGAAAGTGTTTCGTCAAGCAACATACATGCTTTGCAGCTGGTCTGCCGGGCAGTATATATCAGACCCTGAAAGGTTGTGTAACTTTTGCGTTCGATAACATGGCAGACTTGAGCACGTACGGGCAGACAGATCAAATTGGAGCACTGTGTTCAGCGGGCCCCACAGTATGTGAAAGACAGTCAAGTTTGATATCCTCCAGGGTCATTGATGGTTGAACAAGAATGACTTGACAAATGTATCCAAGAAGCAGGACTGTTTTAAGCCAAATAAACGACTCTAACTCCTTGTCAACTTGGCTGTGCAGCTCCCATCAAATCCTTGTCCACAAAGGTATATGACGGAATGTACAAGGGATGACAAGATCCCCACAATTTGAAACTCCGTGTCGAACTGTTAAAGAAGAATTATAAAATAATGATACCCAATTCTTTATCATGTTTCACCAGGGCTCCATGCGAGTCTCCGGTACACAGTCTGCAAGCTGTGGTTAAATGTGAAGAAAGCACACATCAACCTGATGGAAATTTAGGAGAGAGAAAGGCGTCAGGATGTATCACAGAGCAACGTCGCACACACAAGTATATACCATCCTCATACAAGTAGGTAAACCGATCCTTATGATAATGTGGCTGTGATAAGCCCCGCGTAAAGGAGAAATGGATCTGGAGGGAGCCTTGAGTAACTCGTTGGCAAAGGCTTCTTGAGCCCAAGGTATGTTTCCTCCTAGGACAAAATTATAACAAACAAAGAGTAACCGGCAAGTCATCATGAAGCTTGATGAATCAATAACTGATGAAAAGCGAGCAAGCAACCGCTGGCGGAGCGTTTGCCTTGACAAAACGAAGATATGCACTGCAATTCTTGACGCCAATGTTATTAGAGCATCAAATGTTTGCTGGACGCTTGGCTTTCGATTGTGATTCGGCCTTTCAGTGAAATGCAGGCTGCAGGCGCTTTAGCAAACAAATTTGTTGAATGGTCCCAGAAAAGAAAATCATCTTAGGCCATCACTGCTGCTAATCAGGTCCATGTCGATCAGCAGGCCACCCCAATCAAACACATTCTTCAGGCAAGCCTTGTATGGGTCTAGAAAATATCCATCTGACGAAATCTAGATGAAGGGCCCCGACTGTTCGTGACACAGAACAAGATCGATGCGGGATGGACATAGGCGGTAATGCAACCAACGGCTTCAGGGCGTGCCCATAGAGAATGTATGAACAATCACCTCCATTCTTCAAAGTCCCCTAAAAGAAACTGTATGTTATTGAACGATATGCGTGGGTTACATACCTCTAAAAATCAGCCAGATCCGATTATGATGTTCCGGCCAGCGGCGGACAATTTGGAGGCAGTTACGCTGACCTGCACTACGAAAAATATGGATGCCAAAAGAAAAAGAACCAAGGGATTTCTTTATTTTCACTTCCCATGCTAATTCTTACATCAATAAGTCCCTTTCCTGGATATCGGAAGGGCCGTAGAGATGTATGTTTCGGATCCCGATCGAAAAGTAGAACGTTGAGACTCTCTGCAAGGATAGAGCCACCAGCCAGAGTTTCTGGAACAGCGGGAGAAGGATCTTCACTGAACGGCCCCGCATGAAAATCCTTCACCATATGCACCCGGTTCAATCTTCTTCAACCAGCTTAGCAACGGGTTGCAGTGACCACTCTCAAAATCGTACAGAATTCAATGAGGTTGCATCTCTAAGGACACACGTAGATTTAGACGGCAGCTAAACTTCAAACGTTGACAGCATGAGGTCCAGGCAGGATGGAAACATATCATAATGTTCCCACGTGTGTTTCAGAGCGGAGAAACATGGTAAAATCCCATCGCCGTCTGACAGAAAACCGTAAATTCATGCGAGTGACCGAACCGTTTTCCCACAGATAGTCTCTGCTGTACAACATTAGCAAAGCATGCTATACCCAGAGACATTTGCGTAATATAAAATCTGGCAAGGAGCTACATCACATGTTTAGCAAGCGCCTAGAAGACGATGAAGCCATAGAAATTGTTACTTGCCTGGAAGAAGATACGGTGGGCTTATTGATATGGCAACTCGTTCTGGGCCGCGCCATGTACGGGCTGCTGGAAAACGCCAGCAAACAACACACCCTTTTGGGTGTCCTGCAAGTGCGTTGACACGCAGCCGCAGAGCTTAGACCAGACCAGATAGTTTATTAGCATGGCCACATAAACCCATGTTCAGGGGAAGTATGTCATCGCATCGATTGAAGATGCTTGATACAACTCAAACGCTGGGTAGACAAGGCCGAATGGAGACATCGAAGAGGCAGAGAAAACTCCTCAATGCCGTTGCTATCCTAATTAAAGAGGGAAAAGTCCAGCACAGCCTCTTCTTCAGTAGTTATTGAATGCATGATCGCGTCCGTTGCCATTGTCCAAACATTTTTGTTGGTGGACAGTCGTTGAAGTGGTCCAAGCTCCAGTCCACTTCCCGAGAGTTTCGAATTAGCTCAGCTCGTGCTGTATGGAGCTTGTAATATTCGATACGGGTTACATTTGGAAACATCCTCTGTGAAGCAGACATTGACCTTGCATACTGCGCACTCTAGACAGTGTACGGAGTACTGTACATACATATTCTACATGGTTACGGAGTACAAAGTAAACTATTTATATCTTGAGAAGCTGGTTCTATGGAGTACACATACCTGTAACACGACACAGTGTGGGTGGAGAGGTGTGTGGTACTGTACACGCCACAAGGGAGATGATGGGTTTAGTGAATGTTTAATACGAATCCATCCATACGCGACATGTGCGGACATTACGTAACTATCCCAATACACGTAGCGCGCCGCAAAGCATCAGGCGTGGAATGGCATGTCAACCTTTTTGATATTCAAAGCGCTGTTGCAGCGACAACCAGCATGAGCGTATTACTGGAAACATCATTGGGGGACATCGTTATCGATCTCCTTGTCGACTCGGCGCCGAAAGAATGTGAAAAGTAAGTTTGGGGAAACCCACCTATGCTCTGACTTTGTGGATGAAAGTAGCTGAAAAATGGTGCTAAGAACTCGAATTATAGCTTTTTGAAGTTATGTAAGATCAAATACTATAACTTTTCGCCTGTTCACAGTGTGCAGAAATCGTTTTCCTTCCAAACGGGTGATCCGATTGGGCCCGACTCGCCAGAGAGTGATGGCGGTTCTTCGATATGGGGAATCTTGAATGGACCCTCGCAAAAGACGTTCCCAGTCGAATTTGCGCCGAAGCTCAAACATACCAATCGCGGCACTGTGAGTATGGCCACAGTGCCGTCACCTAAAGACCCCGATACTCGTCTGGCTGGCAGTCAATTTATTATCACTCTCGGCGACAATCTGGACTACTTGGATGGCAAAGCCGCCATATTTGGAAATGTTGTTGAAGGGTTCGATGTGTTAGAACAGGTCAATAATGCATTTGTTGATGAGAAGGGTCGTCCACTCAAAGATATCCGGATTAAGCACACAGTGATACTCGACGACCCGTTTGAAGACCCTCAGGGGCTAGTGGTTCCATCTGAAAGCCCGGTTCCCAGTAAGGCTCAGTTGGCCACAGTAATGATAGCGGATGACGAAGAGCTCGACGATGATATAGATGAAGAATCATTGGAAAAACTCCGACGGGAGCGTGAAGCAAGAGCACAGGCGTTGACTTTGGAGATGGTTGGAGATCTTCCCTTCGCTGAAGTCAAGCCACCTGAAAATGTACTTTTTGTATGCAAGTTGAACCCAGTTACTCAAGGTACGTACAGCCCTCGGTTTAAAACACCTAGACTAACCATATTGCAAGATGAGGATTTAAACCTGATATTTAGCCGGTTTGGCCCTATTTTGTCATGTGAAGTCATTCGTGATAAGCGAACAGGAGACAGCCTTCAATATGCTTTCATAGAGTTTGAAAATCAAAAGGATTGTGAACAAGCATATTTTAAAATGCAGGGAGTATTGATAGATGACCATCGGATACATGTGGACTTTTCTCAAAGCGTAAGATTTGGTCCATTGATCAATGCTGTTTCTCCTGCTAACCTAAGTAGGTTTCCAAATTGTCAGATAGTTGGCGCTCTGTGACGAATGCCAAAAGAGCTAGCCAGAGAGGGGGCTTCGGTGGCATATCGAGCCTGGAAAAGAAACGACATTACAGAGCTGCAGATGCTCCTCGGAAGCAAGATCGGTATGGGATGGTGTTTGACAAGGAGGATATTCGTGCGGGAAGTGCTAGGGACACAAACAAAGCTTCAACCCGGTATCGATCGCGAAGTAGGAGCCCAGTTCGATCGTATCGCCGAACATCTCCTCCGCGAGATGACGACAGAAGGCGATACAGGCGTAATAGCCCAGGTTCTCGGTACGACCAGAGTTATGATAGTGAGCGACGACGGAGATGATAATCATATTGTGAAATAACTTGTCATGCATAATTACTATATTATGCGGCCTGATGTGATAATGAGATATACTTATTTTCATGATCTGTGCGGAACACACCAATCAATTGGCTTGGACAGAGGTATGATAGCAAAACCCATGATATTTGTGAGCTCTTTTTCATTAGTAGAGAAGAAGCTCGAGCTCCTGAGGGGATTGTGAGTAACCCAGGTCCCCTTGATACAATCAGCAGCAACCTTCCGTGAGATCTGGCGATACACTCTAGTCAATGGCAATCGCGCGGAAGGAGCAAGCCTCGAAAGCCCAGCTCCAAAGCCCCACTTCAGGTAGAGGGGCTGTTTGACCGTTGAGTTGACTCTCGACCCAATTCAAAAGCATCACTGAGACATTCAGAATCTAACATCTGGCATTTCTTTGCGTGAATGGTAATTTCTTCCCGAGCTGGAATTAATTGAATCACACTTCCTTCCTTACGCAACTACTGTGAATTTCACCGTGTGATCCCCTCTTCCAGTTTGTCTACTACCCAGGAACAGTCTCCCGTTCTCGAGTACCGCTCCCAATGGCGTCAGCAGTGAGAGACACGGTCTCTAACCTTATGGGCAAAATGGGCATCCATTCGAATGAACCGTCAGCAGAAGAAGTGAACCAACTCCGGCAGAAATATAACGAAGCTGGACAAGGCCATGTCTTCGCTTTCTTTGACGAATTGACCTCTACCGAGAAAGCCCAACTTTTCCACCAGCTCTCTTCCTTCGATCCCAACCGTATAAATCTTCTTTCTACTCGTGCCACTCAGTCCCAGGAAGCATCGACAGGTCTCGGCTCTGGAAAGCTGGAGCCGCTGCCAGACAACGCCACTGCGTCGATTCTCGATTCCGACCCTAACGACATCCAGCGATGGTACAACGAGGGCTTGCAGTTGATAGCAGAGAACAAAGTCGCAGTCGTCCTTATGGCCGGTGGGCAAGGAACGAGGCTGGGAAGCTCTGCCCCAAAAGGATGCTACAACATTGGACTCCCAAGTGGAAAGTCCCTTTTCCAGATCCAAGCTGAACGGATCGCGAAATTGCAGTGTCTAGCTGAGGCAAGCTCTGGAAAAGAAGGCGTCGTGATCCCTTGGTATGTCATGACCAGTGGGCCTACACGAAAACCGACGGAAGACTTCTTCCAGAAACATAACTACTTTGGATTGAAACAAGAGAACGTGTTTGTTTTTGAGCAAGGTGTTTTGCCGTGTATTTCAAACGAAGGGAAAATTCTACTGGAGAGCAAGTCCAAGGTATTTCGGTTCTTTTAAGGCAATCGTTGAATACGTTTGACTAATTTCCAACAAAAGGTTGCGGTAGCCCCCGATGGCAATGGCGGTATCTACCAAGCTCTCTTGACTTCAGGAGTTAGAGACGACATGAAGAAACGTGGAATTCAGCACATCCATGCCTATTGCGTCGACAACTGCCTTGTCCGAGTTGCTGATCCTGTCTTCATTGGATTTTCGGCAGCTAAAAATGTCGACATTGCTACGAAAGTCGTTCGAAAGCGTAATGCCACTGAATCCGTCGGTCTCATTCTCCTCAAGAATGGGAAACCGGATGTTGTTGAATATTCGGAGATTGATAAAGAGACCGCGGAAGCCAAAGACCCCAAGAACCCCGAAATTTTGAAATTCCGGGCAGCAAATATCGTCAACCATTACTATTCATTCGCTTTCTTCGAGTCAATTGAGAACTGGGTTTCAGATCTCCCACATCATATTGCTCGCAAGAAGATTCCCTGTATTGACACTGATACAGGTGCGACTGTAAAGCCCGAGAGGCCCAATGGTATCAAATTGGAGCAGTTTGTGTTCGACGTGTTTCCATTGACACCGCTCGCCAAGTTTGCAGCAATTGAGGTCAAACGTGAGGATGAGTTCTCTCCTTTAAAAAATGCCAAGGGAACCGGTGAGGACGATCCCGATACGAGCAAGCACGATATTATGAGCCAAGGTCAGCGATGGATTGAGGCTGCTGGAGCTCTTGTCACATTTGAGTCCGACGGAGCTCCGGGCGTCGAGGTGTCGCCGACAATTAGCTACGTAAGTGCCCTCTATCAGTGAATATTTTCTGGAAAATATACTCATGCCATTGCAGAGCGGTGAAGGATTGGAGTTCTTGAAAGGAAGGACTATCAAAATTCCGGCCTTAATTGAGAGTGAGGACGTAAATGCCTGATAACGAATATCTGGCACTGATTTCACAAACATCCATGTCGGAGGAGACAAAAATGAGAGTGTTGCATAGTACTCCTTACCTCAGGTATGTAGTACATATAGCAGTGTTTCAGTTATACGCTAGCACATAGTACATACATACCTAGGTAATATATATATATATGACAGTATCGTTAAGTCCAAGATCCTTTCTAGAGAAAATAATTTTTCGAGTACAACATCTAGTTGAATGGTGAACTCTATGGTATTCGCTTTGCCGGCGTCAAGGGATCACGAGCTCTCTAGCTCATCCATGGATGTGTGAAGAGTCATGACCTTGTCTGGGGTTGGCGCTAACGCGATTCGGGAAAGTCACTAAATAGCTAAAGATTTTCATCCATTGCCCCAAGACCCTGCCAGGCCGTCTTACATCTTGAAGTATCTTTTGGAAGTATCTTGAAAGACATTTACAACACACTATCATCCGCATAACTGATAGGGAACCCAACAGTGGTCCTGGTGGGATTGAAGAGCTGCGAGGGTATAGTTCGGTGTATTGAGAAGTAAGTACATATTCTTGTTGCTCATTTCTCCATCAATAGATGTCACTTTTCGCGCTGACTTTGAAATTCTGTTCTCCAGGTTCTGGCCGGCTGGTGTTATAGGATATTGACAAACCGACCGAGTGGTTAAATTATTAGAAAGTGAGTTCTGGTTCATGTAGAGTGAGGCTCTGGGACACTGCTACGTTCGAATCTTCGTCTCATTCGCAAAAAAACCCCCTCCGATGCGTTCCTCTTTCAGCCGCCTTCTCCTTTGAAGTCGCCTAGATGTCCTATTCCAGACAGACCGGGCCTTTTGTTGATATAGCTTGAAGCTAATATGCTGGTACACTTACAGAATGTTATTGTCTCGTCGTGCTTGCTACAAGTGTGGCAACATCGGCCACTATGCCGGTGTGTACCTGGTTCCGGGGTGCTCGCTATGATTCTGCTTACTGACAAGAACAGAGGTTTGCTCTTCGTCTGAGCGCCTTTGCTATAATTGTTAGACTTGCCCCATATTTGTCCTCTTCCTGGGTAAATGCTAATTTCAGACTCATACAGGCAAGCAACCAGGTTCGTTCGACTGCAGCATCTCATTTTATTACACATAATCTAATTCGAAGCCAGGTCATGAGTCGAATGGCTGCCCACGACCGCGTACTACTGAAAGTAAGGCGATTATGCACTTTAGCATTAGGATTGCACCGCTAATTCTTGTACAGCAAAACAGTGCTATCATTGCCAGGGTCTTGGACACGTCCAAGCTGATTGCCCTACCCTGCGTCTGAATGGGGGAGCTACTAGCGGCCGTTGTTACAACTGCAATCTTCCCGGACATTTGGCTGTGAGTTGAGCTCACTCGACAAGCATGACCTTGGTTCTAATCGGATATAGCGGAATTGTCCCAATGCGGGAATGCAAGGCGGACCGCGAAACATCGGTGGTCCCCGTGGGGGCTTCAATGCACCTTTCCGTGGTGGTTATGGGGGCTATCCTAGAACGGCAACGTGCTACAAATGCGGCGGACCGAATCACTTCGCACGAGATTGCCAAGCCCAAGCGATGAAGTGCTATGCCTGCGGCAAATTGGTAAGTTGAAATAAGACTAGTATAGAACTTTGAGTTAGCCCTGACTTTCGAAAAGGGACATATCTCACGAGAGTGTACTGCTCCCAACGGTGGACCCTTGAGCTCGGCAGGAAAGGTTTGCTACAAGTGCTCCCAGGCGGGCCATATTTCCCGGGATTGTCCTACCAATAATGCTGCAGCTCCCGCTACCGAAACCAATGCTCAACCGACAACTGAGACAGCAGCTGCTGCTCCCGCCGCAACAGAAACCACTACCGAGGCACCCCCGCCGCCGGCTGCTACTGCAACTACAGCGGTTGCATAGATGCGTGCAAAGTTCACCCTAACCTACCAGGAGGATGCCTCCGTTCTTTCCTTGACCTCGGTCCTGTTTTCTTTCGTTATTTTTGTTTTCATTTTGGCTCTATCCCTGCAACTGGGTTTCTATCATTGATTTTGGATTAAGTATCATCTCATATATCGCACATATCACGCCCCGAATCAAGTCATCAGTACCGACATTTTATGTGTACGACGAGCAAAGGTTTCACGATGTCCTAGTTTCTATGACCCGGATCCAGCATGGCTCAAGCCTCACGAAAATCGGCGTCGAGTGTCTTTCAAAATGGATTTTTATACATGTTTCACGTACTATCGGGAAGAGAAGAAAGAGCAAGGCAGCTTGAGGGTTAATTGAGCGGAGTGAAAAGGATGGAATGGACTAAAGCGAGCAAGGAGTGGACTTGGCCGTCGGTGCTGAATTTTCCAGTTTTCATGGGACTGGCGTGGCTTTCTTGGTTACATGTCTAATGTGCTTGTTTGTTCACATTTTTGACCCTACTTCATCTGGTGTCAGTCTCAGTCTCTTAGTTTCTTTTTAATCTATCTGTACACTATACCGGGAGGTAGCTACCGGCTTAAACTCGTCTTTTCTATCCGGATTCAGGTTCTGGGGTGGGCATTGCCTTGCAACCTGCAGATTCACGTTGTCTGGTACAAATGATTTAGCGCAATGGCTGCTTAGAGACGCTCATACGTTTCCGCTGGGGAAGAGGCGGCTCTGCAACCCATTTCCAAATAGGGAAGTACTCGTGACTTGGAGGGGCTAACGGGGAATCAAACCATTTCGTTCCCTTCCTCATGCCATACTCGCACCCATGTCGCCTTTGACTTGTCATGATAAACGAACATTGTTTGTTGGGAGCTACTCTCTCCAGTAATCTGTGCAAGTCAAAATGGTAGCTTCAAATGCTGGTGACGCCTTCGACGAAGATGTAAGCATTGAAAGGCCCTTTACCGCGATGTAGCATGGCGGCAGACATGCTAACCTCGTGAATACGGCGCGATAGGAGAGTTTCATTGTCGATATTGATAGCATTCAAGCACATGGTTAGTCAGTATCCAATAACATGCGACTCTTCTCTAGCACGGCTAATGTTTCCTTTCTAGGGATTGGTGCTTCCGATATCACAAAGCTGAAAGCAAATGGATTTTACACGGTTGCTGTAGGTCCTAACCCTTTGCTGCATTCCTGTTAATGTTCTGGAGGATTCCTCTCGCAGTGAACTGATCATTCCTCGGTAGTCCGTTCATGGAGCAACACGCAGAACATTGTTGAAAATCAAGGGATTCAGCGAAATCAAAGTCGAGAAAATCAAAGAGGCAATCCAAAAATGTCAGGTATTCTAGCCTAGAGATCTCACCTGAAAGCGTGAAGATGCACTGACTCATTGCCTAGCCCTCGGCTTCTGGATTCATCACAGCAATGGAGCTTGGCCATCAAAGAAAAAGGGTCGTCAAGATTTCCACTGGAAGTAAGCAGTTCGACGCAATCCTCAATGGGTAGGTGCTAAAGGAGATAGAACTCAGATATTTGACCAAGCTGACATCCAGAAGAGGGTTTCAGAGCATGAGTATCAGCGAAGTCTATGGAGAATTTCGTTGCGGAAAAACACAATTGTCCCACACAATGTCTGTTGTCGCTCAGCTTCCTAGGGATATGGGCGGCGCAGAAGGGAAGGTTGCTTATATTGACACAGAAGGAACCTTCCGTCCAGAACGAATTAGTCAAATCGCCGAACGATTTGGAGTCGACCCCGATTCTGCATTAGAGAACATTGCATATGCCAGAGCATTGAACAGCGAACACCAGTTAGAATTGCTGAATACCTTAGCCAAGGAGTTTGCAGGAGGAGAATATCGCCTGCTCATTATTGACAGCATTATGAATTGCTTCCGCGTTGACTATTGCGGCCGAGGGGAGCTTGCCGATCGTCAGCAGAAGCTCAACCAATTCCTTATGAAGCTGGCTCATATGGCTGAAGGCATGTCACCAAAGTCCTATGCATGATGCACGTAAATTGCTGACGAACCTTCAGAATTCAATGTTTGTGTTTTGATGGTAAGAGGCCCCTACCTCGAGAGGTTAGCAGGGGCGCAAATTCATATGATTTCAGACAAATCAAGTGCAAAGCGACCCTGGAGCCAGTGCCTTATTCGCGGGTGCAGATGGCCGAAAGCCTGTTGGTGGGCATATCCTAGCTCATGCCTCGACCACCCGTGTACTTCTTCGAAAAGGGAGAGGCGAAGAACGGGTTGCCAAAATTCAGGACTCTCCAGGTATATTATCCAATATGAATTCCATCAAATCTCGGTTGGCCTGATGAAAAGTGGTTGATACTAACTTCTAACCCCCTGGTCAGATTGTCCTGAACGGGAAGCGACGTACATAATTACAAATGGGGGTATCAATGATCCTGAAAAGGCGTAAAAAGACAACACGCACCAGTGTTCCCAGTAAACGGTATTGAATTTCACTGAGCGACACTTTCTCTCTGAGGACATCAAAGCAAATGATGGCATTAATTTCTGCTGATACTGTGTTAGCTGGGTTGCTTCGTTTAAATGTCGGGTACGGGAAATTGCAAGATTACCCGAAGTTTGTTCAAGTCTACCGCGTAAAATTTCCCTATTAGACCATCAGCTCCAGAATTCATCTCCAAAACTCGCATTTGAAGATTCACAAAGTCAGCTTCAACTTATTGATTTACAAGATGGGGCGTAGCTATCCTTTAAGCATATCCGGGTATACAGTTCTTCCAATCGAGCTTCCGCCCTTACCTTCGCTGCCGAAACCAGCAACCCACTTCCTTTACTTACAACCGCACCAGCCAAGAATACCCGATGCTGAATCTCCGCGATCGCTTTTCATTGTGAACGTTCCGATTACGTCTACAGAGGCTCACTTCAAACACCTCTTTGGCACACAACTTTCTGCGGGTCGGGTGGAGTTAGTTAAATTCAACAATGCTTTAGGCAACGCATCGGCTGCTGGTGTTCAGCAAGATACAGCCACCAGCCAAAACAAAGGCAAAAAGCGCAAAAGGGAAACAGTTGAAGAACTAGAACAAGAACTTGAATCCATCGCTCTACCGCAAACATGGGATCGAGAAATCCAAACTGCCGGCGCGCATGCTGTCGTTGTGTTCGTCGATAAGCCGAGTATGGAAGCTAGTCTGAAAGCCGCGAAAAAGGCCGCGAAATCGAAATCAAAAATAATATGGGGTCAAGGGATTGAGGAAAAATTACCGCCACTGGGATCGCAGAGGTACCAAACTCATAGTCGCTTGAGGTATCCTCCAAAGGCAGAGCTACTACGTTTCGCCAATGAATACATGGCCCTATTCGACCGCCTGGAACAAGCCCGCGCTCGTGAAGCCGCAGCAGGAGCGCAAGTACCTGACGATGATGGATTTATTACAGTGGTGAAAGGACCGAAGAATAACCCTGATAGAGCGGAGGAGTTGAAGGCGCTAGCAGAGAAGCAAAAAGAGAAAAACAAGGGTCTGGAAGACTTTTATCGATTCCAGATGAGGGAGAAACGAAAGCAGACGCAGAATGAGCTGCTGAGGAAATTTGAAGAAGATAAAAAGAAGGTCGAGGAAATGAAGAGGAGGAGAGGGAAAATTAAAGTATGTTTTTCCCTTCTCGACTTGTTCAGGACTAAAGATACTAATTTGTCCAGCCTGAGTGAGATCGGTTACAGATATTTGTTGTCCCCACACTTCCGTGCGCTCCTTCCAGCGAACGGCAAATGCACGTACAATACCTGCACTCATGGGATACCTCCGCTTCAGAGGAGTAAGTTATACGCCCATGTCTTGGTGCCCATAGACATACCCTGATGAGTCCGCTGGGGCCATATGAACGAGTGGATTTACACATCCCTTCATGATTTCAACTCCAGTTTCCGCATTGACCAAATCTTCTCATTAATTTCTGAATTTGTTTTGAGCATTTATAGCTCTTCAAAGGAACGCACTTTCGTTGAAAGACGGCTAACTCGGGTTTCAAGCATAACAGCCTACTATCTTCAGCGGCCTGAAAAACGATCCAATTCCCCCGCATGC
The DNA here is from genome assembly GCA_001430955.1 of Chrysosporium queenslandicum. NCBI lineage: Eukaryota > Fungi > Ascomycota > Eurotiomycetes > Onygenales > Onygenaceae > Chrysosporium > Chrysosporium queenslandicum. The sequence goes on along the minus strand of LJPI01000097.1, from coordinate 643,674 downwards.
CTACTTGTCCCTATGTTCAAAGTGCTGTACTGAATGTACATACATGTGCATACATTCATACAACTTCTGCTACATTTATTGCCGCACGGCTAATTACATGCGCTTCATACAGCGCTGGGTCTTTTTCAATACGAGTGTTCTTGCGGTGTGCGGCATACTACTTGAGATCTGGAAACCTTCTGGACTTTTGTACGCTATATGATGTCCATAAGAGTAGTCAAACCTACCTACTCCGCACATATGTACACACAATTGTTGTCCCTCATTGACGACGTGGCGCTTCGTCTCGAGCCAGGGAATTAGAAACGTGGAGTCTGATCCTCATATCAATAGGCTACCCAGGAAGCTAGCCAGCCGCGCAGTCCAATATTCACCTTGAATTTGGAGGCTACAAACTAAACACCTTTCTATAACAGCAGAAACCCATTTTGGTACATAGGCCCAGGTTAACTTGGTTCCATGTTCGACAGATTCCTGCCCTGAACGACCCTTGAAAACACCCTAATCCCCTGAGGTTCAGCAGCGAAACAGAAGAGTTCATATTGGAAAATGTGATATTAAGCCCGTTACAATGCATCTTCCTTACTTTGCGAAGCTGATATACACCGCCTACATGATATATATTAATAGAACTATCCCTGCCGAAGTTATGCTGTAGTTAAATTGTGACTTTTACTCCTTTTTATATTAAAGGATAAGTAGTTGGAGTGGGAACATGATTATGGGAACATATCTGGAAGAAGCTAAACTATCTTTTTCTTATGGAGGTATGTTTTCCACCTCCAAGATCATACAACGGGGACACATGCCTTTAAATTACTACTTGGTCTCGCATGAAGGACCCATGATGGAGGCAGGATGCATCGGGTTAGTTCTAAGATTTCGTGGAGAGTACTCCGTGCTGTGAGGGTCAAATCCAGCGGCAAGATATGGGCCGGAACCAGCGGTACCTTGCCGTTGGCCAGAGAGAAGCTAATAGGCCGTGAGCTCACCAGGTGGCGGGCGGAGCTCTTGGATCGCGTGTTCAGACAACCGAAGCGGCGGTGGTGTTGCATCTAGTCATCCGACTTCAGTCTACATACAAACAACCTGCCTTTAAAATATTCCCGGAGTTTCCTTGCTATAGGCATTCCAAGCCATTGTTAATATATGTACCTTAGCCTTTGCCATTCCGTATCTGAGGTGTTAAACAGAACCCCCTCGTTCCAGTATTCATCGGCGATATCATCGCCCGAATTCTGAACGATAGTCGAATTGATAGTTTATCGTTTCCAGTTGTATCCAGTGCCATGTCTACCCCTCCTGCTGAGGGCGGGTTTCTCCCTCCCTCGCTTCCTTCCCCTGCACCGTCGTCCGCATTATCGTCAGCCACCATCTCCCACTCTCTACCCCAACAAAGGCATCATCCGCTGAAGCCCGGCTCCACCAAGGAGACAGCAGTGATTAATTATGTGGACAGCCATGTACTCGCGATAAACCGGCGGCATGCGAAAAAGTTTAGCAGTTCCTTCTCCGGTGAGAAGGATGAAGACAGAGGATATGAGAGATTCAGAGAGGTAGCGAAGGATATCGAAGCCATCGTTGATGTCTTGTGGGTGAGCGGGACTCGTAAGTGTCGCCTCTTTGCTTGTTCCACCCTTCCAAATGTTTGGTTGCTGATGGTTGTGGCGTCTAGCATCTCTACAAACGCCGTATCTCATTTCCCTGGCTGGTCTCTTGAACACTTACCTCCCTGACTACCCGTTCTCGCCCCGATCTACATTCCGACTGGTGAGAAAATTAGACGCCATGTTTGCTTCTTTATTGCAGGGCGAGGATGTTGAGACAGGGCAGCCCCTTTCGGGATTTGAGACCAGAAGAAATCAAGTCTCGATGACAGAGAAAGTGCGAATAAAGAGTATCGCAGAGAGTACGCGTATTACTATTTTAGATGCGCAAGATCAAGAGGGTCCTTCTGAATACGATTTTGAGGACGAAGAAGGCGATGGGAATGAGACTGGACATAACAATGACGACACGGACATGGATGAGGATACTGGGGAGTATGTAAATGCGCCAGGCCCAGGAAGATGGGAGATGGAATCCGCAAGAGTGTATGAGAAGACGATACAACTTTTGGGAGATGAACTGGGGAAGCAAGGCGGGCTGTAGGCGGAGGACCGCAAGATTGGTAATGCTACTCGACGATTTACATATCAAGGACGCTGTGTCACTCACTCGCAGGTATAGCTTACATCCCTGATCCCGAGAACTGGTGATATGGTGTGAGTTGATCCATCTCCTCCATCAGCACGGTTCAAAAAGCCACAAGAGCAACGCCATTGAGGAGCAGGGATACGGCTCAAGTAACATTTTCTGTCCATGTTGCAAGCCAATGAACCGGTGACCCCTAAAGTGCGCGAAAGATTACTTCGAAATTCAACAAGACCAGTGAATTCCAGATTGCAATCAACCCCCCAGTGATTATAAGGATGAGATGGCAGAGAGGCAGCCGCACATGTTGAATGCTTGTGATGGAAGATGCCAAGGAGAAGGATTAAGGCTGCCAGAGTGCAAGTGAACAACCCTGGCAATAATTTCTTGCATATCAAACTCTTTGGGATGACTTGTCATTGGCTGGTTGCAACAGGCATGTTGGTTGGAAGAAAGGATGGCGTCCACACCATCCAATCCTCATCACGATAGGCCATGCCGCCGACTTTAAGCACTCCAGATCCTTGTCTTTCCAAATTTTCAGATACAGACCTTATTTTCCGTAACACAAAGTCCTTATGTGGAGAAACAGGAACCACACAACCTGGACAGTACTTGTTTCGAAGCAAGAAACATAGTAGCTAATATGTGTAGGGACCCTGGCCTTGTCATGCTTGGGTTTTCACAATCGTGGTGTGGCAGGCATGTAGATGTGCGCAAAACTGAGGATGATAGTACTTCTCTGCTTGGGCAACAGGAGGTACTTGTATTGTATGTTTAAGGGGATGTAGTAAAGCATCGGCCGATCGAACAACCATATGCCAGAATACATCTCTGGAAAAGAACAATGGCGTTGTGTGTTTAGTACTCAATTGCGTCTTCAAGTGTAGAACTGGGGATCCGAGGCCTGGAGCCTCAAGGAAGAATTAGAACGATGCATATCAGACGGGCATCAAACCTGCAATTCCAATATTATCAGCCAACGCGCGCCATATCAACCACCTCGCTACACTCAGGGATTCTGCTATTAATTTCCTCTATACATTACTTTACATTGCCTCCCACTGAGGCCAGTGTGGCCTTAGTGGTCCAGCCCAAAACTTTCAGCTCTTTGAAATCCCCATCTGAGCCACCAATGGCCTTGGTTAGTATTGACAATTTGTCCGGCAACTGGAAGAGAATCTGCGCTGCTACAATCCTCATGGCACATTGCTTGGTGAGCAGTTAAGCATCGATGTCGGCTACAGTAAGGACTCTTATGCAAGTAATTGCTCCTCGACACCAGGCCCACAAACTCAGATCATAACACATCCCACATATTAGGATTTCCAGAGTGTGATGTAATTCAATCACTGGCTTGGAAGTTTGTCGCGGCTCCACGCGTTGTATCATGTGGATGGAAGTAGAGCAATACAGCCATCATACACAAAGTGTAATTCCGAGAGGCACTACCAACCAATGAAAGGAGCTGGAGCCAGGGCATTGTGGCTATGCGCGGGTTCGAATACAATCGCGTGACTGTAATACACCGCGAGTGCATCATCGACTTACGAGCCCTACGTGTAATTATGCCCTGCAGAATAAAAGTACCGAGATGCCAGGCACAAGGAGGCCATTCTCAGTTGGGCCGAGATTAAATGCATCTTGGGGTCTCTTTTTCACGCACGTCATTGGCTTGATCCTTGCATTGCTTTCTTTCTGATCACTGTCTCTGGAAATCAATCACCAACTGCAAAATCGGATGTTTGTTTGTGGTATACGAGCTTGACTTGAGATCTTGGAAGTCATCGAGCCCGACTTTAACCTTGTTCACCAGGTTCAAAGCCCCTCATTCTCAACCAGAGAAAGTATTTTCCTGGTAAACAACCCCCTCCCCGCTTAGTCATTTTCTCCGCTCTTGTGATTAGTAGAGGTACCTTTCGCCTCTGTGAATCTCCGGTCTGTACCAGTCGTTTTATCGCTCAAGAGGCACAACGCAGCCATGGTAGACGGAAATTCCATCGTAGCGTAAGAAAAGTGATGGGAGAAGAAGGGTGTGATTGTAAGTAGCAAGGGAAAACTCTGGTTCCTCATCTTCGCTCTTCTGGGGCTACTTTTTTCCCACCGGCTTTACTCTTTTTTTTTTCCCTCTTTCCCACCCTTCTTCTTCCCTTTTTCCCTTCCGTAATTTTTCCCTTTTTTTTACTTTTTCTCTATCTCTTATCCCATCAACTCCGAGTTTATCAACCAACCCCTCCTTCTCGCCCTTCTTCGTTTTCCCTTTATCGCTCATCGTTGTCCCTTATTCCGTTTCTTGCGTGTTCGTTCGCGACGGGTTCAAGGTTCTCTCTCCTGTGCGTCTAGTTTGAGTCCCTTCTTGCGCGCAACCTGTGGGAAGTTCTTCTAAGGAGTTCTGCTTCGCAGCCCTTTTGACCCGACTGTTCCGATTTGAATCTGCAAGGTCTCTTCCTGCATTTCATTTACCATTTTAAACGCTTGGTGAGTAGCCTTATAGCAATATTTCTTCTCCTTCTCCTCGCTCTTCTATTATGGAAGCAATCTTGTGTCTGCGTTCTCTCTGTTTGCTTGCACTGTTCTTCCGACCCGGAGGGTCACTCGATCTGCACCATTTGTCGCCGTTGATAACGAACACCCCGAAGTTCCTGTTGGCCAGATTGGCGTATCATGCACCGAATTTGCGGGATCACCGTCTGGCTCCCACAGCCTGCTCGCCTTTAGTCAGTGTCGCCACCTACAGCCATGCCTGAAAGCGCTAGATTCCTCTGAATGTGACTGCATCTGCTTTCGTATCTGACACCATCACCTCCGAGTGTACCTTGCCATGGAAGCTCCGACTGATGGCTGGTGAAAATGATAGTGCTGGCATGTACCGGTGAGAAACTGGCTAAGAGCAACACCAGTGTAATGAAATCGCGGAATGCACCGTCAATGGCCCATTGAGCCCCATTGTGGGATGGTTGATTCAATCTAAGCACCACTACAACGTGGGAATCTATGCCCATTGCAACAGGCAAAGAAAACCACCCATAACATTGATGAGCAGGATCTTGTTGCAGTTGAAGAGCATTAGTGCGCCCGTGCAATTCAGGAATTTCCCACTGTTAAGGTGTCTTTTCGGCACGCTACTGTGGTTTTTCTCCATCTTCCTTGGCGCATCTGCCGACCTCTTCAAATCCACGCTTCTCACTCTCACAACTCCCACATTTCCTCCTTCTTTCCTCCTCACCTTTCTCTCACTCTTCTTTGCAATTTCCTTCACAGTTATTGCTGTAACCCTATTCACTTTTGATTTTTCCCGTTCACTTTCAGTTCCTTTCTTGAACTGGTCATTTTGACTACGTCATTCCTGTCCCAATTTTCAACCCTCAATTCACCGTCCGTCATTCAGTCACTTCTGAGCCTGCTCCCTTTTGTTAGGTGCATCTCCTCTCCGCAACTTTCATTGTACTTGTCACGGGAACATTGATCCACCAAGTTCTGTTGCTAACAGTCATAATCTCTACTGTAGACACGCGAGTCACTTTTTGTTGTCAATTCGGACTTCTCTTGACCTCGTCCTTGTCATCGTCTTTCCTTAACGACCCTACGAATTAAGTCGCAACGGCCGTATTGCAGCACATCGCAATCTACAAGCCTTTTGACTTCTGAGGTTAGTCGGTGTCCAATGATTGCGCGCGCAACTGCGACTTCGATTCTGCTGGCCCTCGCGCAACTTCACGCGAAATTGACGTGAATATTCCGCTGTGGCCCCAATTCTGCTCCGCGATCGACTCTCCATTTTCTGACTATTCGATCCCATTAACTAATACGTCAAAGTATAGATCATTCTTCCTTGACGAGTTCTTACTCAATATCTAGACGCTCTATTTCGTTGCGAATTTGACCATTATTCCGCAGCCATGTCGTTCCAGAATTTCGATACCTTCCAGAACCCGCACGGCGCCGCTGAAACTCCTGCGAATGCTGCGGGTGCTGCCCCTCCAGCTGACCAAACCATGACTGGCCAGGGTGATGCTACTGCTGCTGGTTTCCAAGGCCCTGCTCCAGGTGATGGCGCTGCTGCGCCTGGTGGACAGCAATCCGGTGAAGGCAAAACTACCCTCTGGTAAGTCGGTCGTTGTTCATCAATTGACGCCATCTATCGAGATATCGTCGCTAATTTCGGGTTCTTAGGATGGGTGAGCTCGAGCCGTGGATTGACGAGAACTTCATCCGCAATATCTGGTATCAGATGGGTGAACAGGTTAATGTCAAAATGATCCGCGATAAATTTTCTGGGTAAGTTTTATTTTCCAGTTGGTCCATCTTGACCACTACCCCTAATTTGAGACTGAATTTTAGAAGCAACGCCGGATATTGTTTCGTCGATTTCGCAACCCCTGCTGCGGCGGCCAAGGCTTTGTCGGTTAACGGAACTCCAATGCCCAATACCAACCGTCCTTTCAAGCTCAACTGGGCCACTGGTGGTGGTTTGTCCGATAGAAAGTGCGTACTTGGCTCTTAACATCTTTATCCTGTGCTAACATGTGCCTAGCCGTGAGGATCGCACCCCCGAATACTCCATTTTCGTCGGCGATCTTGGCCCAGAGGTTAACGAATATGTCTTGGTTTCCCTCTTCCAAAGTCGTTTCCCATCTTGCAAATCCGCGAAAATCATGACGGACCCAATTAGTGGCATGTCTCGTGGCTATGGATTCGTTAGGTTTTCCGACGAGACTGATCAGCAGCGTGCTCTCACCGAAATGCAGGGCGTGTACTGTGGCAACCGCCCCATGCGCATCTCCACTGCGACTCCCAAGAACAAGGGTCCTGCCGGCGTTCCTGGCCAGATGGGAATGCCCGGCGCCCCTCCTGCTGGAATGTATCCCCCTGCTATGGGAGGACCACCAATGGGTTACTATGGTGCTCCCCAGCCCATGAACCAGTTCACCGATCCTAACAACACTACTGTTTTCGTCGGCGGTCTATCTGGTTATGTCACTGAAGATGAGCTTCGTTCCTTCTTCCAGGGTTTCGGAGAGATTACCTACGTCAAGATTCCCCCAGGCAAGGGCTGCGGCTTTGTTCAGTTTGTCCAGCGCCATGCTGCAGAGATGGCCATCAATCAGATGCAAGGCTACCCGATTGGTAACTCCCGTGTCAGACTTAGTTGGGGTCGGTCCCAGAACAACTCTGGCCCAGCTGGTACCCCCTATCGCCCTGCTCCACCACCGCCGATCTATCCATCCATGGGTATGCCTCCATCCCACCAATACGGCGGCGGATTCGCGCCAATGAAGGTAAGAACTATATTCTCAAACCAAAATGGCAAAGAACGTATCAGCTAACTAGCTCGTAAGTGAGAGCGTTTCGTCTTCGTTTAAGCACCAGCAGGAGTTCTGCGTCTCTTTGAAAGATGGGTCCATGTGTCAACATTTAGTTTAAGGTCTTTCTTCAATTTTCAAAAGGCTCTGCTTTACGGCTCTTGATGGGCGTTTTCCTCCTGTGCTTGGCACTTAATGTACTCGTGAAACGTTTCTTTGCGGATCCAGCCTTTGCGTCTTTCTTTCTTCTACTATTCTTGAAGAGCATCAAGTTTGCTATATTTTTATTCTCCTCTTACCTTTGAAATTGATCCGCACTGTCATGCCCCTTAAGTTGTGTTATCTTCATTTCCCCAGGATGCTGGAATGCGACATGTCCAAATTATCTAAAGCTTCGGTACTACTCCTATTCCAAATTTTCTCGGTCGCACCCATGGGTTGGCAGTTTGCAAAAAGTTCTTCTTCATTTCTCATGTCACGGAACAGCCAAAATTGAAATGTTTTCTTGCCTTTGTCGCCCCAAGAATGTCTTCCCTCTTCAAGCTTTCTTGCTAGACTGTTACGTGTACAACACCATCAGCCCTTACTTTTGCGGTTTTTCTTTGCTCCCTTTCTGTCGCTAATGACATGCTTTTATATTTTTCTTCCCTACGAATGTGATGCTCTCGCTGTCTACGCCGCTACAACACAAGCTTCGACGCCCGGTATTCTCTTTTGTCTTTTGCTGTTGTTCGTAAACTGACCTGACGCTCGTTTTAATTTTCTTAAGTCAACTTCTTTTACACTCGGTATTTCCATTGGCTTAAACCTACCAAACCCGGTCATCGCCCACGATGTGATTTTGTATTTTCACGGGCAGGTCCGGTCCATCTTGTATTTTCTTCGACCATCCATGTTCTTCTCTTACTTCCCATTGACATTTCTAATCTTCTTTACCCAAGTTGGGGGCTTCAATGCAGTACAGTACCATGGGTACTATCTTTACATACCCATAAGTTGGTTCAATATTGGGCCTTTCCCAAGTTCTATCTTCCCCGATTCACGATCAGGCTTTCCCCTTTTCTATAGCGCATGCTTCGTATTTAAGCAATATGCCTCAATCGGCATCACGCTGAGGTCAAATTACGGTTTTCATTCGAGGCACCGGAGAATATTATCGTTCTTTGCGCAGATTTTTTCGTAGCTTTATGGATTCGATTCGTCTTTCTGTTTGGCCAGGATGGGTGGTGTGAGATACTGTGAATTAAAGGGGTAATTCTTTCGAGTTCACTACTCCATAGACCCAGTTGATACCATGAATGTGGATATGGCTTGAAGAATCCCAACTGTGATTTAAGGTTTGATATGCAAGACACCTCACTAGCGTCCACGTGGTAGATACAAGGGGTGGATGACATCAGCATCGATTTCACTCTCGCTCTGTTCTTCTGTTCTATCCGGGAGGCCAATTGGTTGGATGTTGTGTCTCGCGCAGGTAAATAAATACTATGATGGAACCCCCTTAGATGCTTTACCTACTGCTCCTTTCAAGACGATGATATCTTTCCTAACAGACTAGAGTTGAATCTTCTGGTTTCAGTGATAACAAGAAGAAGTTTCTATTAGGTCCCACCCTCATTCCTGCCTATTTGGGAACTTATTGTGCAAGAACCTGAGAAGGTGCAATCCATGAATTTTTACACAAAACGAAAGCACACACCTCCCTTCTATATCCTTATACAATGATACCAAAGGAAGGAAGGAAGGGTCATGTTCACCTCTCTCTTTCCATGTATGGAAGGCACAATGGACGCACTGGGGGAATCTGATGACGAATCTGCTTTCCCCTCCATCTGCGCTCTCGCTCCCTCTCTTTCTCTCTCTTTCTCTCTCTCTCTCTCTCTGTCTCTCTGTCTCTCTCTTTCTCTCTGCCTTCGTCCTCCACTGTTTGTCGCTTGTATAACTGCATCGATGCTTAGTCTGGATAGTCGGCCTCTTCTGGCTATCCTCGTTGGTTATTATACACAGTCTTCTGCTGGTTTCCGCTTGCTTATTGGGCCGACGCTCCAATTTGGTGTAATTCTGCGATCCTATCGCCATGCGCTACGAAAACTGGGACGTGCTCCTCTTTGCCGAAGGGTCGAGGGTGCCCATCCAGGAATTTCGCACGCAATGCTTCGTTTCAAAAGACCGTGGTTCGTCCCCTTGTGTTTGGTTGCGAGCTTTCAGAGTTGCGTTGTGGGGCGACTAACACTTGTTGCGGCTCGTTTTAGAATCACCATACTTGCAGACCCAGGCATTTGTCAATCCAAATTTCTTTTTCTTTCAGAGCAATAGCCTCCAGGGTGGCCCGGGGCAGGTTCCGGTTCTCACGACTTTTATTCCCAGCTTGCCTCGCGACAACCCCTTTAGGGTTTCAATTCATAGCTGGGCGAGGCCACTCCCAACCCGAGTTCTGGAGGGTATGATGCAGCCAGATGACGCCGTCATGTATGAAGTGCGCATTTTTATTGATGGATTTTGTGTCTCGTAAGTAGCCATTTCTGAAAGAAACAATGATTAAGTGATCACTGATCGAATTCAAGTGGGAGTCTCTTCAACCAAAAGGCTCATTGGCCCCATGTCATCGGTAAGCGATCTTCTTACAACCTGGGAAATGGTACGATCTTTGAAACTGATGCACGCATTTAGAGCTGAGTTCGCGTAGGTTGGTAGCGAATCTTGCCTCAACATATTTACTAATCAGTGTACAGAGTTGGACAAGAATGGAGAACAGGACTGTCTTCGCTTTCCTCCTTTTCACGAAGAGATATTGCGCCACACTCACTGGGACGCTGGGGAAATGTACGGTCGGATCAGAATCGTTATTGCGGAGGGACTTGCAAGACCCCATCGATCCCCACCTTTTGAGCGGGTAAGGGATGTCATCATTTTTTCTTTTCAGCATGCTCCACTGAGTAAGTACTAGTGAATAGAGCAAAAGCGTAGCTATACACTTTGCTAATTGATCAGACATTCTGGAACACTCAAACATTGCGTGGCCAAATCCGGGGATGTGGCTTCAGGGGCCTCGCCCATTCTTGCAATACAGCCTCGGAAATGAGAAGCTGATGGCGAAAGATGACGATGCGCATTCGCATTCACCAGCTCGTCATGAGAGCCGACCTACCATTGGTAATATAGGTCCTAGCCAAGCCGTGTTGCCATATCGACTCCAACCGACAGCAGCCATGCCATGGCAGCATAATCCTTGGCCGGAAGGTGATCCAGGATGGGTCGTTCCAACCCCTCCCATCCTGGATCCGTTTTCTGATCCGTACAGATACCGCGGAAACAATCGCTCGACCATAGATGACGTTTCCATGCCAGACTACGTGACTTCGACCACGAACAGCAGCCGCGCGATATCGGCTAACTTGAGCATTGGAAGGAGTCAGGAGCCCAGTGTGCCAGCTCCAATTGACGATGAGCAGTACAACCAGCTCATCGAGGCTTTAAGCCCGAAGAAAACCACCAGCGGCACATGCGCTCCTGCCAATACACCTGTCTCCACGGCTCCGAAGAAAAGTAAGCTATCACCGGCTGCAGAATCGCGCGCTAAGGGAGGCGTGCATTATGGGCCGCTCAAGGAGATCTCACAACCAGCCCCAAGAATTCCTTCCGGCTCTAGTGCAATCTCCGTCTCCTCTTCTGGCGGGAAAATCCCCAGTCGGCTTCTTAGCCCTAGCCCAAATGCTATAAGCCAGGAGAATGATGTTTCACCTGCATCCACCAGTGACAGCTCTCTTTCATCCGGCACTCATTTAAAGCCAACCCTTCAAGTTATCACAAGTGACAGTAAGAGAAAAAGATCCCCACGGGTAGATCGGAAGAGCCTCGACTCAGCATCCTCGGTATCTCCCTCTCCATCGAAAAAGGTTTCTCGTCGTAAGGAGAAGGAGAAGGTAGGTAAAGAGAACTCTCCGGACCTTTCTACAGCAAAGGCTGTTAGGCTATCGATTTCGGATATCGAATAGAACCGGACACATGGAAGGAGGCTCAGGGGAAGGTGTTCTTCCTAGCAGGGATACTAAACATATAGTTCTACCGGATCTTTGATCTCCGTTCGCAGCACGGTGTTAGGCAGTGACAGAGCTATGCATCGAGTCTAGTTGCGGAAGCAAGTTCGGTGAAAAGATGTATCAATACCTTCGAATGTTGTATACATTATTGTAGCTGATAGGCTGTAAATTACTATGGGTAGTACTTACAGATAGCCCAAAAGTAAAGTCACCTTGATGTAAACCGCAGACATCAAGATCATGACTTCACCTTGACCAACAGAATGGCAGAATTTGGAATAATTTTTCAATGACGGCAAAAAGGTTTTTATAGAAAATACTGGGGTGGCAGCAGCTGCCAAAAGGTTGGAATCCAGAATTATCAGAGGCAACGACTTGAGGTTCATGGAGCGTCGATTGAAAACAGACGGAGGAAAAGCAGAAATTTTGTGACATTAAAAGAACTCCATCAAGAAAATAAGTATATTGGGACCGATAATCGCCTTCCAAGGTATACAGATATGAAATATAGAGTAGAGAGAACGGGCCCGTGGCGTGTGTGTGTGCTCTGAAAGCACAGAGATTTACTAAGTGATTCGCCTACGCGGAGATAGTTCAATGGCGGTCTAAGACGGCGAGAATGGACGATGCGGAGTGAGGAGAAGACTGTGCTCGAAGTCTTCAGAAGAGAGAGGAAGAAAAAAAAAAAGAAGTACCAGGCGACTAATGATCATCGACGCTCCGGCGATGAAAGGGATGTTGGATAAATGACACATTCAAAAAAGAAAAATAAAGGGTAGAATAAAGATAAGCATATAGGTATTTCAACCAACCAAGTGAATAATAAACAGCAGAGAGGCCCCAGGATCCAAAAATGGGAGAGAAACAGGCTGCTATAAGATCTCAAGTGATCAAAAATCAGAGTATAATAAAGGAAAGAACTGAGAAAACGCATAGTAGTAGTGCGCCAGACAAGGGAGGGAAGCAGGTGAAAATGCAAGCCACTTGCTCGGAAACACCACCGTAGTAATAGTATCAAAAGTAACATAAAACCAAAACGCGCCTGCACCCTGTTTGTACCGTATCACGCCCATCCGACCGCCAGTCCACATCCAAGCCATGGAGATCGAAAGATAAATGGTATGAATTGAGGGCAGAGACAAGTATCAAGACAGAAAAACAAGAGGTAAAAGAAGGGGAAGGGAAAGCTCTTTTGTCGTCGGTATCTTCAGTGTGATGACCGCCGGTTGTACTCTAGGGAGTTATTATGGTGAAGATGAAGGGAGAAGAAAAAGGAGATTATAGAGAAGGTGAAGGATAACGTTGAGAAGAAATAAGAGCCACCGATATAGCTGAGGAAAAAGGGGAATATCGATAATAAGCATAAGCAGTAAACGTTAATGAAAGAGAGCTTTAGATGTTACATTGCGTCTCCAGTTCCCGCTTCAACGCCATCACCGGGATAACCCAGGTTAGGTTCGAAAGCAAAGGTGTTTGGATCATCGGTATTGAGGAATGTGTCAAAGTCAAAATTTTCGAGGATATCAGGGTTACCAAGATCAGAAAAGTCGAGATTGTAGCCATTGGCCTGAGATACATATGTTAGGGCTCATTCGTTGAAAATTGTAGCGAAGGTAGCTTACATCTGAAAGATTCATGTCGCCGAAAGGAACATTCGGATCCTGTTGAGGTTGCTGTGGTTGGGTTTGCTGCGGAGGCGGTTGAGGTTGAGCTTGTGGCGGTTGCTGCGTGGGCTGCTGAGGTGGCTGTTGACTAATAGCTTGCGGTGCCGGTGCTGATGTTGGTTGAGGTCCGGTAGCACCTGGGCCAGCTTTGTTAAATGAATTTGGATGCACGGGTGTGATTGGAGTTGAAGGCGTGGGGGTTGGTGGTGGTTCTGCTTCGGATGACGGCGTTGCAGCGGTATTGCCTGCATTTGCAGGGCCCTTTGTTTTGGTAGGACGCTATAATATCAGTCAGCAATGAACATTATGATGGGCCATATTGTTATTAACCTTAATTACCTTTCTCGCGTTGTCTTTCGCATCTTTCTTTGACTTTGGAGCCGCTTTATGCGCTTGTTGAGGAGTTGGCGGTGCCACCGTACCAGGCTGAGGAGACGGGGGTTGAGCTCGACCACCCGCTCCTGCCGCAGGAGCTTGAGGGGGTGGCATGGTGTTTCGTTCCTGAGGCGTCCCAGCAGGGGGAGCTTGCCCGGGTGGCTGCTGAGGGATCATAGGTTGACCCTGGGGTGTTTGTTGCCAGTTACCGCCTGGCATTCTGTTGGCTGTTCCAGGTGGTTGCGGGCGCGACATCGCATCCATCGGTTGCGCCATTTGGGGGCCACTAAACGCAGGATTCGAGCTTGGCGGACGCATTCCGTTCGGGCCAGGTACACCCTCAGGTTTCATACTGAAGAAGGCGGTCCCACCCATTTCAGGCGGCATCTGCCCACCAGCGAAATTCATCGATGCAGGCGAGCCACGACCTTGCGCCATGTTCTCACCAACACTTGGCGAACCAGGAAGTCCAGTCTGAGGTAACTTTGGTGTGCCTCTCTTCATTTGTTCAGCTGGATTGGGTGATGCGCCAGTTCTACTACCTTGAGGAGACGTCCCGGGAGCCAAGTTAGGTTGCACCATTCCCGGCTGACCGTCCGCCCTTGTCATGTTGTCTTGCTCCTGCCTGGCCGCCATAAGTCGGCGTTTGTTTTGCTGTTCAAGGAGCATCAACTGCATTTGATAGTCTTGAAGCGCATGGTTTCCACCAGCAGCTTGTCCACCAGGAGTTTGCATCCCGGGTCTCATTTGCGCCATTTGGCCGTTCGGTGCGTAGTAATCTTGCATTGGCAGCATTCCTTGACCGTCGTGGAGAGGCATAACTTCGCCCTGGGTAGGCATAACACCAGGGTTCATTAAGCCGTTTGGCATGCCCTGGTTATTCATAGCTGAGCGTGAGTGATGAATTGCCAGATTGTGATTATATACCTGGATAGACTTTGCCTGTACCGCTGGGTTTTGCGCTTGCAGTGAGTGGATCTGGGCCGGGGTCAGAGTTCTAGGATTGATCCCGTGCTGCATCAGCAAATTACTAGTCTGCTGATTTGGCTGACCCGGTATTCCCTGGGACTGCGCGCGACCATTCGGCGTCATCTGTTGCCCATTGACCTGTGGACCATCAAGTCGTGGTCTCTTCGAAGGGGACGGCGCATTTTCTACGGAGGAGGGTGACTGAGGCCGATGACCGTTCATCTCCATATCTGAATGCTCTCGCTGCATCTGGTGATGCATCAGTTGAGCTTTGTTTTGCTGCAGTTGTGCGATTTGCTGCGGGGTCCTGGCAAGAGTGTAAGTTCAGTAAATCCGAGTGGCTGAAAAACCGAGACAACATAGCATACATATTAGGAGCGTTGGCCTGCATCATTGACTTCTGCATATTCGCACGCATCATTCCGTTTCCCATCCTCATATTGAATTGGCTCGGCATCATTTGGGAGTGGCGATAAAGCTGGCTCTGCTGGTGATCACGGAGACGAAGAATACTCTAGAGAATACCTCATTAGCAGCCAACGCGAAACGAGTTGAGCCGGGAGACCAAAAGGTTTGACATACCTGTGTATGTTGAAGATACTGCATCGCATCGGTGCTTTTTCCCTTCTTCCTCTGCGCCCAAAAGACGTCCCAGAAAAGATTAAACCAGTCGAAAAGAAACGATGTTTGCTGCAGATCTCCGTTTAGATTGGGCCGTGGAAGGTCGTCAGGAATTTTAGGTTTAACATCGTCGTTAGAGTCAGTGACCATCGCATTTCCATCAACGCCGTTGACTTCGCCATCACGATGGTTCGACTTTGATGATGGGGCCGTATTCATCGGGACGTTGCTATCCTTAACAAGAGCCCTTGCACAGTCAATATATCCTCGTTTAAGGAAGTAGTCGTAGATGTAGGTGTTGAGCTGAACAATCATGGTGTGATCAGGCGAAGCATTCGGGTTGTTGGTCGGGTCGCTACGGGGTGCTGAGGAGCCGGTGTTCATCATAGGAATGCCGCCTACCGGGCCTCCGGCGGCCGGATGCATCCCTTGCATGTTCATCTGGTTCATGGTGGTATCGAGTTGGGCCAGTCACTTGGTGCTATCAACCAGAGAGAAGCTGACCTACCCTTACCCACGAAGCTGACGCGGTTACTCTGGAGGGAAAGGACCAGGTTGACGGTTTGAGGGTGGGCAGAGAGGGACACAAGTTCGCCGCGCAACAGCGGTAGGGCTTGCTGGTGAAATAGTAAAGAATGAAGGATGGCTTCGATGACAGCCTGCTGTTTAGCCTTGTTGTGTGAGTGGTCAGGTTACTGACTATGTCTGCCGAAACTGTTGACGCTTTGAGTTTCTTGTTGGAAGGGTCAGAGTAAAGTGGCAAGAAGATGACTGTGGGCGAACGAAGGGCACAAACAACTCCAGGAGTGGCGCCAAAGTCTGGACCAACCGTAACGAAGGACGTCTGGTGTAGTTTCCGGCGGGAGCTTCGTAGTCGCGATTAGCGGGATGCCGGTTGGGACGTAAAGCAATATGACGATGGAAGGAATGAGGAGAGACAAGGCTAGACGAGAGCCGGATATAAGAGGTCGGATCTGAAGACACAGATTGTTGTACTCGAGAGGCGAACTAGCGAAGAATGGAGTGCAAGGTGATTTTGAAGAGTCGACTGTAGCGGGTTAGTCATTTGAGGAACCAACATCAAGGACGGCGACTAGAGCATGGTCTGCTTGGAGCAATGTGCAAAGAAAGCGAGAGATAACAAGATCGCAAGTAGTAGGGTAAAGAAATAATTTTGTGCAGAGGGAGGCAAAAGAGAGAGAGGTTGGCTTCCGTCAGTCGAGAAGGGGGGGCGGGCGGAGAAGTGGTGTGGTTGGGCGCTGGGATGACTTACCAGGCAAAAAAAAGGCAGCGAGGTCCAGAGGCGTGGGCTTGGTAATAGTTAATGGGTTCCTCTGGATTTGAAAAGCGGTGGTTTTAAAGGAGAGAACGCAATGACATCTCAACAACACTCGTACAGTCCAATTCACCCTGGGCCTTTCGAAATGCACCGTTAAACAATCCTGATATTCATCTCTTCATCACTTCCGGCGCGATCAGGACGGGGCAGCAGACTTGGGGGGTTAAAAATGGAATAGTTGCAGCTTCTGGGGGAGGATCCTCTATATTCTCTCGGGTGGCTGTCAGAGGAGGTCCAGCAGGTACGCAGGCTGCGGGCAGATTCTGTCACGCAAGTATCACGAGGCCGGGGGGGCGAATTACCATTCCTTACCGACGTCGAGGTATCTACATTACACCATCGACAGGCGACCAGCGCACACGTTTGGAGGTCCATGATGGTTCTGTTAGGCCAGTCATTCGACAAGTCTACGCTGTGCTTGTGCCTTGTTATCTCTGCCAGATTGTCCGGCATGTTACTGTAGCTCTATCTTCATGGAGGTACGCCGCACCCCAGACTCACGTCAAACCGCTTGATACATGGCCAAGAAATTCATCGTCATTTTCAATACCGGTAACAAACGGTACCCTCGATTCGATACTCCTTCGTGCATTGTAATCTCATTGCTGAACATGACTGAGGAGGCCATAACGCTTAATCTCAGTACGCTGCGTCATTGGTATAATTGCCAGTCAATTGATTTTTCTCATAGTTCTTTTTTGTGCGACTCTTCCCTTACGGTGGATTGGAAGAGCCGCCCGATCAAAGGCGGGGGAAGGTTTGATGGGGATATGTTCTTTGTAACGGAAAGTCGTAAGTTCGCTGGAGGGATGCTGGCCCGCATCGCTGATTGGACGGGAAACCGAACCTCGCGGTCACGTGAAGCACCGCTCCGCTGCCGGAGCAATTGTGAGTTTTGACGCAACCGCGCGCCTACACATTCAGATGGTGAAATCAAAGAACCCAGGTGTAGAGTACTTCAGAGGAGAAAACGCTCCAGCCATATCAATGGAATGGTGGGCGCCTAAGAGGAAACGCTGGAACAAAGCACGGCCCCCAAAACGCCATGCACAATTCAATCCTGCACCCAAAGCTCGCGCAACATGGCTGAAACACAGAAGCCTCATCATCGCTTATCCGCTTCATTCATCGTCTGGTGGCATTTCGTCTTCCAGGTATCTTACCAGAGAAACGCGCATTTCCGTGGTGTCATTTCCGCGTAGAACATCACTAACAAAATGAGCCTCCACCTGCATTTGTACCTGTGCCATATTTTGGTCAGCGGAACCCCAAAACGGGTCCAGGAAGTCGTAGGGAAAAAATACCATTTCTAGCGCGCCTCTTAACACGCCGCACAGAATATTCGAATACCATAATTCGTCTTGTGCTCGCCCGTCATCAGGCAACTCAACAAAGTCCGCCAACGGATTCTCGTCAAAAACCAGAGAGAATTGTTTATTGTCGCTCGTCCAATTCGTAACCGTGGGCGTAATATTCATGAATATTTTGAATCCGACCTACTTCCAAAGCCAAATCTTAGTGTTTCCGCCGCGGAGTCAACCAGGGATGGGACGGCCCGACCTTCGAAATCATGTCCGCCGTTTCCTTGAAATTCGAACACCTTCCCACACTTGATTTTGCTAGAAAATCCTCAATCAAGCGCATTCCAATATTATATCCCATCTTGTCCAGTTGTCGGTTGACCTCAACGTAGTCATTGTCATAGTCATTGCAGAGCTGTGCGACGATAGTTCCGTACGTCAGAGTAATCAACTCCGCATTAACCTTGTCAACCTTCGTCCTATACTCTCAAATTGGGAAATTGACGATCGGAGTCAGTTTATTTACGCTAGCAATGAGTGTGTGCACAATTGGGCAAGAGTGGACGTAGGGCAGCGAGGACAGGAGCACAGGAGCTCAGGGGATGTGCTTAGATATCACTGACTTCCATATCCTGTGTAATAGCACATTGGTTAGCGTCGGTCAGAAGTATGACAAGCTACCGGAGCGGGGATAAGAAGGTAAGGCGTACTCTTCACCGATTCTCGCTGCTTTTGTTGAGGACATGAGATTGGTCCAAAGTCCCAGGAAGTAGGAGTTTTTGTTGCGAGATTCAGCCTGTGGCGTGTTTGAATATTGGGATTATAAGTGTATGACACTGAATGAAGTGGGAAACAAAAATATCGCTGGCCCAGCTGGATCAAATTTGGGAGATTGGGAGTCAGGGTTCAAATATGCTTCACTCTTAGATGGTGATCAGGCCCGCCTGCTGGGGTGTGGAGCAGAGCTCGATTAAGTTTAATCAACCGCCAGAGCCGCCTAGCCGCTGTTTGCTGAGGTTGCAAACTTGACGCGCGAGTTAATTTGACGAGCCAGCCGGAAAGTGCTGCTTTCAGGGACAATTCCAAGAAACACACGGCAAGACGGAGGCTTCCAGACTACCGCCTTGTTATTTGTATATTATTTACGGCAGTTTGGGCTGTATAATCTTAACTATTTTTGATAGCCAGTTTTCTCTCGATTGATGCGATAACCATGATGTCGGCGGAAAAACGACCAGCCCAAGACTCCTTCGGCTCGACGCAGCTCGTCAAACGACAGCGCTCGGATGCGGATTTGGGAAATCAAAATGCCCTTGCTGTATCGCATAATACAGCGCAAAATGGGGCGCTGATGAAAGCCGTATGTTGTGTTCCAACGGTTGGCTGTGAACATTGAACAAAAACGGCTGATGGCGAGCATAGATTCCGCGGACAAGTGGCCTCGAGGCACCTATTATGGAACTCACAGGTGAGCCTGGCAAAACTCTTAATACGTGATTGGACTTTAGCTGATTCCAAGTTTCTACAGGGCACACAGGGGAAGTCTTTGCAACTCGATTCGACCCGACAGGACAACATATCGCGTCCGGGGGAATGGACAGGTCAATATGTGTGTGATCCAGGCAAAACCCCCTTTCGAGTGTGATGTATGTTGGTGCTTATTTGAAGATTAGTATTGTGGCGAACTTACGGTCAATGCGAAAACTATGGTGTTATGACAGGACATAAAGGCGCCGTCCTAGATTTACAGTGGTCCCGCGATGCGCGTATTATCTTCTCGGCATCGGCAGATATGACCGTTGCAAGCTGGGATCTCGAATCTGGGCAAAGAATACGCCGGCATGTGGGTCACGAAGAGATTATCAACTGTCTTGATCTTAGCAAGAGAGGACAAGACCTCCTAGTTAGCGGCAGTGATGATGGATGTATTGGAATCTGGGATCCCCGACAAAAGGATGCCATAGACTTTTTGGAGACGGAAATGCCCATCACGGCAGTTGCCCTAGCGGAAGCTGGCAATGAAATCTATAGTGGCGGGATCGATAACGATATTCACGTTTGGGATGTTCGAAAACGATCAATCGTGTATTCCATGATTGGCCACACAGATACAATCACATCTCTACAGATCTCGCCAGATTCTCAAACACTACTCTCTAATTCGCATGATTCAACTGTTCGAACGTGGGATATCCGGCCTTTTGCACCGGCTGACCGATATATCAAAACCTACGATGGCGCCCCGACAGGCTTAGAGAAGAACCTCATTCGCGCCAGCTGGTCCCCTAACGGGGAAAAGATTGCTGCGGGTAGTGGGGATAGAAGCGTAGTAATCTGGGATACTAAGTCCGCTAAGATTCTCTATAAACTCCCCGGCCACAAGGGAGTCGTCAATGATGTGCGATTCGCGCCAAATGATGACCCGATAAGTAAGTCTTCCCTGCCTTTGTCCTTGATCTGAGCGTTCACTGACATCTACGTTCGGATCCAGTTGTTTCTGGATCATCAGATCGCTGCATTTTCCTTGGCGAGATTGGAAAATGATTCGTGAATGTCAGAATTTAGAAATTTATGTCTACCTCATGGCATTTTCAAGCGTTATGTCCTGTTCCTGTTTCGTAGACTCTTGAGGTCGAAATCAAAAGCTTCTTAGCTCCGTTTTTCATCCTTCTTTTGTCATTGCCGAAGATCCTCCTCGAGCTCCTCTTGGGCGGAGTGCGGAGTACAAATTCGTCCGTTCAGCCTCAGTCGCGTGGCTGGGTGAGGCGTCACGTGGGTAGCTACACGCTTAAACGGGTTGAATTTGCTAATTCGGACTTCTTCAACTTGGACAGAAAGGTCATCTGGCCTTCCAGGAGAATAATTAATAATGAGTCGACTTTCCCAGGCAGACGCCGAGTCAGACCTTGATGGCCCAGGATACCTCGATGATGTATTTTTTCTGGACGAGAAGGTTCCCTGGAATATGATTACAAGAACCAGCAATATGGTGAGAATTTGTGCTAGATGCTAGCGCTTTTATCCAAGTATGGTCAGATACATCCACTCAAGAACAATGCACATGAATGCATGAGGGATGCCCCAAATCAAAAATAGATGTACAATGTTACATGGTGAGATCGCTTAAAATCACTCTTGATGGGTGGACTAAACACGAGAGGGGTGCAAGCCCTCTCAGCTATCCGAGCGCTCAAAAGAGCCGCACAGCCTCGTTTATTTCCCTGCACAACAATGAGGCTTGCCCAGGGTGACTCTTCTGCCTCCCCTCAGCTAAGATGTGCAGGATGGAGGTTATGCAGATAAGATCCCAAATTAATACCTGAGCCATCCCTCCACTTTGGTGGAACCGTGAAATTCCCACAGCATCTCCTAGACCTGCAATCTAGAGATGGACCCTTCATTCTCAGAAAGAATACCTTTGTCTGGATGGGAACGGCATTGCTTCGATTCTCTAACTGAGCATTTTGGCAAGGCCCTTGAAAATATCACTACTGGATTGACTGATAAGTTTGGACACCCCGTTTCCTCATTGGATGCAAACACTTGGGGAGTTGATATCAATACCTGCAATGCTTATTGCAATACAGACAGGATTCCATGGCCGGTACGTCCTATCAATTCAACTATGTTTTCTAGTAGGCCAGAACTAATCAAACATAGAATTTCGACTTTAACGCCTTTTCCTCTGCATTTACAAACTATCTTCTGCCATGGCTTGCCCTTACTGCGCAACTCCCCTACGAAACCGGCAGCCCTTGGAGTGACATCATGAGCCTCTGTCTTGCCGTTGGCAGCCCCGCATTGATAACGTATTCGCTTACTATCACGATGCTGAACCGATATTGGGTGCGCCGGGAGCTTCGACTGCTACTTGATAGCTTACGAAGGGAGACGCGAAAGCGGTACAAGCGGCAGATCACTGCTGTGCAGTACTTCCTTGCGGAAGTACAACAAGTTCCTCTCCAAGTACCTTCTGACCATGAAAGCCTGCACAAATTAATAGAACCTGAGATGGAAGTGTGGTGGCAAGGCCTGAATGGACGACTGCGGCGCTCAAGACGTGGTGTTACAGCATCTCTCGTGGCCCAGGCGCTTTCGGCCGTCATTGCCTACACATTTACTGTCATTGCATCTTTCTTGACTTCCATCGACAACCTAAATCCAGTTATGCAGATATCAGCAGGCACCTTATGGTCATGGCTCGTAGGTTTTGCTTTTTGTTCGATACTCGCTTAGGATATCATTTGAGACTAACATTCTAACAGATACCTGTTATTTGTGGCTGGGTCATTGTTGGAACCCAGAGCACGCACGATGCGGTCGAGGACGCTCTGCGCATTAAGCACCTGGGTCGCTCGATTGCCCCGCAAGATGGCCTCGGTGGTCGTGAGACTCAACCCGACGGCGAAAACAGCTTAATTTCTGTTCGAAGCAATTGGAACAGCGAACGTTCACGCTGGCTTGGGGTAAACTTCGCCGGAGATGAACTGCAAAAGGGACCTGTGTATAATTACGCCCGGTTATTCACATGGTGGCAGACAGCCAGCGCCTTCATCCAGACAGCGAAGGATCTCGCTTCTCAGAATGATGCGGAAATAGAAGAGAACTGGCAATCGGATAAGGCTTCCAATCAACAGATGCACCAAGTTGTAAACGAACTACCGGAGAGCGACACGACTGAAATTCGCATGATACACCATGTGGAGTTTATCACTTATCCGGGCCTTGCAACCATTCCACCTGAAATTTGGTGGCGCATTGTGCTCGCCTCTACGATGGCCCTCACAGTGCAGTGGGGTACGACTGGTGCTTCGGTCCTCATGGCGTACCTCACGCCAGTCCAAGGACTCGGCTGTCGATCAGGTAGCTATAGTCTCTACGGTGTTTTAGGCACATTTAGCTGGCTTGCCTTGCTTGGATCAATGTTGCTTTCGCATGCGGCTCTGTCATATTCCTCGAGATCATACTACCATACTCTCTTCGGGAGGATGGCTATCATCCTGCGCTGCGTAGGAAGAACAGTTGCCGTTATAAATGCAGCGTGGCTGGCGTGCAGTACTATCTTTGAGAATGTGGGATTCTATGACAACTGTTGGTGTCACGCAGTTGTCCTGCAATATGGTGCAAAGGCGTGGATCACTCTGTTCCGTACGCCTGATGAGTTTCGGCGCGAGGCCAAGAATGCATGGCCCGGGGGCATCGCGTTGACTATGATTGTTTCCGCTTTGTCCATTTTAGTGTTTGCTCTAGGATCAAGGGATGATTCGTCTTCAAATGAAGATGAGTACGATTAATGGAAGCTTTGCGTTTTGATGTCCCTTGCTATTTGTTTGGGTTCCTCTTTTGTCGTTGTTTCCTCCTTCTTTATGTATACCCACCCCCTCCGCAAGGCTTGGACGTTGATAGCCAACGGCTTTGGTCAATGAAGGTTGATCTGGAAGTTGGCAGCGGCGCAATTGGTGTTTGGTTTAAGAAGGGCTACTACAGGGCTGCTATGCTGATAATAACGGCCGAGTTGGCACGCATAATAGGTTGTCCTTTTGTTGATAGATGAGAACTTACCAAATTGTTTTGGTTGTCTAGATACTATATATGTAAAGAATCAACATCTCGTTTCTGAAGGTCATGCTCACCGTCATCGTATTGAGTAGACCCAGTCGACTCCATGTTGTGTCTGCTTCGTTGGGAGAATTCTCCGTCTCCGAGTATGGGGGTTGTGCATCAGGAGGGCGCCAAGGCTCCCTTCATCACCCACAGCCCGGACGCTAAGCGGCCTTTTGGCCAACGAAAGCCCTGGCTCAGTGGATTGTGAAACGCCATTCATAAACCCAAAGGCGCCCCCCTGTTCTTCTCCCGCCCACAGAAGCTGCAATAATCGATCCCCTCGTACTCCAGACACGCGAGGGGTGTGACTTGCACACCCCCTTTGGCCTCCCTGTCTCCGTATTTTCCGGCGCACTTGCTTCAAGCTAATGATGGCAAGGGCAACAATTGGCCAAGGGTCGACAGAGACGGAGATCAATGCCACAGTCCAGCCGGAGATGGATGGAGGGCCGCTTGTTTGGCCTGAGTTACATGTTGGGGTTTCTGACACCGCCATCCATGATATCGTTGTCAGTTCTCCTCTCTTGGTATTTTCAGAATGCTGATCCTTCATCTTGTGGTGTCCAAACCTCACCGTCTTCTCGAAATTCCGGACTTGGTTGAAATCCGGTCACTGAGGCGGAATTGCACTCGATTGGACTCACTCTGCACTGGCTTTGCATCCGGGCAGGGGAGTGCGTTTCTGTGAATAGTCGCTGGCGACCTCTTCCTGCTGGTTTATCAGGTCATCTTGCAACAACCGTTTTCTCCCTTGAGTCCCAGGTTTAAATTACCCCTTTCGTTGTTTCGGTTCGTCTTTTTCATTGATGTGTTGTGACTCTGTTGTCTATCATCGAGAAACGCCTCGTCGACTGACCGCGTCATAAAAATCGGTTAAATCGCAAAGGCTGCCATGAATATATGTAATGACCTGGGCTATGGGCCACACGGCATTTGAAGGAATTGTGCAGTTCTACCTACGGTTCCCATCACCTCGCGACCAGCGCCATATATCAGCCCGGAAACGGAAGCACACCTTGGAGTTTGTTGCAGCTCCATTTGGCAAAGAGACAAAGCCGAGGAATCGAGTGGAAGTCAACATCCCGGGCGTATTTATATGTGGCTATCGAAGACGTTGATAGAAGAAGGCCGTGTTACGACCGGAGCCCATGGCAAGTCAGTTCGAATCTCTCAACAACCGCATCCAGCCCCTCTTCACCGTTATGTCAGCGTCCACGAGACAACATGCAGATCAGTTATCTACAGCGTCGTCCAGTCGAAGAAAGAAATTCCGCATATTCTCAAAACGTCCCAAGGAAAGCCAATTGCCCTCACACACGGAAACTAGCTTCCAAGCACCCTCGGGCTCAACAATAGCCCAAACGGGACCGTCCACAGGCGCAGGCCTAACAAACCAAAACCTCGAGGAAATACAAAGCCAACCCACTCAAACTTCGTCGTCCAACCATGGACACTCCTCAAGGCCTTCCGATAATAGACGTCGACAAGCTATAGGATGGGTGAGGCCATCTCGCAAGGCAAGGCGGAGGAGCAGATTCAGACTAGGCCCGGGTTTTAAAACGAGAGAAGCGAAGAGAAAAATGATCAGCTGCGGGATATCTGGCACAATACTTGCCATTGTGCTGGCAGTCTGTAGGCAAAACCCCTGCTCGCTGATTCTTATACTTGGCTTACTGAAGTATTTAGATATGGCTCTTGCATTGACTACATCCATCCAAGGACGCGAATTCCACATCTTCCTTATCCTAATATTGATGATTCTTACGATATATTTCTGCCACTCTTTCGTGCGCCTTTTCATGATCGCTTCTCGAGGCCCTAGTGAAGAGGGTCCCTACGATGGTCGGCGGTTGAGATTTGCAGAAGTGGATAGACCCATACAAATAAGATTTGCTCGGGACGAGGAGATCGCCGCTGCCGATGCGGCACCCAACAGTCAAACTTCTCCTATCGCTTCTCCACCTCCCGCATATGGTTTATGGAGAGGAAGCATGGTACGTTTGTGGCATTCGCGTGTTACCCCCTAGAGGGAGTGATAACTGTCGAATGGTCGGTCCTAACGTCGCGATAGAGAATAAACCCAAACTTGATATACTGGCAGCGTGTAGAGCAGAGAAGTGCTGAAAGAACAGCCGGTGCTTCTCAAGCTGAAGAAGCGCGACCACCGACAGCAAACCGGCCACCCAGCTATGTATCCGATGACGGCGTTCGGTATGTCGTCGATATACAGCCACGGTCGATGCAACAGCCACCCCGTTTGCAACCACCTCCAAGGACCCCAGATATGTCTGTCCGTACGGAATTATAAAGACTGTGGAGGCTCATCTTTATG
This sequence comes from Chrysosporium queenslandicum, assembly GCA_001430955.1. Taxonomy (NCBI): domain Eukaryota; kingdom Fungi; phylum Ascomycota; class Eurotiomycetes; order Onygenales; family Onygenaceae; genus Chrysosporium; species Chrysosporium queenslandicum. The sequence continues at coordinate 617,933 of LJPI01000097.1, read as the reverse complement.
CACTGGCCAATTTCCATTATTATCATCTATTGCTACAGCGGCCAACTGGTTTTAGCCAACCCTTTTTGGGTAGTACTACTTGTAGCAGAACAAGTCTTCTGCAACTTTGAGGAAAGGGTATTAGTATTACCTCTATTCCCTTTTGTGTCTTTTGGAACTCATGCACCTGTTGAAAATTTTTGACTTCCATGTGAACCTTGCAAAACAATTTATGTATAAAGTAGCTATTACAGTAGCATCTGCTTGTTTGTCTGTTGGATAGCGACGGATACTATTGATAAGGGAAACCTCTAGCTACATGCTGACATAATAAGGAGGGCTGTTATCTGTCCTCAGCACTGAGATATGAAGAATCTAAACAAATGTTTGACGACGCAAAGAACCTCGCAATGGGGCCTCTTCTTGTATATATATTGAGCACTTGACTTGTTTATTTCTATAAATTGTGCTTTTTACAAATATTTGGTCCTCAACTTTGCTTGGAACCCATGTTCTCATGAGCACTTTCAAACCTGTACAATACCGGTGATGCGCTCGAGATGCCGACGCCCCCAGATGTTCGGCACAATAAGTATTAAACTATGGCTTCTCTGGGCATTGGCATTGCTGCCATGGCTCTCTTGTGTGCAAGGAATGAGAGAGAGCCAGATAGCGGAGCTCAGGTTCGCTGCTCCTCCCCCGCCTTCCGTTTGCCCTCTAATCTAGAACGGTGCCGCTTACTCCAAAGAAATGAATTATAGAGCAGAGGCGGAGCATATGTTCTATCACGGATTCGATAACTATATGAAGCATGCGTTTCCGGAAGATGAATTGCGCCCCCTCACATGCGGACCATTGACACGCGACCGCGAGAATCCCGCTCACATCGAGCTTAACGACGTACTGGGAAATTATTCGCTGACCCTAGTGGACAGTTTATCGACTTTGGCAATATTGTCGCATGCCGGCTCAAAGTCTCACAGTGGATGGAAGGCGTGGGGGTCGTTTCAGGACGGGGTGAAGCAGATGGTGGAGCTATATGGTGATGGTTCAAACGGCCCAAATGGAACGGGTTCTCGGGGGAAAGGATTCGACGTCGACAGCAAAGTTCAAGTCTTTGAAACGGTCATTCGGGGTGTTGGTAAGAACTCAGTGCATTTGAAAATGCTTTCCATGGCCCCGGGGAATATGAGACTCACTCGTTGGGCTGGTAATAGGTGGTCTCCTTAGCGCTCACCTCTTTGCTGTTGGCGACTTGCCAATTCGTGGATATAGCCCTCCGCCAGACGAAGCGGCTTTTGCAAGGCTTTGGAACAAGAATGATGACACCTCGGGTCTTGCGGGGATAGTTTGGCCCAACGGTTTTGTGTACGATGGCCAACTACTCAGGCTGGCCATGGACTTGGGAACTCGTTTGCTTCCTGCATTCTTCACGCCGACTGGACTTCCATATCCGCGAGTCAATCTACGCCACGGTGTACCCTTTTATCCTAATTCACCACTGAATGTCAACCGAAAAAAAGACCCCTCTCATTCCGAGCATCCATTCTCACAAGAAATCACTGAGACATGCAGCGCAGGCGCCGGGAGCTTGGTCTTGGAGTTTACGGTTCTTAGTCGACTTACCGGGGACGGTCGCTTCGAGGAATTCGCAAAAAGGGCTTTTTGGTCTGTATGGATGCGACGCAGTGAAATTGGCTTGATTGGGGCTGGCATCGACGCGGAGTCTGGGAAATGGGTTAATTCATATACAGGGGTAAGTTAACTTTATTAGCTTCTGAGCAGTCTTCCAGAATCGCCAACCTTTGAAGTTACTAATCTTTCTCTAGATTGGCGCAGGTATTGACAGCTTTTTTGAGTACGCATTGAAGTCGCACATTCTACTTTCCGGAAACCAACCTCTAGCTTTTAACGCATCTGGTCCTTTCCATGAATTAGACAATTATTTTACTCCTTTGGCAGAAGAAGCCCATTCTTCTGATGCCTTCCTTAAAGCGTGGCAGCACGCGCGAAATGCGATTAAACGTCATTTATATCGTGGTTCCAGTTACCAACATCCACATTACATCCAAGGAGACGTTATTACAGGAGCAACGCGTGCGTTTTGGATGGATAGCTTGAGCGCATATTTCCCTGGCCTATTGACGCTGTCTGGCGATGTGAACGCTGCGGTTGAAGCTCATCTGTTAACCACCGCCCTGTGGACTCGATTTTCAGCATTGCCTGAAAGATGGAATGTTGCGAGTGGTGAAATCGAAGGCGGCCTGAATTGGTGGGGAGGACGACCGGAGTTCATCGAATCTACTTACTACCTCTTCCGGGCCACAAAAGATCCGTGGTATCTACATGTTGGAGAGATGGCTATGAGAGATATCAAACGAAGATGTTGGACGAAATGTGGCTGGGCTGGTCTTCAGGACGTCCGAACTGGAGAGCTCAGCAATAGAATGGAGAGTTTCTTTCTGGGGGAAACCGCGAAGTATCTATTCCTATTGTTTGATCCCTCTCATCCCTTGAACCGTTTGGATGCTCCGTTTGTATTTACTACGGAAGGACATCCTCTTGTTATACCGAAATCCGCGCGACGGAATACTCGTTTCAAATTCAAGTCGAAACGTAAAGAGCCCGTTGCAGCAGCAGTAGAAGCTTGCCCTAAACAACATCCTCTTCTCCCTTTCGGGTTGTCTACAACCGCAGCTCGATCAGATGTTTTCCATGCAGCGAGCCTGGCCAGGCTACATCTCATGGTCCCTAGGCCCCAGGTTGAGTCTGCCATTGTTGAATATTCGAAGGATCGCCCGAGTCTGACACTCGCGGATCTCATCTCTCCCTCTAACTATACATATTTCCCGTGGACGTTGCCTCCTGAGGTTGTGCCTCCAAATGCGACTAGTGCTCCTATGGCAACTCGACCTACCCTTGATCTCTCTTTTCCTCCTATGCCAAATTCAGTGCTTAGTTCTGCATCGCTAGAGCGAGTGGAAGACGGAATATGGGTTAAGTCCATGAGTGGCTTGCGTCTGGGTATGATCCAGGACATGCCTCTGTTCACTGAAAGTTCCACTGGTCCCAAAGATGGGTTTCGGATCCAGGTGATAAATAACATCCCGCTAGGGAAGGACGAGAAGGTCTATCTTTCTCGTGAAACCGCTAGTTTTCTGGAGCCGACTGATCCAAATTTCACCCAAGTCGAGGACCTGACGATGTTGGACATCGTTATTGATCTTAAACCAGCATATGGTTCTCGGAATGGATCGTCTTCCACCATGACGGCCACCAGTCATCCGGTTACTACTGGGAAACCGACAGAAGAAATTCAGGCCGCAGTCGGGGGTAGCTCAAATATCAAGTTTACTTTTTCGTCGCTGATGAACCAAGTTAGCTCTTTGCTCCGGGATGAGGTGCTGGCCTCGACTGCTGGGACAGCATTCTTCGGGCGTTCTGTTTCTCGAGTTTCCTTGCCAGCCCTGACGGCCACGGGCAAAGGTGCAGTGCCACTACCTGACGTCGAAGAGGCGACGATGCCAGCTCCGTGGTTCCCTGCGTCGTCGAGCAAACAAACGGCCAATCGGCTCCCATGGTCTACCATCTACCTTGCAGGCGAGCTCTGCGATAGCCCATTACCTGCTTCTATTCCAAGAACCCACCAGGTCATTGTAATCAAACGAGGAAGCTGCAGCTTTTCTCGAAAGTTGAGAAACATACCTGGATATCGACCATCCCGCTCTTCGTTGCAACTTGTCATTGTCGTATCTTACCCGCAGCCTGGAGATCATACTTTCTCTTCGCAGAGCCCAGACCCTAAAGTGAGCATTTCATCCTCTAAGGAAGGGGAGCCCTCGTTTTCACCTCCAATCATCGAAATGGATGAATCGTGGCTTATTCGCCCGCTACTTGATGAGGTACAAGTAATCGCCGAAGGAATCCCCCGGCCGCGTCCGATTACTATGGTGATGGTCGGCGGTGGAGCTGAGACATATCATTACTTTAGACACGCACTGGGCGTGGGTATTAGGAAGCGGTATGAACTAAGGTCTCAGGGGGTACCGATCAGCAACCTATTCGTTATTTAAATAGCTTTTAAAGTATTGACGACCAAAGAGAGGTCCAGAGTTCTGCACGAGATCCCCCAGTAATAACCCTTTTGGTTATCGGTCCAAGCAGCCATCGGGTGATTCTTTTACATGAAATACCCATGATATCTTGTGGCTTTCAGCAACCCATCATCTATCCGGGCATTATGTCATGCCTGGTTGATCAGCAACTGAAGTAAGCTTGCAACCCTGGAACGGCACTGCAGGGATGCTGCTCCCGCGAAACCCTGCAAGGGGTTTTGGCTGATAGCCGGAAAAGAACCACAATATCAACGTCGCTCTCCCGATCATGAGCCCACAGATGTTTCAACCCCCAACTCGTTTACCGCTTCTGTTAGATTTCCTAGTAAGAGATAATTATGTGATCCTACAGGGGGCTAGTTGAAAAAATCTGGCGAAAAATCCTCCGAGCTAAACGGAGGTTTTGAGCCTTACGCAGCCGGGTTCAACACGAGGCCACTTGCATCATCACGCATCTTAAGGGTGCGAGAATGAAACTCATTCGACATTCGAGCTTCGACCAGGATGTGATCCGCATGGACGGCACGCATACCGTGCAGTGCGCGGTGGAGACGAAACATGGCAAGCTGGTAGCATGGGCATATACGAGCTGCCTGCTGTGACTTCGGGAAAAGAAGACCGAGCAGAGCATGGCATTGGAATCGGGATGATGAGCAATATTTAAATGAGGGAGTGCGCGATGTTCGGCTGCCTTGATTTTGCAACAAACCAATCTAAGCTGGTGACGGCTGTGATATCAAGTTCTGTTCTTCCAAGATGAAGGTTTCTCTCGCTGCAGCTATTGGCTTCATAGCTGCCCAGGTCTCTAGTGCTGAACCAACGTCTCCAGGGTATGGTGATCTGGTGAGATGTGTTGCAAATGTCCTGAAGACAAACACGTCGAGTCGGATTATTTCTCCTGGAAACAAATATTACACCGATGCTAGATTGGGAGAAAAAATCCAGTAAGCTCTTCGCGACCCAGTTCACAAGCTGACCAACTAACTATTAATGACTCTAGGTTTGAGCAATTCCCATTATTGATCGCGTATGTCGAACGGGCTGAAGAAGTTGCACCACTAATTCGATGTGCTCGCTCTGCGAGAGTCAAGGCTGTTCCTAGAAACGGCGGCCATCAGTATGCTTTCCCTTGTGTTCTTTAGCTGGTATTGATTGCTGACTCAATAAATACTCTAGCTTCGAGGCGTATTCCTCCTTGTCTAACACGCTCGTCATCGACCTAGGACACTTGAATGATGTGAAAGTCTCTGAGGATCACCAGACTGCGATTGTTGGGGGCGGCATTCGGCTAGGTGCCCTGTATACGGCCCTCAATGAATATAACACAACCTTCGTCGGTGGCATTTGTCCAACCGTTGGTCTTGCAGGCTTAATTTCAAGTGGCGGTTTCAATATGCAGATGCGGAAATTGGGCATGTCTGCCAACCACGTTGTTAGCGCCAAAGTTGTGACTGCGGATGGCAAAACACTGGTTGCTTCACCGAGCGCAAATGCAGACCTCTTTTGGGCTATTAGGGGTGGCGGAGGCGGTACTTATGGGATCGTGATTGAATTCACCCTCTCGCTCACGAAGATGCCACGGGCAGCCATGCTTATGATTAGTTGGAATCAGACTGATGACCAGTTTCCGGTTGCAAAAAAGTTTCTCGAATGGTCACCGAACCAGACAGAAGATCTGACCACCCAGCTCAATATCTTCAAGAGCACCGTGTCCATGATCGGGTGGTATTACGGCGGTTCAAAGCAAAAGCTGCAAAAGATTATTGCGGATTCTGGACTCCTCAACATTGGCAAGCCGGAGGTGGTCATTTCTGAAGGCTGCAGTACAAACAACGCAAGAATCTTTGGATATACCGTATTTGAATGCCTGGCAGACGACAAAGTCGATTCGTCGATCCTCAATGTTATCCAGGACCCATTCGAGCAATACAAGAATTTCCCAAAATTCTCGTATAACGAGAAACCCAAATCGGATGTCATCCCGGTGGCTTTCCCTTGGGAACGATTTATCCGGCTAAGCAAATCCTTCTTCGTCTTAAAGGACCGTGTTCCCAGCGATCGAACCATCAGGGAAATCGTCAAGCGTATTAATCAACTCGACGATGCAAGCCAGATATGGGCTGAGTGGCATTCCTGGAATATCGCATGCCCAGCAGATGTCAAAACCGCTTTTCCTTGGTGCAAAGATGCGTATGCGCACTTGGAGTTTCAGATTCATGGATCCGAAGATCCATTAAAGCAAGCGGCGTACAAGAGATGGTTTAAGGATTTGGAATCGCTACTCCGACCGGCAATTGGGTGAGGGTCCCTTTATATGTCCCTGACTAACAGTGATGATCTAGAAATTTTGCTAACACCAAGCCATAGCCATGCCAGTTATTCAGGATATATGGATGCCGATATGTCCGTCAATCCACTAACAGCATATTATGGGAAAAACATCTGTAAACTGATTGATATCAAGAAGAAATATGATCCGGATCAGTTCTTCACCAACCCAATGTCCATCCCAACAACCGTACCCAATGGGATTTCTTGTTAGAACTTAAGAGGAAATGTACATAAATAGAAAATAAACAAAGACAAGGGCCATATTATTGTTTGATTTCTGTATTCCATAAATAGTAAGCAAAGAGGCTTTTATATACACTTGCATAGAATAATAGTTTGGTCTCTGCAACACAAGATGGTGATTGAAGTGGTATAAAATGAACAATTGACAGACTTGCTCAGCAAACCACACCCTTAAGAACAATGCTTAAAGCCCCTTAACATTTGTCCACCCCAGGGCTTCACCAGTGCCTAGGACTTGGGCATGGCGACACCCTCCTAGTTAAAAAGACCAAAGCGTCCCCAAGGCTTGGCATGCCGCACAAATGCCAAGGCTCTCGCTATCACGTCCCATTCGATACTACCGAACCTCTCCCTCTAGCAAAGAACTTGTTAGGCGCCGCGGGCTCGCAACCTAATCGAGACTTCGGATACACTGGGCATCTTTTAAGTCAAGCTACTCTCTCTCAGCTATCCGGAAACTACTGGGTCGTGCTAACTTGCTACCGTACGAAGATGAAATACATTCTAAAGCATTCAAGGGGCGGAAATACAGAACCCTCCTTCGAAACTCCAAACAGAGGAAACATACCCGTCCATTAAAGTCGTCACAATCATTCCTTTCACATACTAAGCGTTGCAGAGTGTCCAAAATTCGTCAAGTAACCCCCATCATTCTCGGCCTCACCCATTGTTATATCTGGCAGACCAAACTCGCCGTGCTGCCCCGAATCCACCCGAGGGTCAAAATCTAGATGTCCTCCCAGAAAGTTGTCATTACTCTGTGGCGAAAAGAGGCCATGGGAAAAGTTCAAATAGTTATCTGGAAGCTTTTTGTTTAGGCTTGCTGGAGACTGCAGCCCGCCTAAATCTGCGAACATTGACGAACTGATTGGCGATGAAAAATCGCCCTGAGGTTGCTCGGAACCTGCCACAATCGATTCTTATACCAGTCAGCGAGTTTCTGCTATGCAAGATTTCTAAGGGACATACCGTGGGATGAAGGGGCAGACAGACTGCCCTCTAGAGTACTAATTGAAGAAGAAATGGGACCTAAAGTTGCGGGATCAAAAAGGTCTTGGCTTGCCATTGCCTGTGGTCCAGTAGCTTGGAGAAACATCTCCATATCTAAGCTAAGGTTGCGAAAAAGCATTGGAGGTTGAAGTTCATCAACCCACGGGGAACTGGGTCGGGACAAGCCAGAACCGCTGGTACTGCTACTTTGAGAAAGCTGGTGCACCCGAGATCTGAATTGTGCAACATGACAGGCCTCGCTAGTTGTAGACTGCAAAGGGCTTTCTTGAAGCGACTGAAAGACGTTCTTCGCCAACTTGAATCGCTTCTTCACTGCTCGGATCGTTGGTAGCATGAGTGAGGGCTCTCCTCGACTAATCTCATGCATCTGCTCGGCCAAGTGGAAAAGATCTTGTTTCCTGCCAGAAATAGCTTGGTACGATTCCTTGCCGGCCCGAGTGTGAATGTAATGTAAGGCTCGGCTGCAAGCATCGAGTCCCAGTGCGAATGTGTCAGTGACGGTTGTCGTTTTCAGCCCTGGAGAGGGTAAAAGCGACTTCAACTGGGACGACTTCAGCAATCGAGAGATTTCTATGAGAGCATTGGCAGATTGACAGAAGTCACTGATGTGCTCTGGAGTGATGGTTATACATGCTGTCTGAGATTCCTGTTGCGGGAATAACATGTGTATGATCATTGTGTGATAAACGATGAGTACCAAGGCCTGTGGAATCCCTGTGGTGACTTCATGCTCAACATGCTTAATGGTGTCTTGCAGTATGTGCCGGATTTTAGTGCACAAGGCGGATAATTCTAACTGAAAATTAAGCAGGCGGCGCAACTGGTGGACATGACGGGCCTGCCACTCGGCCCTTTCTAGTCCACCTTCTAAGTCGCCGTCAGTGGGACGAAGAGCATATATATGGGCGGCGGTGCTTGTGACTTGACTAAGCGGCCACAACTCCTGGAGTGTCCGTGACTGGGCTCGAAGGGTGGAAACGTTGTCAGATGCCAAGTCCAACCGAATATTGACTGATGACGAATCATCTATATATGGGAACTGTGAAGGGATCTGCTCTGGCCGTAACGAGGAGAACGGGTGGTCGAGTTGCATCAAGGACCAAACCGTCGTTGCCCAGCATACCCAGTATATGTTTCGGATGAGCTCGCCGTCAACGTATCTCACATCTATGCCGTTCAACTTGGTCTGGTTAGCCGAAACTCCGTGATTCAATGACCGATGCAACTCGGAAACAATTCGACACGCGTATCCCACAAAACACGTTCCGCGGCGGGCATGGCCCATACAGAGCTCCCGCCATCCCATCAATATCAATGCTTGCGATGTGGTGATACTACGTGTATCAATAGACTGATTTCGGATTCGTGATGATGCATGCTGGAAGAGCTTTTCGCCCTTGTCAAGCTCATCCTGGCTATTTCCATGCACAAGACAGGCGTCAGCCAAGATGGTGGCAAGCAATGCCTCATCGTGGGAGTTATTCTTCAGCGAACAGAGTAAGAGAGTTTTCGATAGCAGCGATGATAACGGATGCACCGAAAACCATAAGTCAATAAGCTGAAGTATTCGATGCATGGAATACGACTTTAAGGGGTTCTCGGTAGAGTCGATATCATCGAACATCTGTCGGGTATCATCACGAGCAAGACTAGTGATGTAGAACCTTCGAGGCACGCCATCGTGAGCCTCGCAGCCCAGGTCCCCGAAGCGAAGAGCTACCATCTCAATTATCTCTCTCATGAGAAAGCTCAATAGACCTTCATAACTGATTCTTTGAGAGTCCTGCTCACGATCATTGGCCGAGTTTCCCAAACTGCTGGGATTTTGTTGAACTTGCTGATGGCCGAAAGCGACTGCCTTTTGAAATATATTCGACTGGGCCTCGGAATTCACTAGGAAGTTTTCACGAAACATTTCCTCAAGATCATTGCCGATATTTGGACCGCGGATTCCTCCTGATGAATGAAGCCCTCGTTCACCTTGTCCTCCATCATGTGGGGATGTGCCTTGAAGCGAAACAGTTGGATTATCGCATCTATTCGGACCTATAGAGGCCCTTTGACGTGAACCTCGTAGCCTCGATGCAGTTTGTCTACCATCCTTGGGGTCTTGGTCCCGCTTTGGTCGACCTTTTGCTGACTCGACATCATATACACAGTCGATGCTCCGTTCTTGACACGCATCACAGATGCTTTGGCCTGTGCATCGGATTTTTCGACTGCGACAGAAATGACAACTCTTCCTAAGCCCAGGGATGGTAGAATCTGCATTGCGGTCAGTAACACTGTCCTGACAGTATGATGGCGAAGGCAGGAACAAATCAATGAGACTGGGGAATACTAACGAGGTAGCAATGTTGTCATCTTCCAATGTTCTCCGCTCTAAGCACTCTTTGCTGTCTAAATACAGATGGACGGGCTAGATTTGACACCTCACCCGATCCTCTTCGACTACTCACCATTAAATAGATGGAATGCCATCAGAAGAAGCAGGATTGCTGGCTACCTAGTGGCAACGCAAGCCAAGATGGAAAGCTTTGCAAAGAATCCGCCCAGTGTATTGGCAGAGGGAGTAATATTGCAGTGGTAAGAGCTGCTGATGGCCCGTTCTCCGATCGCATTCGCACATACGTTAATGCCACGGACCTCGACGGCATCCCTGAATAGTACTTTTCGAAACCGGGTCTTCCCGTGTGTCGTATCCCAATGTACAGGACATATGGATGGTGGTTTGGGGTGGTCCCTTGCCTGTAAGCCCGCTGTGCAGGGCCTCGTGTAAGCCAACGCAAGTTAGACTTTTGGCGTCTAAGGGCGCCCAAAGATCCAAGAAACAGCTTACCGACTAAATCAGCCTGGGAACAGATCGAATACGACCCCTCCCTTGTCAAGCTGCTTTTTCCGGGCCCGCAGGAACAGGGATGAAGAGCCAGTTTCTTTTGAGAAATGATGTTTGCACTGTGAGATAACCCAATTTGTTTGTTAACCTAACTCTCCCGCTTGCTGAACTAGAAGTTCTCATTTGACAGAGTGCCTAGCGAACCCGTGCTTTTCGCACGACCCTACCGGGCACTCATTCGAAACATGCTAATCATATTCGTTGCATATACAGGGGTGGGATTGTTGAAAACAGGGGCTCACAGCAGCTCAACAACAAGAAAAGATGCTTTTGGCGGGCTGTGGGAGTTGGCGACATGATCATCACTCTATCAAGGGGTTCTGTAGAGATGAGCGTGATAGACGAGCACGAAGCAAAGCAGTGGCAAACAGCGCAACCTTGGTTCCTCCCCTTTCTCGTTGGCTCTAACTATGCCGTTGGAAGTCCAAGAAGCAAGGTAACACGTCATTGGCCATTTTGACACCCTTTCAATAAGAAGCAACTCGGGAATCAAAAAAGCCTAAAACAGAAAGGAAAATAAAGGAAAAAGAGTCGAGCATTGATCCCTTTCACGACCCTGGTATCATCTGCCCGTTATCCTTGTAGCCCTTGGTCATATCATACTTGACCACAGGCTGGTATCCATAAAGCCATTGAAGATACCACATCCACGCACTAGCAGGGGCATATTTGTAGACGAGTTTTCTCACTATTGGGCCGAAGCTTCCACCAAGCCTCGCAGTGTGAAGCTTCGCATAGTTCTCAGAGAATTCAACTAGGTCTCGAGTCCGCTTCTGACGGATGTTTGAGTATCGCTGGAGGGCATTGATGTCGTGATGGAACCATTCGAAGAGTGCGTTGGCGAGTTCAACCGCATCCTCGATTGCTTGGCAGCCGCCCTTGAAAAGAAACGGGTATGGTTAGATTTGGACGGCAACTCTCCTCGGAAAAGCAGGGCTAGGAGCATGTCAAGACTTACCTGGCCAAAAAAAGAGGTCATCGAATGCGCAGCTGGTTGTGACGAGTGAGCGAGATGCAGTGAGTGTGGGGTAAGTGAGTGGGAGAGGAGAACTTTCACCCACCATCTCCAAGCAACACAATCCGACCCTTGACCATGTGTGGGACCTGGACCTCCTCGAACACGTTGCTGGCCACCACCCTTTCAGCTTCGTCGACAACTTCACCTCGTGTTAGATCTCGGCAATGATCTTGGACGGAACCAAAAGGGGAAGAAAGTATAAGTCGGACTCACTCGAGCTCATGCTGGAATTGCTGCCGAATGGGTGAAAGCGATCGCCATAAGCGTCTTTGACGGTCTTCCGGGTCGCGCCTTTCCACACCGACCGATCTGGCTCTTCGCCAGGGGCGAGGTTGGGTTTCTGCAAGGCAAGGTTATGAGCATCGCATTGGCATTTCTATCCTAGGAGCCAGCGACCCACGTTAACACCGATGAACCATTGCCGGTTGTCCTTGCACGGCCAAGTTGTTAGCACGCAGTCGTCGTATAACATCCAATGGCCGATGCCTAGATCATCTGGACCCAAATGTCGAAGCGATGCGGTGTAACCTGACATGTGCACGCGTCCACTGAATCGAATCGTGTTTGTCGCCTTCATCCCGCTCTTCTGTGCAAGCTAGAAATAGATACAAACTCCCTGTCAGTGCCAGCTTGACTATTTGCACATACATAACAGTTCATGGATAGGGAACCCTACTGCTCGACGCGCACAACTTCGAATTCCATCTGCTCCGACCACAATGTCTGCATGAATTTCTCGGCCATCGCTCGCCTTCACGGTGGCATAGGGTGCTGAAGCATCGTCGAGGATCTCAGCCGCATTCCATCCAAGTTTTATGTATTTATCACCTCCCGCTGCTTCAGATAGCATATGGTGGAATTCGTGCCGCTCTATGGAATGCACATTGTATCCGAACCAACTCTTGGCGAGACCGAAGTTCAACGCGCCCCAGAAATCCTCGTTTCTATATATACGAATGGCACGCAGCTCCTGTGATCTTCGGGCCAGATCCGCATAGAGTCCTAGTTGGTCCAACGCACGAAGGCAGTTTGGCGCTAGCGAGATACCGGCCCCTTGAGGTGTAATGGCAGCATTCCTTTCGAGAATGACAAAAGAGATGCCCAGGCGGCGTAGGATCGCGCCTAGAGTAAGGCCGCCTATTCCACCCCCGATAATAACGACGGGGACATGCTCCGCGGCCGTCGATGTCTTTTCGATGTCCACCATGTCTGCGAAGGAAGGTTGAGTGAGCCTGGGGGAGGAGGTGCTGACCGATAATTGTGGTGAGGAAAAAGGCCCTTTCTCGAAATGTCGGGGAAAATCCGAGGGTCTACTTGATTAATCTTAACTGGGCCGTTGGTGTTATCTTTCTTCAACCAACTCGCACGATGAACTTAGGACTCCTCCCATCATTTTATGAACCAGTAACCCACCTCAACGAATCTACTACCTTATGCCTAAATCAAGTTGGTTAATCCTGAATAATAGACCACCCTGTGAGTGCTTGGGCTTTGCAGTGAAGGTATAAGCTGAATTCTTAGTAAATCCCCGTCCGTCAACGGAGGCAATGTCGCAACTGCGCAGCCGTCTGTACACGGAATACTTCCCATAAAATGCACAATTAATAAACAAAGGGGCATTCTTTCTTGGTAGGTTCACCAGCATCCTCCTCGCGAACTCGGAACTTGAAGCTCCACAAGGTTCGTCGCTCGTGATATCATCCTTGCTAGGGTGCTGGCATGGAGCACCGAGATCTGCCGGAACGGTTGTGGAGCTTTCGCGAAATCAGGAGCAGATCCGCAGGCGAAGGCGATCCTCCATTATGGATTGCTTCTATTATTAGACTCTGTGGCACCCAGAACAGGTGCTCGGTCATAGTCATGAATGATTGCTTGGCATATCAACGAAATCATCTCAGTTCCCCTTGGCACACTAATTCCTGTTTAGCAGGCATACTGTATTCGCTAAAATCTCCAAGCTGGTTGGCTGGCATTCGGCATGTGTGAACGATATCCATTTCTCGGAAAGAAGTGCAGCCCCTTGCATCACACAATAGGTCACATATTTGACCTTAAATGAGAAGCGGGAGGCAAATGTTCCTGGATTGATTGAAAGACTGCATTTTTGAGAGCTGAATATGCAAGTAGGAGATCTGCCTGTCGTATGTTTAAAAAAAACATGGAAGTCAGAATGGACTGGGGCCTCCAGTTTCCAGAATTCGAAAAGACGATGCAAACAGGCAGCCCCTTTGCTTTGAGGCTACTATTCAGGACCAGGTTGCTGAGCTGTGATGATATTATTCACATTTTTTCATGAGCTATTATATTCCACTGACCATGTATTCTTTAGCACTGAAAGTTAGGATCATGATGATACAAGCATGAAATCCTAACAAACAAGTATGCAATGAAGTGAATTCAGACCAGCTGATTAAGAAAGTGCTTGAAAAGAGCAAAACCTGCTCTTCAGAAGATGGAGTTGTTGCTGAAGAAGTGGAAATTGAGGAAATTCTCTTTAGTCAGCAATCAAATCTTCTTTCAACGTCAATCTGGATCCCAACAGACAACATAACATCTCTCACCGCAGAGGCTTCAATTATTTGTCTACCTGGTCTATATACATTACAGAATAGGCATTTCAGACACTTGAACGCAGGACGAAGAAGAACAGAGCATTCACGAAAATTTATCAAGCAGAAGCTAATCAGCAATATTGTCCAAAATCCCCTTGATCAACGTCGTCAATTGCATGGCATTTTGCTGATCGAAGCAGCTGTCATGAGTAAAATTGACTCGCAGAACCTCGAACGCTTCGAACTGCCGCGCAGGCCAGGCCAGTGTGGAATCCAAAAAGGTTTTCTTTGCAAAACCCCGTCGATTATCGCTGAGTGCGGGTGATAGGCGGCCAAGCGTCGAGCACTTAATGAGGGTGGTTGGGCTCTTCAGCCGAGTGCTATCAGTCGTCGAGCCTTTCGAAGACAGCATCGCGAGGCCGTGGTAGACATGTTTTCTCATGTTCACGAATAGTTGCGAGACGGACGACTCGTCTCCTTCAATTTCGGCATCCGAGGCGTCTGTGCTGTCGCTTCCATGCCGATAATCTAAAAATGGGCGATGTAACGGAACCTCCGGGGCGTTCATTCGTTTTGCGATTGCGTTGTATGTAATCGCAGCCAATGTATCATGCTCCTTTTGATCCTGAAAGGGGGGATAATATTTTGGATTTAGCGAGTCGATCATGATTATACGTGACACTTCTTCGCCTTCAGATTCGAGAATTGCCGCCATTTCGATTGCGAGCATTCCACCCATAGACCATCCTCCCAGAAGGTAGGGTCCGTGCGGCTGGATCTCGCGGCGCACGATTGAAACATATAGAGAGGCTACCTGTGCCAATGTATTCCTGGGGGAATAAGGCGAAGCAGTGAATATCGGGGAGGAGATGCCATAAACTGGCCGATTGTTGGTAGAGGTAGAAAGTGGACCGAGTGCAAAATATGGTAATGCAAGGCCTGATATCGCGTGGATGAGTATTAGCGGCGTCAGATGGGAATCCGTATCGCCTTGGATCAGGGTGACTGTCTCCATATTCGCAACGCAGTAATTGCTCTGTCTGTGGAGTTAAAAAAAAAGGACCCGGTCAGACAACAGATGGACTATTCTACTGGGAATGGCCATCGTTTCTATAAATCAAATCAAGGGCCATGGCGTCACAGCTTATTTTTGCCACGAGCAGCAGGGATGTTCTAATCCCTGTCAAGCCATATGTTCAGAAATTTTCCAGAACGTTGCTCCATTTTACCGGAGAGATTTTTCATCGGATGATAAGGAACACGGAATGATTTCCCCGGGCATTGCGGGCAGCCATCGAGCGTTTTTTTTTCGGGGCTGGACGAACTGTCTGATACTATTATTGGCTCTTGGTCCCTTTCTTTTAGCATGGCCTTATGGTACGCTACAAGTATCTCGGGGCTCCGATATATTACGGACATTTTTGATAAGGGAAGGCTTGTGGAAAGACTTCAACTCATCACCCCATGAACTGGATATTTAAAGGACATTACCTACCCCAGTTTTTGTCCCTGCATTTTTGCCATGTGTGAGTCTTTCGATCTACAACCAAGCTGGGATCCGGTTGTCAGGCGTCATATGTCTTTACTCCCTGTACTGGACGACCTATACTCAACATGACACCATTCACGCCTTCAAGAGTCACAGCGGCTGTTGCTGCATTGTTGATTCTAGACCCTTCCACCGTCCGGGCTGCACCAACCTCTAACTGGGTCCGTCCATTTGACATGCCCCTTGACTGGACACCGTTCGGTTTTAGCACGGACGTTCTCCAAATCGGCACTCCCAAACAACAAGCTCCATCTTTTGTGGACTGGACATGGATCGGACAGTATATTTTCACCACCTTATGCAACGGGTCCACCAAAGACCCATATCAATGTCTCCATAGAGATCAGATACTATTCAACCAATCTTCCTCCGCCACTTTCGTGAATCAATCTAGCCTGTATCCCGAGCGAACGTGGAATCCGAATCACTTCTTCTTCTATGATGACCTACGCGTTGCTTTCGGGTCTGATATCTTCCAGGTGGGACCAGATTCCGCCCGGGTCACCGTCCAAGCCGCGCACATGAACTTCAAACTCGATTTCCCCTATCCCTTTGCAGGTGTTTACGGTATGTCTCCTGTATTCAAAGGAGACAATGCGTCGATTCAATCACCATTCTACCAGATGATAAAGGGGGGTACATACAAATCCTCTCTTACCTCCTTTGTGTACTGCTTTAACAGTACTTTCGGAAACCGACAACCTTCCAAATCCCTATGCAACAACAGGGATGGCGTGCAGACGCTTGGCGGCTTCCACTTGAAGCATATCGGATGGCGTGGAATCGAATGGCATGATAACTTTGTTTTCCCACTCGTCAACGATATCGACTTTGAATACGACCCGCCTATCTACAACTACTGGGGTACTCCTGTTGTAAAGCATCTGATAGGCGACGAGGAGCAGTCTATCAATAAAACTGCCGGGGCAGCTGCTATCTTTGATCATGCGAGCTACGGACGTGGCGTTCCAATGTCTCCAGGGAGCTATAACCGTCTTATCGAGCTCACTGGCGGCAAACACGTTGAGTTGGATGCAAATACCGCTCCAAACAATGGCAACCAGTCGTTCGTCTCTGTTGATTGCAAAAAGGTCCGTTCATTCCCGCCGATTAAGTACCAATTCAAGCCTCGTGGGAGACTTTGGGAGGTTACCCCACAGAATTATGTCGAGAAGGTTAAGCTTCCAGGCGGAGATGAAATTTGTGTTTTGAATGTTAGGACATTGGGTTTGGGAAATGATTACATCATTGGTAACTTTGGAGAGACCTTTGCTAAGGAAAAGGTGATTTTGTTTGATTTTGAGAGGCTGAGGGTTGGTCTTGCGGACTTGGCCTTTTGAATGGCATGCGTGTATTGGCGTGGGGATGTAGGATTCTTTCCCTGAATGTTTTTCCATTTCCATCTCTGTTTTCTTGAAGGTGTAACTTGGTTAGTATTGGAAGATCACCTTGGCTCTTCCACTAGAGATGATAGATATAGAATGGTTACAATCTAAATCATGGATTTCCTGCATTATTCTAACAAGTTGTGACTGGAAACCATGCTTTATACCTACTAGGTGACATAGGCTTTATTTTATGAACAAAGATAAAGATGTGTACAGGAAGTAAATGGGATAATCCGTGGATCATCTTAAGTCAAAAGGAAATATTCGAACTCCAGTCTCCAGTGACTCCCGCACTGCACACACACCAATCTACTGATTGTGAAACACATTTCCACTCTATTAAATAAAGGTCATAAACATGAGATCAATGAATGGAGAGGGTCATATATTTTGGAAAACAGCTTAACCGGCCCGTTGAATCTTGACTTTCACGTCTCCCTTCAACCAGGGACTACCAATCTTCGTAAAATCCAACATCGAAGTATCCTGGTCCGCTTGACCCTCAGGCCACTCGAGAGTGCAGTTGGAGCAAATCGTTGCCACGACGGTCTTTATGATCATCACCGCCATTTTTTCGCCCGGACACCGGTGACTACCAGCTCCAAATGGGAAATAACGGACGTTGGAAGCATCATTGACTTTGCGAGCTAGTTGAGGATCTTCAACCCAGCGTTCTGGATAATATTCGAAAGGCCTGGCCCAGAAGTCTGGGTCATGATGCGAGAGGTAGGGAGAGATTGAGACGACAGAGCCAACAGGGACTGTTATTGGCTTTTGTGAGGTCGCGTTGTGAAGGACCTTTTGTTTGCGGGCGAGACGCAAATCGTTCATGCTGACATAATGTCGTCCTGTTTCTTTGACTAATGCCGTTAGGTATTCTGACTGCTCGGGGCTATTATCCTGGGATAACTCCTCGCGTAGTCGGTTCAAGCGTTCCGGAGACTTCAAGAGCTATAAGAGGCATGTTAGTAAAGACTATACTAAGCACCACTATTTAGTTTCTCGGTCTTACTTCCAAAAGTAACCAGCTGATATTCGCCACGGTACTTGTGTGGGCAGCAAACATCAACAAAGTGTGGTGCCCACTATACATATCTCGTAAATGTGCTGTTGCAGGGTCCCGGAGGGTATATGAGATGTAATCCAACGTATTCTCCCATTGCTCTGGGCTTTTCTCCCTGTCGGCAAGTACCTGAAGAAAGATCTCCTTGGTCCGGTCCCTCGCTTCCCACAGCCTTTTAGCTGGTGGGTGTGGAACCCAGTCTGGAAGCACAAGGTGCAAGACACTGCCCAAATTTTCCTCCATGACGTGAAGCAAATCATAGAGTTCATCGACATGGCGGTCGTAGAAGTCAGGGCCCATTAAGCACTGTACGATGATTTTATGCACAAGGTAGGACACTGATTCAAAAAGCTCGATCGGCTGCTCATTTCGAGACCAGTCATTGACGGACTTATAGGTTTCGTTTCTTATTATGTTGTTGTAATGCTCGAGGGCTGCGCTTCGAGAAATGCCTCGACTGAGTGATGCCACGAATATCTTCAGCTGATCAAAATAGCCTGGCGGGACCACCTTCCTGAGGAATAATCCCATCCCATCGCCAAAAGACCAGACATCCTATATTCATCGTCAGGATCCCATCGCTCTGCGCGCTGGAAATATATCTGGTTCAGCAATGCACTCACCTCCCGCGTATGCAGATACTCCTTGTTGAGGCGAGGGCTAAGCAGCCACACAGTCCTGTCAAAGAGAAGCGTGACTTTGAAGATTTCGCCATAATAGCTCCCTGCATTTTGAATGAACCCTCGTGGGTCTTGCGTGTACTTCAGGATGTTTCCGACAAGGGGGACTTTGGCCTTGACATTTGGGATTCGATCGGATGAAAGCCATAACCTGGCTAGGAGAACCGCGATAATCGTGAGTGCAACAGGGACTATAGCAACGGGGCGATCCGCCGCCAATTCTAGGTAGCTCGCGAACATGGTGGTGTTCTGTTATTGCCAAAAAATATAGTACCAGGCCCAGATTGCTTCAAGCCATTTGAACTCGGCTTCATCGCCATCCATCATTGTAGGTGGAGCTTCTAGGGATAATAAATCGATCGAGTTCATCTTTTCAACCGAATACATCATACGGACCGCTTATTTGCCCTGATTGGAAGATGATCCGATTCCTGATACGTTCGCGACTCCTTGCGTGTTTAGGTCAATTGCTCCGTGGTAGCGCGGAGTGTTTTCTGTCCGCGGGGTGGCAGCATCCCTGTCGATTTGACGAGGTCAAAGGGACAACCCAAGTGTCCGAAGCAAGGATTCAATATCCATCCGGGCAAAAACTTGCATCCGCGAAGATCAAATATAAAGATAGCGAGAATGATCGCTTCATGTCGAAGATTGGTTGGCGATGGCTGGTGGACAGTTTTCCTACGCTTTCCAGTGTAAAGTGTAGTGGTGAAGAGCCTCGAGATGGCTGAGAACTCCGGACGTGACAGTGAGCCTTCTACAGAGAAGCCCATCGTGGTCAATATCGATTCCGCACCACCTGATGGAGGCCTCCAGGCGTGGCTAGTTGTTGTAGGAGGGTTCGCGACTTACTTTGTTACATTTGGTGAGAGTGTTCATCCTCTGTTAAAGATATATCACACGGCGGCCTACTAACTGGTTAATATTAGGCCTACTAAATACGTTTGGCACCTTTCAGGTCTACTACAAGGAGCAATATCTTAGCGACAAGAGTGACAGCGTTATATCATGGATCGGGTCGATTCAGTTATTCCTTCTTTTCATCGGCGGCATGGTCTTCGGGCCCCTATCCGACAAGAAGGGTGCGCGATTCCTCTTCGTACCTGGAACTCTGATATACGTCCTTTCACTAATGCTCACGAGCTTGGGAACCAAATATTATCAATTTATTTTGGCACAGGGAATGCTCTTTGGAATCGGAGACGCGATGCTCTTTTACCCTACGATATCAGCAACTTCACAATGGTTTAACGCCCGTCGAGGGCTGGCTACCGGCATCGTTGTGTCCGGCTCCTCTCTTGGCGGTATCGCATGGCCCTTGATCCTCGACAAGCTTTTCGCGACAGTCGGGTATGGATGGGCAGTTAGAATTACTGGTTTTATTTGTTTAGCCTTTTTAGTGCCCTCCTGCTTTTTCGTCAAGACACGCCTCCCTCCAGCCACCAAGGCGGATGGGCCCGGGCCCGACTTCCCTGCAATCTTTAAAGATGCGAAATACATGCTGCTCGTTTTCGGAATGTTTCTTGTCATGTGGGGGATGTTCATTCCATTCTATTATCTCCCGGTCTATGCGGTCAAGCACGGACTAAGCACTTATACCGGCAACTTCCTTGTCACGACGCTAAACGCAGGCTCCTTGGCCGGACGCGTCGTATCCGGATACGCTGCTGATAAACTTGGGAGGTGAGTCAGGCTCTTTGATTCCTGCCTGCACTGGCAAAGGGGCTTATTAGAAATAGATTCAATGTTGCCATCGTCGTCTCGGTGATTTCAGGTATCATTTTGCTATGCCTTCATGTCATGAAAGCAGAGGAAGAAATCATCGCATTTTCCGTCCTGTACGGTTTCTTTTCTGGGGGACTTATTTCACTCCAGTCCGCATGCGTTGCCCAGATTACGAGCGATTTGAAAATGATTGGCCTCAAAATTGGGCTCATGATGGCAATTTGTTCCTTTGGGGTATTAACGGGAAGTCCGATTGGTGGCGCCATCGTCTCGAACGACAACGGTTATTTTGCTGGGTTAATCAATTTCTCTGGCGTGACATTGTTGGCGGGCGCAATGCTTCTAATAGGCTCTCGCCTCGTTATTGATCGCCGCGTGTTGGGTAAAGTGTAGATAGACCGATTGCATGTGCGGTAATATAGCTTACACGCGAATGGGATATGCAAATAATTTGAGCAGGCAATTATAAAGGAGTTTAATCCTTATTACTTTCATAGGCCTTTATACCTGGAAATTTTGAATCTGTAGTTCTGCGAAGCATTGATGGCCAGGTCCATACACCGGCAGTGGAGGCCGCTAAGGCGGTTTTCTCAGGCACCCAGCAACAAGAAGGCAATTCGGTTCCTCTATACGGGTAGCATGCGAGCCCATAGAGAGCTTCCTGTATTCACAGGAGAACTCCCGCACTGATCGGGCGGTTTGAGACCAGCCGCATGCTGATGACATGTATGCTTGGAATAACATAATAGGTTGTGAATAGGCAAGAATACTCAACTATGACGAGTCTATGAGGTATACAAAAAATTCTTAGCCAGATAAGTGGCACGAATCCATCTCTCGGCCACGCACTTCGGGGGGAACAGTCCAAGTCTCAGGGCGATGCCCATTGGGGATATAATAGCCGAAGTTGGAACCAAAATTCCATCATTGCACTACAGACCCCAGTTTAAGATGGCTGCCAGGAGATGATCGCTGATGGATCGGCTGTAAGGCTGCTGAGGGATCAAGGTTGTTGACTTGTTTGGGGCCTGGTAGGGAATGTTGATGGAGGAGGTTGGAATAGGGCTGAGTGGAGTTCCAAATCGGGCACGTGACAGACACGAGCCACAACCTCAGATTGTGGGGTTCATCAGTGGCTGACGGAGTTAACTAGTCGGGTTAACCTTAACTCACCCGCGCGAAACCTTTTTGCAACTTCACTTTATCCCATCGCAAAGACCTTGAGGGAACGCTCGCGTAGGCATCGGCATTCAATCTATTTTTGATTCTTCCATTGCTCCTTAACTGCTTTGAATTGGCATAGATGCTGCTTACGTGCTAAGAAGCGTCTAAATATAGAGAACACGCGCTCGACCCTGTCTCCCACGGCTTGGCTCCGTTCACGGACGGAGACATCGAGAGCTAGGATTTAACCTACTCGATATCAAATCCCCTGCCCCTTCTACTATCAATTTCGGTGCATTTTTCATGCTCCGGATACGAGGAACTTCAGAAAAAGCTGTTAGACTTCTAGCCCCATGTTAGAATCGCCGATCTCAACGTGGGAGTTTCGGGGTGATCCCGACCTGGAGCTGAACAGCCCGCAAGACGGAATGAGGAACAAGGTCAGAATGAAGCTTGATTCTGTATGTTGCGGACTGATTACTTACAGCGCGCACATCATTCCTTCTCCTGGCGGTGACTTCCTACCTGCCGAGACTCCAGGTTATCCAGCGTTCTCGAGGAACATGGCTATCTTGGATTCGCCTTCATGGAAAGTTATATTTACTGAGGCCATAACCCCTTGGAGAATGGAGTTGAGCTGTATATACATAGACTCCTAGAATGTTCAATCGCCTTGGTGTTCAATTGGATACATTTTGCTGGAAACCATCCCTTATCGTGACTTTGCTGTCTTAACGTTTATGCACTAGTATCAACTTCTAGCTGATACCGCTACCTCTGAATTGTTTGGACTACCCAACATAGAAGGTAAGACGCCGGTCGTTGATATAACTGATTTGTCCCAAGAAACCATGGCCACTCTTTCCAGCACATCTGGCGCTTCCAGCCCAAAAACCTCGTCCGCTGGCTCGTCATACAGTATGACCACTGCGCCATCTCCCTTATATGACCAAAGCTGTATCATTGGGATGGCTTGTCGAGTGCCGGGTGCATCATCTCCCTCCAAACTCTGGGAGAACATCATTGAACAGCGCGACTTGCAACGCAAAATGCCTGCAGATAGATTCAACGTGGATGCGTTTTACCACCCAGAGGGCAGCAATAAGGGCACGGTATGTATCAAACTATCTCTTCGGATGCAATGGAGTCTTGACGCTAATACTTCCCAGACCAATGCCAAATACGGTTACTTTCTAGACCAGGACATCGGGTTATTTGATGCCGGTTTCTTTCACATTTCCGGCAAAGAGGCAGAAGCAATGGACCCGCAACAGCGTCTATTACTTGAAGTAGTGTACGAAGCGTTGGAAAATGGCAAGTGACCACTTGCCCCTCTACGATTCTAATACTAATGATTTGGGAAGCTGGTATCACGCTTGATGAAATACGTGGATCGCAAACCTCTGTCTTTTGTGGCTGTTTCACAAATGACTATAATGCGATGACCACCAAGGATTTGGAATACTACCCGAAGTACACTGTAACGGGAACTGGCAACTCAATCTTGTCAAACCGAATCTCTTATTTCTACGATCTACACGGTCCTAGGTATGGGGCTTACCCTTTTGATAGATCAGCACTATAACGCTGACGCCCTTGCCAGTGCCACCATTGATACTGCGTGTTCCTCTTCACTTGTTGCTTTTCACATGGGCAATCAATCTCTTCGCACCGGTGAGGCAGACCTATCGATCATCGTTGGTTCTGCTCTTCATTTCGACCCGAACATCTTCGTTACTATGACTGATTTAGGCATGCTGTCTGTCGATGGCCGCTGTCGTCATGGGGACACCTCAGGAAGTGGCTATGTTCGGGGTGAAGGGATTACTGCCGTGATTCTCAAGGGTAAGAGCCGCGCGCAGCTCGACGGCAATCGGATCAGAGCCATTGTGCGGGGTACTGGAATAAACCATGATGGGAAAAAGCAAGGAATTACTCTTCCTTCCGATAAGGCTCAAGCAGCCTTGATTGAAAGGACTTACCGAGAAGCGGGTCTTGATCCTGTAGACACCCAATATGTCGAATGCCACGGAACCGGTACTAAAGCCGGTGACCCGAGAGAGCTCCGGGCCCTGAGCGAAATTTTCTCACCTAATCGTGATGGAACATTGATTGTCGGATCGGTGAAATCGAATATAGGTCATTTAGAGGGCGCTTCGGGGTTAGCGGGTATTATCAAAGCCACAATGGCACTGGAGCATAAACAAATCCCTCCCAACATGCATTTTACTTCGCCCAATCCAGAAGTCAAGTTCAAGGAATGGAAGCTCCGGATTCCCACCACCCCAATCGACTGGAAAGTCGCATCGGACGTCACCCGTCGTGTTTCTATCAATTCATTCGGCTACGGTGGTGCGAACGCTCATGTTATTCTTGATGAGTACACGCCCCCAACGTTGTCTACGCCGGAACCTGAGTTACCCGCGATTTTGGCATGCACGGTGAACAGGCCCTACCTTGTGCCATTGACCTCCCATTCAGAGAAAGCTGGAAAATTGCTTTCGTCTAAGTTCGCGGCTTATCTCGAAGCCAACCCAGACACCAGTATGGCCGACTTTTCAACCACTCTCTCCGGCCGTCGTACCATGCATTCTTTCCGATCATTCGCTATCGGAACAAGTGCCGAAAAAACGATGCACAGTTTACTCGATCCGTTGCCTGCAGCTAAGTGGACCGATATGTTGGAAACCACCCCGAGACTCGGATTCGTGTTCACTGGCCAAGGTGCTCAATGGTTCGCCATGGGACGCCAACTCATTGAACAGAACCTATTTTTCCGCCAAAAGTTGGAAATATGCGATCAAGTATTACAAAGTCTCCCTGACCGACCTGATTGGTCGGTTGTAAGCGAGCTCCTCCGCTCCCAGGAGGAAAGCAGATTGACGGAGACCCGTTTCTCCCAGCCCATTTGCACCGCCCTACAGCTGGCTCTCGTTGACCTTCTTTCTTTGTGGGGTATCCGGCCATCAGCGGTAGTCGGCCATAGTAGTGGCGAGCTGGCTGCGTCGTATGCCGCCGGTATTCTCTCATTCGAGAATGCTATGGTTGCAGCTTATTACAGGGGACTTTATATGGGCAACGGAGCAGAAAGCCCTGATAGTATTCCCGGAGCTATGATGGCTATAGGGATGACAGAGGCAGAAACTGCACAAGAGCTCAAGCCATATGCTGGGCGACTTGCGATTGCCGCAATGAACAGCCCATCGAGCTTCACGATATCCGGTGACGAAGATGCCATTATTGAACTTCAACAGAAGTTGACTGAACGCAAGGTCTTTGCTAGGCGTCTTCAGGTGGCACAAGCGTAAGTGTCCGTCATCCATTATTTGGGATATATTACTGATTCAAAGCAGGTTCCATAGCCACCACATGTCTCCGCTTGCCGGAGGCTACGAGAAAGCACTCAAGAATCACCCTGGCTTCAGGGCACAAACTCCAACCGCCCGTATGTTTTCCAGTGTTACCGCCCGCGTGGCAGACCCCGAAACCATGGGTGCCGCATACTTTGCCGCAAATATGACTGGCACTGTCAAATTCGCCGATGCTTTGATCGGTACTGTCCTCGACGAGGAAGACAATCAAAATGTCGATGTGCTGGTGGAAGTTGGTCCCCACCCGGCTCTCAAGGGTCCTTCAAACCAAACCCTACGCTCTTTGAACTTGGAACTGCCTTATATAGCGACATTAGACCGCAAGATTCCCGCGTACGACAGCATCCTTGCCACAGCTGGCCAACTTTTTGCGTTGGGATACCCTGTAGATTTGCATTCCGTGAATCGAGAACACTTCCTCGACTCTTTCCAGGAGCTTGCCAGTGTGGGCATGGGGCGACAGCTGGATAACATTCCCACCTACGCTTGGGATCATCAGAGATACTGGGCGGAAACACGCGTGATCAAATCTCATCGACTTCGCAAGTATCGTCATCCAATTTTAGGGGCTCCCGTACCAGGATCGTTGAACGGTCGACCAAGATGGAGAAACTATCTTCGCATTTCCGAAATGCCCTGGCTGGTTGACCATACTGTCGCCGGAAAAGTCCTATTTCCTGGCGCTGGATTTATCAATATGGCAATTGAGGCAGCTATAAGGCTTGATAACCCTGAGAAGAGCATCAAACAAGTTCTTTTACGGGATGTTTCTGGTAAGCGAGTTTGATGCGATATATTTGTTCGCATGCTAACAATGCTTAGTGAAATCGGCGCTCGTTGTCAGCAACAGCGATGAGGGAACTGAAATATTATTAGAACTGCGTCCTGCCACAGAGTCCGCTAAAACCGTATCATCAACATGGAACGAGTTTGCAATTTTCTCTTACGAGGGAGAGACTATGAGAGAACATTGCACAGGCTTTATCCAAGTTGATGTGGGAGAAGCGTCCCCAGTTCGGCGCATTCGTCCTTACCAAACTGCGGCTGAAGTGAGAAAGCAGAGTGATAGGTGTCTTAACTGCGATAAATATTATAGCAGGCTTTTCTCCATTGGGCTCGAGTATGGTCCGACCTTTCGACTCGTTTCTGGAAACGTGGAAAGTGGCCCGGGTTTCGCGACTGCACAAATTGTATGGAAACCCGAAGCTATCTCCATGGAAGACGAGGGTAGCAAGAGCATCTTGCACCCAACGTTCTTGGACGCATCTATTCATCCCATCTTCGCAGCCATTGAGGGCGTTATTGGATCTACAATCAAAGAGTCCTACGTCCCTACATTCATTCGTTCACTGACGGTTTCGGGGCTGCTGAGCAAGGGCGAAATGAAGTCGACCGGCTTTACTGCAGCCTCTTCTGTTACCACCAGGATGAATGGGCCTAGAGTTGCGATAAACGACGTGGTTATTGAATGTCAAGATGGCAGTTTACTAGTGGATATTGAAGGCTTAGAACTTACCAGCCTTGGCGGGGATGCCGAGGATGCTCCAAAACGATCACTTTTCTTTGGTATGCAGTGGAAGCCGGCTTTTGACGCCCTCCAGCATGCCGAGCAGGTCAATGTTAGTGGCATACCAGAAGCACTGGAACTTTACGCCCACCAATATCCCAATAGCCGAATCCTTCATTACTCGTCTTCCGCAAATGATGCAGAAAGTATTCTATGCCGCTTGGGAGGAACTGATGGAGAGCGTCGAAAGTTTGCCAAATACGTTATAAGCCGAGCTAGTGCTGACGGGCAACAATTCGAGCGGCTGGTTGAGCAGTGGCAAGGCTTGGTTTCAGTGGAATTGCCCGCTGCCGATGAGGTGTTTGACGCCGTCGTGGTCTCTGGCCAGATGGATACACCTATCGAACAGCACGTCAATGAAAAAAGTATCGTGATAACTTCAGGCAGTTGGAATCAAGCGCAAGGTTTTGAATGCTTGTGGTCAACGCCGCGCGTCCATGTTTGGAAGCAAACACAAAACCCTCGACCTTTTGACTCCCCTCTGACCCTTTTGATGCCACGCGATTGTTCAGCGGAAACCAATTCCATCGCGAGTGCAATCGAATCTTTCCTTGGAACAAAAACAACCAGAAAGGAATTCCTCTCTCTTGCTTCTGGCGAGAAAGTGGATCACAATGTGGTAGTCCTTTACAGCCTCGATAACCCCATTTTGTTTGATTCTTTGTCTCAAGATAGGCGCGAATTAAAGGCGGCTCAGGCGCTGCTCACCGGTCCTCCAAAAAATGTGATTTGGTTCACAAGAGGAGCGATGATGGAGGCATCATCGCCCGAGCAAGCTGTCTTCCTCGGCTTAGCTAGATCTGCTCGAAGTGAAAATGAAAACCTACGACTTGCGATCCTTGATATCGAGAGTATGCCTAAAACGTCATTCTTCTCCGAGGTTATTCCCAAACTTCTGAACGGATCTTTGGATGAAAATGAACTAGCTGAGCGGAATGGCCAGCTTTATGTTCCAAGGGTATTGGCCAACGACGCACTTAACGCTAAGATCCCGAACGGAGTCAACCATCATGCGACACTGCAACCATTATACCAGCCCCACAGGCCTTTGGCACTTCATATTGGTCGCCCCGGGCTGCTTGAAACCCTGTCCTTCGCAGATGATACCGAGATTCGTGATCTCCCACTTGACGTGGACGATTTAGAGATTGAAGTTAGGGCTTCTGCAGTCAATTTCAGAGACATCGCAGCTAGCATGGGAATGATTGATGAATTTAAATTAGGGGATGAATGTGCAGGGATCGTGATTCGCAAGGGCTCTAACGTACCCGATAATGAATTTACAGTGGGTGATCGTGTCGTCGCTCTAAGACCCGGCGCAGGTGCCCATAGAACAATCGTTCGCAATCCAGCATGCCATTGCTACAAGCTTGGACCGATGCCTTTCTCCATTGCAACATCGATACCATTGATTCTTACCACAGCTCACTATTCACTCGTGGACACTGCGAGACTTCAGCCTGGCGAGACTGTTCTTATTCATTCAGCTGCCGGAGGAGTCGGCCAGATGGCTATCCAAGTTGCCCAGATGGTTGGCGCAAAAATCATAGCAACTGTTGGATCTCAGGCAAAACGTGACCTTCTGAAATCGACATATGGCCTCCTTGATGAGCAAATTTTTAATTCTCGTGACGATTCGTTTGTTGAAGGAGTATATAGGATCACAGGTGGAAAGGGAGTGGACGTCGTGCTCAACTCCCTTGCAGGAAAGTTTCTCCATGCAACATGGGCTTGTGTGGCCGCATTTGGGAGGTTCATTGAAATCGGAAAACGCGATATTCACCAAAATAGCAAAATAGATATGGACCCGTTCAGAAGGAACGTTATGTTCGCCAGTGTCGATTTGGTGACCATGTTCAGCCAGAATCTAACTCTTGGTGCTAGAGTCCTCAAAGAGTGCTGCAATTTAGTTCACCAAGGGAAGATTAAACCGATTGCAGTCACTACATTCTCCTATGCTGAGGCGGAGAAGGCATTTCGAATGCTTCAGCTTGGAACCACAGCCGGGAAACTTGTGCTTGTACCTGGAGAAAATGATCGTGTCCTTGTTCAACCAACGATCTTCGGCTCCCAGCCGCTATTTAGCCCCGGAAAAACTTATCTACTTGTTGGCGGTCTTGGTGGTCTCGGCAAATCACTTTCAGAATGGTTATTCCGTAGGGGAGCGAGAAAATTGGCCTTTCTTTCCCGCTCAGGGGCCGAAAGGCCAGAAGCGAAGCAAACAGTGCAATGGCTTGAAGAACGCAATGTTGAAGTCTCCATATTTAAAGCTGATGTGACGAACATGACTGCTACCAAAGCCTGCATTGAATCCATAAAAGATACGCTTGCTGGTGTCTTCCAGACGGCCATGGTTCTGCAGGACGCTCCATTCGACAAGATGACCTACGACCAATGGAGAAAATGTGCAGGCCCTAAAATTGCGGGGACATATAATCTTCATGTGCTTACGATGGATTTGATTCTGGACTTTTTTGTGTGTTTCTCTTCTGTGTCTGGCATCCTTGGATCAAAGGGGCAGGCAAACTACTCTGCGGCTAACAACTACATTGATTCCCTTTGCCGACACCGACGAGGACTCGGGCTTCCAGCTACAACAATGGATATCGGTATGGTTGTTGGCATCGGCGCTGTTTCCGAAGATGCTCGTTTGCAGGCTGTGATGGAACGAATCGGTTACGATGCCGTCAACGAATCCGAGCTTTTCGCTCAAATCGAAAGCGCAATTTCTTGCAACCAGAGTGAGATTTGTGATACTCAGGGGTTTGATGCTCATCAATCCATCACCGGCATCAATTTGAAACGGCCAGATTATTTCTGGGCCGCTGAGCCGCGCTTCCGGAATCTTTATGCTAACCATAATTTTTCGGATTCTTCTTCCGGCACAGAACTGAAAAAGAATGTGGTTGCTCAACTTCGTGTCGCTAAGACTGAGGAGGAGCGGGTCAATCTGCTATGCGACGCATTTATCGAGAAAATTGCCACTATTCTCTCGATTGACAGGGAAACCGTCCAACCCTCACGTGGCCTTGCCGATTACGGCCTTGATAGCATTGTTGCGATTGAAATAAGGAAATGGTTCTTCAAGACCGTCGGAGTGGAGCTTGCACTTTTTGATGTGCTTGGAAGCTCTAGCATCAAAGCCTTGGTTACAAAAGCAGTGAGCTTGGTGTCTCTTGACCAGCCCGAAGCCATTGAGGCATCTCAGAACAGCCCTCGCCAATCGCAAGACTCGTCGGCTAAGTCCTTGAAGGCGAGCAGTCACGGTAATACTGTCGAAGGATCCCTGTTCCAGCTTTCGTCTACTTTTGAGATCCCGATGTCTACCTATCAGAGGCGACTTTGGTTTGTACACAATCTAGTTGAGGACGGGTCCTTTTTGAACTTGCCGTTTGTTATGCACATCGGTGGATCGCCCCGTCTGTCCACTCTTCGACGAACTTTAGAGGAGTTGAAGCGCCGCAACAATGTCCTCCGCACCGCATATTTCGAAGGCGACTCCTTTGCGCAGCAGACGGTCGTGGATGATTGTTCCGTTGATTTGCGCTTGGTAGATTTTGCCGACTCTGAAAAACCAAATACCAATCTAGAAAAGCATATTGAACGAGAGACTCACCAAATTCTTGATATCGAAGAAGGAGAGATTATGAGGGCTTCGCTCGTCCGACTTGCGGAGCACAAATATGCGCTCGTGCTTGTATTCCACCATATTTCTGTTGACCGCGGTAGCAGCAAGTCCTTCCTTGAGCAATTTTCTGCAATCTACGACGGCCTAACCGCCGATGACGAGCTCGAGAATATTCCAAAGCCAGCCATTTCTTATGCGGAATTTACTATGTGGCATAACGCTCGTCTCGAATCCGCTGACTTGCAAATCGATATAGACTTTTGGAAATCAAAGTACGCCATAAAGCCCGAACCAAGCCAATTGCTTCCATTTGCGGTTTCAGGGCGTCCATCTATGAACGACTACAAACGGAGCATCCACCGTGGTGTCTTAGAGAGTACAATGCACCGGCGGATGAAACGCATTTGCACTCGTCTAGGAATTACGCCTGCACAGTTCTTGCTTACAGCATTTAGAGCATTCCTCTACCGCTACACTGAGGAAGAGGATTTGACTATCCACATGATTGATGGCAACCGTCCCCATCCTGCCGTTAATGATACCATTGGATTCTTCGTTAACATGATTCCAATTCGGTGCGCCACAAAGAACAATGCAGACTTCGAGTCCTTATTGCTAGAAATGCATGATCTCGTTTTAGAATCCCTTGAACACTCCAGGGTTCCATTCGATGTTATTGTTGACGCAATTAACGTGAAGCGGAGTCAAGCGTATTTTCCCCTAGGGCAAGTGGTCTTCAACTACCAGATGCATGGAACGATGCCAGTCTATTCAACTAAAGACTTCACTGTCCACAATGTAACAGGCGACGATATTCCAACGGCCTGTGAATTGAATCTCGAGGCTATTGAAGACCCCGCGGATGGCTTGCGCCTACGCTTAGAGTATTCGAACACGTTGTATAAACAGGACGATATGGAGCGGTTTTTGGACAATTTTGTTACATTTATGACGAGTACTATCCGCGACCACCGTCAACCGATTGCCGATATCTCTATGGTGGGCGCAAAGGAGCTTGAATACCTCAAGCAAAACTTCTTTACAATGGACCATGTTGAGAATACCTGGAACTATGAATCGGTAGTGGAGCGCATTCTCAAAGCCGGGAAGCAGTACCCAGATTCAGTCGCGATTGACACATCCGATGGTGAAACTGTGACTTACAGTGAGCTCATCCAGCTTTCTCGGAAGATCCAAAATGTTATTCAAACACACAAAGTGCCTTCCGGCACAAGGATCGCAATCTTCTCCCAACCTGGCATTCTTGCGGTTGCAGGAATGATTGGGTGCTTGCTGTCCGAATGTGGATATGTTGCCTTGGATCCCAATTTCGCCTCTGAGCGTCTTGCTTACATGGTGTCTGATTCCGGTGCTCCACTGATTCTCGTGGAGGCAGATCTGCATGAGAGAGCAACTTCAATCGTGGGCTCGGACGCGGCAACTTCTATTGAGGTTGTGACGATGGAACTGGATGCTAAATGTCTTCACCTAAACCTGCCGCCTCCTCGAGTTCGAAATGACGATCCGTTCTACATGATATATACTTCGGTAGGTGTATTTTTATGATAGATTCTTTATCAGACATCTCCATTTCTGAAGTACTGGATTGGCTAATGTGTTCAAAGGGAAGCACAGGCAAGCCGAAGGGCGTCATCTTAAGTCAATCAAATACCCAGCATATGTTGAGCACGTTGCATCATGACTATGGCTTTAATCACCAAGATCGGTTTCTACATCATTCTTCCATTTGCTTTGATCTCTCTATTGTACAAATTTTCTCAGCCCTTACTTGTGGTGCAAGGGTATGTGTTGCTTCCGCGTCCACTCGAAAAGACCCCATTGCTCTCGCCAAATACATGGAGGATTCCCAGGTTACCGTTACATATTTCACTCCAACGCAGTTTGCTCTGCTCATTGAGCACGCAAAGCCAAGTCTTCAAAATTGCCAGGATTACCGTATCGCATACTTCGCAGGAGAGAGGCTCCCTGTTCGCGTCGCAAAGGCGTTCTACGACCTTGGAACTCCCGCTACCGTTTTTAATACCTGGAGTCCAAGCGAACTGGTAGTGCAGACCACTGTTCAGCGAGTCGAGTATCCCGAGGAGGGTGATGTGAGCATTCCGATAGGGTTTCCAATGGCAAACACGAGACATTACATCCTTGACCGTCTTGGCCAGCCACTTCCCGCTGGCCTGATTGGGGAAATTGTGGTCGGGGGAGCTCAAGTCGGTCTCGGATATCTAAATCGTCCCGAAGCAAATGATAAATCATTCATCCACGATCCTTTTTGTTCGAATGATGACCGCGCAAGAGGATGGATTCGCATGTTTCGAAGCGGAGACAAAGGCCGCTTCCGTCCCAATGGTAGCCTCGAATTCCACGGTCGGATTGCAGGCGACAAACAAATAAAGCTACGCGGATTCCGGGTTGATCTCGGCGAAGTTGAGCAAAGGTTATTCACTGAGTCCGTGGACCCCGAAGGTCACGCGAAGATAGCGGACATCTCTGTTGTCGCTCGGCTTCTCAAGGGCGACCCGTCGCATGATGCTCTTACTGATAATCGCCAGCTAGTCGCGTTTGTTGTGCCTAAGCAGCCACTTACCAGTCAAGCTAGTAAACAGGCTTTTGCGGCGGCACTACATGCCAAGGGCACGAAGCATCTGAATTCTTATATGCTTCCAAACGGATATCAGTTCCTAGACTCCCTTCCGGTGACAATCGGTGGAAAGGTCGATCGGCAAAAGCTCCTAAACTGCGACTTGTCTCTAGTGTTTCCCATCTCAACCTCCGACCGACCTAGTGATCCTAAGTCCTTGGTGTCCCAGGGTGGCAACGAGACGATTCTCGAAGTGATCGTTAAGGCATTTCGCGATGTTCTAAAGATACCCGATAGAGACATCGGACCGAATGACAGCTTCTTTGAATTAGGCGGACAAAGCATTCTAATGCTTCGGCTCCAGGCAAAATTAAAGCGCTCCCTCAAGGTAAACCCGGTTCTGTCGCTGATGTTCGAAAAGCCAACCCCAAGTGGCATCGCGCAAGCCCTTATGGATGTGTCAAATGGTTCTACCACCCTATCTGCCCCAAATGAAGAGCTGAAGGAGGTTGACTGGCTTCGAGAAATTGCTCTGCCCCAGCACATACGCTTCAGTGGCCTAAAGAAACTATCGGAACTCCCTCCCTCTGATGTGACGGATATACTCGTTACAGGCATCGGTTCATTCTTGGGAATTCAGATGCTAGCAACCATACTCACGCTTAGCAACCACATTCATATACATGTTCTGGGTCTTGAGGGGCGGGTTGACCATGAGGGTATCATCGCGTCTCTAGAGCACTACCAGCTCTTGAAACCGTTGTCTCCAGAAACTGTACGGGCTCGAGTTCATTGTATTCCGGGGACTTTGTCCTCACCCCACTTTGGGCTCTCCTCCGATGACTTCGCACGGCTCGGCAAGACAATCCAGGTCATATATCATCTAGGCTCGCGAGTTTCCCTTCTTCAATCATACGACGATTTACGCCATCTCAATGTCAGCCCAGTGAATGATTTAATTGAACTGGCAACCCTGGGAGCTTACAGAACGCATATTCACCATCTATCCACCTGGTCTGTTCCTCATTTACAGAGCTGGCATACAGCAACGCGTACGTTCAAGAGACGCGTAGTGACGAGGGAAACGAGCGCCTCTCACTTTGCTCCTGAACCTAGCAGCCGCTACGGATATTTCAAATCTAGATGGGTGGCAGAGATGCTCATGGAGAAAGCCGCAGTTCGAGGAGTGCCAGTCACAATATACCGGACCTCTGCGATCACTGGAAATCGGCAGACAGGCATACTCGAACCTGAGGATGATTTCACCCGTCGTATGGTTCTCCAAATGATCGACACTGGTGCTGTTCCAGACATCAGACAGCAAAGTCGAGAATTTGTTGTTGACTTTGTTCCTGTCGATTACATGACAAGAAGTTTCCACGCGCTCGCCAGCAGTATCCAACCAAAGGATGAGGATGGGCCAGTGAATATTTACCACATTGGTAACCCAGAGCCTCTCCCCATATCTCAGCTCCCGGATCTCATTGGTGAGATAAAGTCAGACCCGACCAGTGTGGCTCAATTGAAACGACTTGGCGAGTGGGTGGATGCCATGCAGCAGGCCGATACCTCTGCGGATTCCACAATTCGGTGGGCAGTTTTGAAAGGATATTTTGACCTAGGTCATAACATGTTTGCTCTTGACCAACGGAAGACAAGGGCAGCTCTGCAGGAGTTGGGAGTGGAGCCATGTATTCCTGTTGGAGTTCAGTATTTAAAAGAAGTTTTCGATAGGGAGCAAACTAGGACACGAAATATGTCCGCCTGATTGATGGGGTTGAAAGAGAACGTTGTTGATGTATTTTAGATTCTTGGATAGATTGGCTCTTGGAGTTTGAGACGGTTATGAATTTTTGGCTTGTAAAATAGACAAATAATCTGGTGCAATCATTTTAAAATTTCAGTGCATCAGCTCTACCAGCCTGGTTAAGCTCTCCATTGTTTCTTCTCATGAATGAAAAACGAAAGATGGTTTGGGTAACATCCGACTACAAAATGTAGGTCATGAGATGCAGTTGTTTCTTGAACAAGGATTATGACATCTTGCATGGAAATTGGCTTTCATGGACAATCCCCGCAAGCTCTCAGCATTGGCTAGACAGCTTCTTTACTTGTAGTACATTCAATCCTGTAGCCATACCGTCAGCTTTATCTCCAAGAATCATCCAGGGGCTCATATGGCAAGCCTGCTTCTTTGCCTCCCAAGTCCAAGCCAGACAAAAGGCAGAGTCATGATGGCATTTCTCGGCACAGCGGCTGGCCGTCGAAACATAAATTGTTCTTGTCGACTCATCCAGCTGGCCGACGTGATCCCAGTGATGCCGGATGGGCGTTTCCAGATAAGCATCGAATGGCGGCGCGTTGTATATAGACCACAAGTCGATCCAACGCACTGGTTGAATAGCATTGTTGAAAGTTCTGCCCACCTTTAGCATGGCTAAAGGGGATAGATGATGGAAAGCCACAATGGGCATGCAGAATCGGTCTCGTCTGAGTTTCGTGTTTTGAGGAGGTTCTCCATTAAAGAAGCGGATGTTCCTTTCTTCCAGGTACACCCCAATCTTGATCAAGGTTGTGGCAAGAAGTTTATCGCCCCAGGTTTCTGTAAGCGACTCTTTATGTGCAGCAGAGATTACTTTGGGGTGCGCAAAAAGTCGATGCATCGTCGCTTGCGATAGAATCACGGAGGATCCTCCGTGGGCGAAGCGGCCTTTGTAATCTCCAACAGGGTTTCCAAGGTAATAGCAAACACTTGGATCGAAATGACCAAGTAATGCTTCGAGGGAGGGGAGTAGGAGATAAGTGTCATCGTCAACCAAAATGTACCATTTCTTATTGGGCGTTTGGTGATAAGCAAGTTCAAGGGCAGAAATAAACTACTATGAAGTTAGCCGAGAAAAAGTTGTAGTCGGGAACAGCTGCTCTATCGTGAAGACGCTATTACCTTCATAGCGTCTAATTCCCACCCAAAAGCTCTGGATAGTTTCAACGCGAGGGTCGTGTCGCCGCTGGCAATAGCAGTCCTTAGACGTGAATATTTGAGAAGCCGCGGATGCGACGCGTCTGCAGGCAAGGAGCCATTTTCCAGCATCAATGCCACCAGGTCATGAACCGGTATTTGACGACCATTGTATGTGTAGTCTGCTCCAGCCTGCGATGCAAAGTCGCCGACAACAAGGACGTCGGCAAAGCTCCTGTCCTGGTGCGAAGTAAGCCAGGCCGAAATGCGTTCTTTTGTCCCGAAGCCGGACTTCAGAATTATGCCAGCATCTTCTGATAGTGTTACGGGAAAGGGGGGAGGTTTAAGAAGCCACCGATGACTCGCGAAAGGAGCACCTAGGGCACTGACGTTGAACCGGATAGCTAGACGAATAGCATTGTCATAGGGCAAAACAATCCATAGGAAGAAGGCAACGGAAAGGAAGGCCAGCAGCTGCAAGCGAAGACGACGCCATCGAATTCGCATTTCTCAGCGAACAGAACGTGCGGAATGGTGGGATGACCAAGCAGACAGGTGGGATGTGCAGCTGAATGGATGGCCTGCAGGCGCTGCGCGACGAGCATCTTGAGGCCGGTTTGCATGATAATGATGCCAAGACAATTTCTCAGCTCCGTTGGCGGAATCATCCGGTGCCAAGCACTGCTTACAAATTTAATTGGCAAAATGACCCAGGGGGAAAACAAAATATCCAATGAGATCTTGAGATTAAGTTAGAGAGAGGTCCCGTGTGCGAGGCTGAGCTAAGCATTCAGGGACGAAGCAAACCGGGCAAACATGGTTCTTCAACCTCAACATCGTCACATCGCAAACCTGCAATCCACAACAGCTGCAACACAGCCATCACACCATATGCAATGTGGTTGTCTGTAAGCTATTCAATGCTCCACATTCAGAATCTTTCTCAAGCTTGACAGAGCCAACAACATTCTGATTGATGTATGAGCTTCTGCTTGATCAATCACGCCCTTCACCAACCTTACTCTACTTTGCCTTTACTGGACCATCCTAGGTTATGTGACATTAAAGTTGCTAAATAAGCTCTTCAAAAAACACCCTTCAGAGGGCTTCTTTACATAGGCAAGCAGGCTAAACCTTCTCTAAACTCAAACCCTGGGTCAGTCCCTGCAGCTTCCAATAATGAAATATGTGCTTGGTTGACCATTTGTTGCTCGACAGGGTTCGCACCAGGGCTGGTATGAATGCTGGTCCAGCTGGATTTTCTCCACCAAATCCAGACAACTTCACACAAAAACATTGCCAGAGAGTTATGGCAACAATTGTCAAACCCAATCTGGATCTTTTGCCCAGTCAGCTGTCTACTGCTGTGCCTATGTGCGTTTGTACATATGTATCATGCTGATCCAGCAATGTTTTACCCAAATTCATTCTCACTGTGCTGTTCAATACTACGTGCATCTGGCCATCTAGTGCCTACTAGGTATCAGTTGGATCCGCCGGAGACTAAAATGGCCTCCGCGCCCTTCCTCTGGCTCGAGAGCATGTCGGTCATGGTCATGGATGAAGCTTCAACCGGGTTTACTGAAGTCCGTTATATGGATTCTACATGAACCAAACAGACGTTGACCAAGGTTATTGTCATATTCGCCTACTAGGTGGGATTAATGTTGGCTACAATTGTCCTTGAGGCCATTTTGTTCGTAACATGGCTGTTGAGGAACCCTTTGTTCCGCAGGGCGGAATCGCCGGAGCTGTGATTAATCATTCCTACCTGTTCAGTCTAGAATGATTGGCTTGTGAAGCTAGATGCTATTGGGAGACAGGCTTTCCATTGTTGATGGAACTGGAGGCCACTTTTCAAATCCGTGACTTGCTCAAGATATAAAAGGGGAGTTCACCCCGACTGAAAAGCTCAAATCAACTCGATCGACAATCTTCTACATCTTCTCATACAATAACTGCACTGCTTCAGATTGACCTGAAAATGCGTTTCACCGGAGTCACCCTCTTCGCCCTTCTTGGTGCTGGTTTGGCATCACCAGTCGAACCTAAAGGCAATGCCGTTGTTACGGACAAAGCGCGCTGGTCTGGTCCCATTGGCCCCAACGGTGAAATGGTGACCCTTTATGGCACGGTTGAGGAAATTTCTTCCCAGATCGCAACGAAATATCCGGCGGCTCTCAATGGTGAAATGAGTGATACCAAGCGCGACGTTACCCTCTTTGAGCGTAACAAGGTCAGTGTTCCATTTTAAGCATGATGGTTATTCAAATCCTGAACCCATGATTACAGCTGCCTGCCAACTGCATTCAGCAATACGGCATCGCCAGCCCTCATCGTATCCAGCAGGGAATCGACTATTTGAAGAGGCGTAAGGGTACTTGGTATGTTGACGGCGGCCCTGCCCGCTGCGTCCTCATCAGTTGCTCTTACAACTCCGGTATCAAATTGTGCAACGATGTAAGTTCCCACTATACACCTTTCCGATCTGGTTTCTAAGCTTCGATAATCGCTAATATAACACGCAGCGAACCACTCCAATAAACCCAGCCGGAGAGTATCTCGCCACTTACGCTCAGGATATCAAGAACAAGTGCATTTATAACATCAAGGATGGAACTGCAACTGGCGGTCAACAGTTCGACACTGACAAATACAACGTCATCGTCGGATACGAGAGATGCTAAATGACTGTGACTTTAAGGAGGAACAACCACATTTTCCCTCCTGGGAACAAATATTCTCCATAAAAGTGCTGTTTTGATGTCTTATGTTTTGTCAAGCTTATCATTTTTCATCAACATAGCATAGACCTACAGCCTCTTGAGCAATTGAATTATTCGCATTCTCATGCAATGGTAGAAGCTTATCTTATTCCTGCAATCAAGTATAACCAAGTTCCCGGCGAGTCCTGCACTAGTTAGTATCCAGTGGGTTCTCAAAATACAGCCAGGACTTGCGCATATCTCACAAAAACCGTGCCTCACGGAGTTTTTTTCACCTGATAGATGCTCGAAATTTCCCATGCAGAACCTTTTCGAGCCTTGGAACTTGTGGACTTCTTAAGCTTCCTGTAGCTTCGCGTGGCTATCTAGAAGCTCGGAGAAAGGGCCAAGAAGAACGTGATTTCCGACATCCAGGTCAGCTTTGCGGCTGCTCAGCGGCGACGGTTGGGGTACAACCAGGGCCTCGGGGACAAATCCCGGCAGTTTTGTCATATGAGTGCATAGACATTCATTCATATATTCCTGTAGGTCACTTGTGATGTCAAAAGCAAAGTAGACCCTGGCCACTCCGGAGTCTGGGTGATCACAAACTCGGCGTTTCTTCGGCCTTGTGTCAACATCCCATGTTCATACTCTCCCCGTTACTGCCAGCGAGCTGCCTCGGGAACAAAGGTAAGGTTTGACGATATGGATTCAAGAAGAGAGTAAGTTCTTTTTTATTATAATATGATATCATGCTTTTGTGTCCATGAACGCCCAGAATCCCCAATCCAGCCACCATGCAGTCACTATTAACATTATGAAGACCCTTAGGGAAGCAAACAAAGGCTGGTAGAAACACAAGTGGATGGAAGGTCCGGCTTTGAATGTTGAATGGAGCCAATGTAAAGGGCTGCCAAATACGGTTCCAAGCCGAGGAGAACGAAAAACTGGCAAAGCAAGGAAAAAGAGATTGTCCGTCGCAGCTGTAACGTAATTCAGATCTATCAGAATGGCCGGGACGTATATCAAGGCTCTTTCTTCATCGGTGCCCCAGGGCCAATTGAACAAATCGTATAACGATGCGCGAAACTAACCCGGATAGGTATATAGTACGGCGCTTCATGGTTGTACAAGCGACAGTCGGTATTGATTATTGGCTGTTGGTGGAGAGAAGAGTGTAGACTGGACCGGGGAGTTTCTCGCGCCCCTTAAGGAAGTCCAATTCAAGGATAAAGACGAAGCCTAGGAGGTTGCCTCCCAGTTTCTGTACTAGGCTTCCGGCAGCACTTGCAGATCCGCCTGTATATTTTGAATTAAAGCAGGCAATTAGCGACGACGCTCTGTACAAAGACGCGGTTCTCGATTGACGCAAAAGCGAGTAATAGAAAGGACCAACCTGTAGCAATTATATCATCTACGATAATGACCTTCTGGCCAGGCTTGATCGCATCGGCTTGCATTTGGAAGTAGTCCGTTCCATATTCCTTCTCGTAGCCTTGAGTCTCCACGGGGCCAGGAAGCTTGCCCTTCTTCCTCACGGGAACAAAGGAGGCTCCCAGTCGCAGAGCCAGCGAGGGTCCAAACAAGAACCCGCGGGCCTCCAGCCCGACGATTACGTCGGGTTTTTGCTCGCCGTAGGTCTCAAGCAAGTGAAGCTCGAGACTTCGAACAAGGTCCTCGTGGAGTGAGGGGTTGGCGAAAATCGGCAGAATATCCTCGAAGATGATGCCAGGAGAAGGGAAATCCGGGAACTGGCGTAGAGCATTGCGCAGCCTTATCTTAAGACTGGAGAGTTCGGAGGAGCGGGAGGAAGTGGTGGAGGGCTGTCCGGGCACTTGGGAGGAGACATCGGATTGCTCGCGATTCGTCTGCGCGGTGGCAGAGGGGTTGCTCATTCTGTGGGAAGAGAGAAAGGAGGCTTTGGGATGGAGGAGAGCGAGGATGAGGAGAAAAGGAGAAAAGGATGAAGAGGAGAGGATCTGGGACGAGAACTGGAGAGGGGGCAAGAGGGGGGGATTATGAATGCCTGTGTTGATAAGATTGGAGAGAAGGTGACTGAGCGACGCCGAAAAAAATCATCGCTCCCCCCATGTAACTTCACTCCATCCCACCTTGCAACAAGCCCTATTTGAACGGCGATACGGAAGGCCCACGACAAGGTTCTGGGTCCATCTACCTATCTGCTTTCAGGACAGCGATTGACTCAGTGTATTCCCTGAATTCCAGCCCGTCCATCCATAGATATGAAGACAAAGGTTCCGCGACACTGTTTCACTGAGACGGGAATAATCGTCGCCCGGATGACGACAAATCACCGAACATCCAAGAGACACGCAATGCCAGATTTGTGGCTGGATCTCGTCCCCGCTGCTTAATTCCACACCACCCTGATGAGCCTTGATGGTTGGCTGCTAAGTATATCCCTGGGAGAAGCGGTGCAGGGAAGTATGAAGGTATGTACCCTTCTGGCCGTCACCCCTTTTGTTTCTAGTCACCGTTTGCATCTGAGCTATCACAATTGTAGACGAAGATGACCATGCACTGCGTCTTTTCCGCGAGATGGAAGCCTACCTGCAGAGAGATAATCACGTCTAGGCGCGTTCTGGACTCGTCGTTCGGGAACCAGCAACTCCTCCATCCGCGATATTGAAGCCTGGGGTGA
Source organism: Chrysosporium queenslandicum (assembly GCA_001430955.1). Lineage (NCBI taxonomy): Eukaryota > Fungi > Ascomycota > Eurotiomycetes > Onygenales > Onygenaceae > Chrysosporium > Chrysosporium queenslandicum. The sequence goes on along the minus strand of LJPI01000097.1, from coordinate 576,731 downwards.
TGGTGCCATCGGAAATCCCTCTCCACTCTGGTTTTCTTCCTCAGCGAATGCACGACTCGGGATTGGCCTTGTCCTTTTCTTAAAAGGTCGGTGAGGAATTTATCGCATATGTCAGAACGCAGGTATACCCGCCCTATTGGCTTAAACCAACCGCAGCCCAACCCGGAGCCGATCATAATGCGGGACAATTGCCTAGTGGTCACAAATGACTAGAGAACTTGTTGTCTGCTGGTCTGTACATACATGCTTGCGCACTTCATGCGAAGATTAAAACAGATGCAAGGACCTTGGAAGGCCAATTATCGTGGGCGAATTCGCCTCATCTGCGATGCAGCGCCGCAATCCTCCATCCCTGCAGAGAAATCGGGTCAAATGGGAACATTTCACACCTGCACATTCGAAAAAGGTTCTGTGGGGCTGCGGCCTACCCGACATAATCCCTGCTGCTAATCTCTCCCCATTATTACTGTGACTGTACTGCATGAGGAGAGGCGCGATATGCCCTCACGAGGATCAGCATTAGGCGATGGTAACCCGCGACAATGAAGGCTTCTAGAAGTATCGCGACGAGACATGACCCTAAGATCGTTTCTGAGATTTTGCATTGTCCGGCAACAACCCTGCTGAGCGTACACATCCAGCCGCCTCTTCCCGCCAGGTATGACGAGAGAGGTACCTGTACACCAGAGGTACCCGTCCATCGTCAACGTGGCCCAGGCCCCTGCATCAGTTTCAAACAATATTCCACGATACTCTCCTGCAAACTTCCACTTGGTTGATGATGATTTATCGGCCCAAGTTTAATTCTTTGCGTCCTCGAAATCACCCCAAACAGACGCTAATACTGGGGCCTCGTTGCTGGATCCTACCCAGTCGCATTCACCCCGTTTGCTGTCGCATAAGTTGCTAACCTGTTTGTTTGTTGGCAGCAAGACAACTACACAGCTCCTCACTTTCGCCACAACTAGATGAGCTAGATTCCCCGTATCTTCCTATTGACGAAGTGGGACAGGAATCTGTTGCCTGTTGTACATACTCCGTACGGAGTACATACATACAGAATACATCAACGACGGTTGAATTGTATACCATCAGTCCGTATTTCAATCCAGCCCCGGATTCTTCCCCCCAACAGCCATGCGCTGATACTTTTTGAATGGAAAATATGTGGAGGTTAATAAGTGGTGGTGCTACATATTTCGGAGCATCAAGCCTGGTTGGCTAGTTCGCGACGCCTTGTGGTCGCAGAAACCAAAGAGGGCTCCGTCCCATATCCCGACCATACGCTTTCTTCGTTCGTATCAAGCAACAAACACGGCTCGCACAATTTCGATGAGTCCATTGTCACTTCCGGCTGCCACGCGGAGAATGCGCCCATTGAAAGCGGGCTCTATATCAGGAATTTGTGGCAGCTACAATATCAACTCCCCCTTTGTCCATTCCATCTTGGTGACAGCCGTTCAATGCCCATCAGGCTGGTCTGTGGAAATGAGCTACCGATTGCATTCACGGCAAACTTCAACAGGATTCCTAATAGGGACAAAATTCTTTGGCTTAGACGCTGATGTAGTGGTAATGCCTCGGCAACGAGTTCCGCCATCAACTAAAGGAAGTTTTTCTCCATGAATGAGTATAGAAGCAGGTTTTACACTTTCAATCCGGGAAAGGCCCTGCTTTACAAAAAGTACTATTAGTTGGTTTTCCTCGGGCCAAAGTAATATTTGAGATAGTACCCTTTGCTAATGTTAGGTATTGGGAAGATTAAGGACACTATTCTGGGTCCTTAATCTTAAAGAGGCCTAGGGGGATAGGCTCTGAAGCCATAACTCTACTCATGGCTTGCTGCTGACAATTGATGTAGCTTTGCAAGCAGCAGAAATATCTAGCTGCCCATCTATCTAACAGGAACAGAACCTTCAAGCCAAATATTCCAACTTAGCTGGAGGAAATGAGAGCATATTAGCTATAGGGATGGAATACAATCAGTGCACTGTCTATGGAAATTAGAATCGAGAAACTGACCCTTGACCATGAATTCCGTGAAATAGAAGCCAAGACTCTCCGCTACTTTGAGCGATTGAACAGCTGGGTTTAATGTGAGCAATAGGACAACTCAATGGTTTATATCAAACTGCTCAGGATCCTAAGGGTTGTGGGAAGCCCTGTATCATGGACAAAGTGATACCTATTGAAACGATGAGAATCAGCTTAGCATAGGCTTCTTCTACAGCAGAAGTGCAGCAAGAGGAGACAGGCAGAGCTGTGGAGGAAGGGCCTCGGAATCAGCCAGGGTAGAAAGGATGGTCACCAAAATAGTCACAGAGCTGGAGTAGAATGATATCAATCACTATGTAAAACTTCATCCACCAAAGATGCCCTTGTAGGAATGTACCTACAATGGTGAAAGTTTGTGGGTTTGTTGAACACTGCATCTTTAAGGTAATGGTAGTACGCAAAGACAGTGAACAACTTGAACTTATCTGGAACGTAAGTTGCCATGGCGAGCAAAGCGTGTAGTCAGATAGTCACCTGCCAGCTGATTACACTCCGCACAGCAACAGTCCCTGATCATGTTTGTCCATCACTCACTCTTGTTGTGATAACTGGCCAAGCCATTCGCACGCTAAGTCACGTGGAAGCCACCGCGCACGGACCACACCTCATTGCTCATAAATAGCTTCAAAATGGAAGACCACATATTTTTCCTTTTTGTTCTGTGGACAGTAATTGTCCTCCTCATCCTGACTCGATATCCTCCTGGAGCTGGGCTGCCAAATATGTCTCCTGTGTTGGCAGACGCTCAGTCCGAGCGAGATTCGCACAAACTGCTTGTGCTAGCGAAGGGATTCAACGCTCTGCTTGAAGCTGCCAAAGAACTGACCAAGCAGGAACAGCTTCTTAGAAGCAGACTGCAGGTTGCCCACGACGAGGTATGTATAACGAGACTACTTGTCTCAGTTCTCTTGCCCTTTCCTTGACACCCTCGCTTGTTTGTATGATGAGAAAAATTTTGATTAGCTCTAGATCAAGAGCTGCACTTGCAGCGGTGACGGACATCATTTATTCATCTGACTACCCACTTGCTACAGCATCCTCTTTGTCCTCGTACTTTCCTGTTAGTTCTGCGGTACTGACTTGAATTTCGATCCTAGTACTTGAAGCTCTCAAGCCAGTTAGCTGAAGTATCCGCAACTCAGCAGACGGAGCCACCACCGTCTCTTCCTGAGCCAGACACCGATCGTTTCCATAGAAATGTGGCAATCAACACGATGGAATGGGTACAGGAGGTTGAGTGTGCTGGTTATATCAACCAGGTGGATGCCAAGGCGGTAACAGAAGCTGCAGAGATTGCAAGGGCTGTTGCAGAAAGACACGCCCAGCAAGACGAATCTCACCGGCTAAGCACGTGTCCCTTCGCCAAACCCAACCGGAGGATGTCCATGGAGAAGGACTTCACAACAACTGGGACAAAAGGTAATCTGCGTTGCCCCTTCACGAAGTCCAGTGAACGTGATTCCGCAAGTGGCCAAGTTGCAATAAATGGTGAATCAGAAAAATGCGGAAATGATGACCTAGATCCTATTAAGGCCGAGTTTCATTCAGATGCCCCGCCTTGCGTAGCGAGTTCGACTCGCTCTGTCACAGCAAGGTGCCCGATTCGCTATCTAAACGCTCACTCGCCGGAAGAAATAGCAGAGTTCTTTCAGAAGCACAAGCATGAGATCCCCCGCAGCCACTCTATATGCATCCAGCGCTATCAGAAAGATCCCCAAAATCTTCGGCAGTTGGATGAGAAATACGGTGATATTGTAAGCATGGTCAAAGGTCTTGGAGCTTATCACCAGCCGTACCTGCCTTCCTCGCCGCACCCAGATGCTGGTTCAAAGCAAACGCCGGATGCTGCAGAAAGAGTCGAAAAGTGGGCTGAAGATGTGAGCAACAAGTCGCCCAACGCGGATCCTCAACCTTCCATTGTTGATGGTGAAGACGATGTCGAAGCGAGAGTCAATCATTTTGATCGCTCTCTAAGAGACGTTCGAGTTGGGGAATCTCCAAGTAGACCATGGGGAATTCATGTTCCAATTTCCCAAGAGCCAGCTCGAAGCGTTGTCGCTTCAATCCGTGTTCCAGTTCCGATGAGTAACTGGTCGGAGGTGAAAGAATCTGCTGAGCATTCGCAGCCCATTCCCACCCCATTGGGGAACGAAGGAGGGAGTCCGCCTCTCAACGGTCGTTGCCCGTTTGGCCATCAGCCCGCGAGACCCGAGGCGACAGCTAATCATGTACATGTGCAGTCTGATCGGCCATTGAATGAGCCACAACCTGACAATGCTCATCCTTACAGCCCGGGTCCGTCTCGTTCAAGGGCCGATTCTCCTCAGCCTCGCATTGTCTTTAACGGCCCAGTAATCTTTGGTTATAGTGGGGAGTCAGTTGCTTTATTCCTCGAGAAACTGGGCCAGTTCGGCAAACTTTGACGGGGTGTAACGGTGTATCCTCGAGCATATTCTCTATCTTGCAACAAGCGTATCGCGTTTCATTCATCTCTATTGAAGCACCCACTGCATTGGAACGGCGCGAATGGTTTCGGGTACTTGGACGTGAGCGTTGCCTTTTACGCACTGAACTTTTGAGCCTTTGTAGTTTATCTGGATACAATCCACTTTGTTGTATTCACAACTCTTGACAATGATAAATTTATGAATGCTTATCAGCTGCTCAGTTCCCCTGGATTTCCCGCTAAGCTTTACAGAGTACATTCCTGGTTATTTGATATGTTGGACATAGTGGTTATACTGTACAGACAAGCGATTAATCGCAGCTTTTTGCAATGCATCAGAAGCGTGTTTGCGTGATATCCCCGTCTCTCGCAAGTTCCTATCATACCCGACTAGGCACCCGAGTAGACTTGGCACATGCCTCGCCAAGAGGAACAATGCCAGCCGTGATAGGTTGCGGCAATTCTCAGGTGGTGTTTGACTTCCCGCACTGGTAATGGAATTGACGGGGGAATCCTCAAGCATGTAAGCCCTATAATTGACCCCTTTAAGCTGGGTGAATTCCAAGAAGAAAAGAATGGTATTGGTATTTTGGTGTGATTCATGATTGTTTTGACCGGAAAGAACTTTGCTTTGCACAAGGCATGCGGTCATCCATCCGGACTCCAGAGTAGCACCGAAGACATGTGTAGACCCGCATCTCCGCCGGCGGGCGAGACGAAAATCTCCCGGGAACAGGGGGGGCCTTCCGCCAACAAAACAAGATCGTGCCATCCGGTTGGCCAAAGGGCGGGATCCCGACGCGTCAAACCTAGTTCAGTTTAGCTTCCTCCATAGCGGTTTCATCGCGTTGGGCGAGATGGCCTGACGGGTTTCCGAGATCTTTTTCTTTCTCGGACCGAACTCCGCCCATTAGTTAGTGCTTTTCATTTTTCTTATTTTGCTCATACTCGCTCTCTCCCGACATTCCACCTTTGTTGTCCTCTATCCTAGCGTGTTCTTTGGAGCCATTGAGCACTGACCAAAACTTGGTCGAGCAACTTTGGTCCGTCTCTCTTGTCGAGGCCAGCGGTGTAGACTTGTTCTATACAAATTGCCCCTCTGCTGCTTTCACCTTCTCATGGACATCATTGTTCGAATGGCACTCTGTTCGTCACCATTAAGATACCCAGGGAAAACTTGTTAACCGTCTATGACACCCACAAAGCCGCAAAGTGACACAGGACCCATTCTGGATGAATCCTTGGTTTTGAAGAAAATTCGTCCTCTTCTTTCTCCCCTAATTTTGGACAATTCCGAGAATATTTGCCCAGTTAACCTGTTTGGCCTTCGGCGCTTGTTTCGACTGGACGACTGACAGTCTTCCTGTATTCGGTCACTCTTAAGGAACGAGAGCCTTCGATGGGATGGATGCCTTCGCCGATTATCCTCGCCTCTGTGAGGTGGAGTTAGCGACAATAGAAGACAAGGAGAAGCTGCTACCCTCTTATTGGTACCTACCCATACGGATGGCTGCCTTGTTCTTTTAGGATTTCCCGGAGATTTTTCTGTCTCGAAAATGGGGTCTCGCCGCTCTAGGTGTTCGCAATTTGATGCCCACTGAGCTATTTTCTCTCCGCAGCCTCGATCAACCCCGTGGAGATACGAATCTCCATTCCATGCCACATGAAAATTCTCCGTGTTTTCTCACCTGACCATGTGCATCAGCCCCCAAGATCAACCTCACGTGGGTGTGCTGGCCCGTGCACACCGAAGCATACATTGGTGTTGGGGCAGCGATGGTATTCCCGTTTTAGTATCAACGGGAGATAGGCAGCGCGGAGTTCTATTATGGCTTGGACCTTGTCAACACTGCCAAAATGGAAAGGATGCGCAAACAGCTGACCTGCTGCGGGGAGGGGTCGAATACTACCAACCAAGGGGTTTTCTCGGTCGACAGCTTGTCAGAGATATGTCTCTGTTAAACTCACTTTGACTACCTTGCTGCTGTTAGTTTCGGTTATTAGTCGTTGCGATCAATACCTAATGGGTTCAGCCTCCATCTCAAAAACGGCTTCGGATAAAATACGAATGGGCTGCAATACGCCATTTAAGCGATGAGGAGAGGACATGGCGCTGCCAACTGCTATCTTTAGACAGGTTAGGATCACCGGCCAATGGACAGTCTCACAAAGTCGGTTTGAGTTACTTTGCTCGTCAAACTACATGCACTTCGGAGTAGCACCCCAGTTGGGTATTTGGGCACAGACTTCAATAACTGAAGCGGGAGCCACGCCCGCTGGATAGAACGCGACTGGCGGTACAACCTCTCTATCTTCGACATGGAGCTGGCCATAATAATCTGTGTGTGTGTATGTATCTCCACGGTTGGAATCAGGCTGGGGGCGCCGGCACACTCGACCTGCATGCTGTGCGCCAGCTGTGGCTTTCCTCGCCATTGGTGGATGGCCGGTCAGCCAATCAGGGGCTTCGGTTCTCAGCACATCACCTCACCTCCGCCAATGATCCATCGCGACAGCGACGACGATAGATTCCAAAGCAGTCCTACGGAGTACATGCTGGCTTATGCATTGCCGGGCTCTGCGATCGCCACTTATCCCTCTTGACCAACTCGGAGAATTTTGACGGGATAGTATCCATTGCGACCATCTGCTTCTGGATTAGGTACTCTATAGTACTGTCCGCATGCTGACGAACCCTGGCCGCTGTGCGGAGTCAAACCATGGGATCTGAGAGTGACATCCATCACTCCCGCCCCGCGAACAGCAGGAGATGCCAGAGTTTGAGAGCTTCAGATTCTGCCTTTAGGAGATACAGTCCGCGGAGGAAGAACAGCATGATGATGACGTCACGCCAGTTGCACGAACTCTGTTCATCACAACCTCTCAGTCCGTACATACAGCAGCCATTGCAGCCTCGAGCGCTGCTGATCATGCACTTCCAGTGCCTGAGATTGCTAAACTGTTTTGAATACGACGCGTGACAGCTTCCTATTGCTCCGAGCAACCCCTTTGCCGTTATTGATACTACGCTGATCTACCGCCTACAAGATGGGCTAGAATTAGAACGGAAAGACTCCAACTGATATCAGCGGTAAGATTTCTTTTTCTGGACAAGCCACTGACGGACTGGAACCCCTCATTTTGTCTATTATTATAAAGTCCCCGCCTGCTTGTATTGTAGACCTCTTTGGTTGAGTAAACTTGCTCTTTGAACGTGCTTTTTCCCCCTATCCTTCGGCTTGGAAACAGGAGTAACTGGTACTTCCTGCAGATACTAATCGAGAATTATGAATGTTGGTGCAAACTGTTTTCGCGCTCCCCTGAGAGTACCCTGGAAAGGGCTCCAAGGTAATCCGCTTCCCAGAAGGGCCTTCTCTTCGACCTGTCTCTTCTCAACGGCTCCGCGCACTCGCGGCCCTCTACGAATAGAGTCGCGGAAGTTCTCAACAGACCCTTCCAGAGGCGATGACGGCCAACATGGGAAGCATAAAAGGATCGCCTTCGCCTTAGCCATGTCTGGCTCAGCAATGGTTATATATTATCTATATGGTCGTCGCCAAGGCCCTGTGAGGATGGACTGGCGGCCCAAGCGAAAGCCGGCTGTAGATCCAGCACCGTCACCTAGCTCCGATAAGCCTATACCGCCCGGAGAATCGGGGAAGCCCTATCCAGTAGACACACCAGGGCCGACGTCTACTGGAAAATCCATTTCCTTCGTGCGTTCGGGTGACGCTGAAACCGATCCTTATCAAGTCATTGGAAAGGTCCCGGTAGACATATCGAACCTCCCTGTGGAGGAAGCAATACTCACAACCGCACCACACGTTCCGCCGCCAATCACTCGGGATTACCCGGTCCTCCTCCAAGTGCCACTAACGACAACCACCAAAATGGCGCAGCTTACAAGCCTCTACAAATATGAGCAGTGGACGTTCAATGACTCGGTCCCGGGACCGTTCATCCGCGCGCGAGCTGGCGATGTGGTGGAACTGACAATAACAAATAAGGATGTCTCTGGCAATCCACATAACATTGACTGTCACGCATTCATAGGGCCAGGTGGTGGTTCAGCACTGACAACCGTGGAGGAGAACCAAAGCAAAACAGCAAGGTTCCAGCTGCCCTACCCGGGATTATATGTGTACCATTGCGCCGCAGCCCCCGTCCCAGTGCACATCGCTAATGGAATGTATGGCCTGATATACGTGCAGCCCGCCGAGGGTGATCTTCCGCCCGTGGATAAGGAATATTTCGTGTTACAAAGCGAGTTCTACCACGAACCTCCTGAAGTTGAAGACGATGGACGGCCGTCATCTGTCGTGGAGTTCTCGTACCCCAATGCCCTACGTGAAGAGCCCAACGTCGTCGTTTTCAACGGCAGCGAGTCCGCCCTCACAAGAGACAAACCGCTGAAAGCCAACACCAACGAAACTGTGCGCGTTTTCTTCGGGAATGCAGGACCAAACCTGACCAGCTCGTTTCACGTCATAGGCAGCAATTTCAAGAGGGTCTACCGCGAGGGTGACGTGCTGAGTCCGCCGGGACAACATATTCAAACTGTTTCGGTGCCGCCTGGGTCTGCTACTATTGTTGACATGGAGATGGTAGTTCCGGGCACGTATGCTCTGGTGGACCATGCTATTTTCCGCATGGATAAAGGGGCTGTGGGATATCTGAATGTGTCTGGGGATCAGAGGCCTGATATATATGGGAGTGCACTACCTCCTGCTCCTTGCGTTGGGTGCAAATTACATCCGTGATAGGTGCGAAGCTATCTTTGGTATACATGTATCTGCTCGTGGCTTGTTGGATTTGGCACAAGCACTAATGATGCCTTCCCTTTTGCTATGTTTTCCCGTTTTGGTTTCTATCTTCCTAATCTCCAAGCTCTCCTGTACTTGGGCAATGCTAGAGGTCCTCGCCTCCCATTTTGATGCTGCACAAGGAGTCGACCCACAAGGATACAACTTGAAGCTGATGACTTCGTTTGCTTAAGACCAAATATAGCGATTGATCCAATACGTATGCAGTACTTTGTAACGTAAGGTCCGTCGACTTCCTCGACGCATTATGTCACTTTATTATCGAGACAATTTGAATGGAGCATATTTAGCCCAACAAAAATTGGCTCCTTCCCTTTGCCTCTGATTATTTTTTGGACACTAAACATCAAACGCCTTTCAAGGTTGTTACAGGAGGTTGGCAATCACGCTACAAAATAAACCAGCAAACCCTACATTCCAGGTCAACGCGCCCAGGCCAAATCTTTGTCCAGAAGCAGCACTCGATCCAGTGGGAGTTGCTGCTGTACCTGTGGTTGACGACGAGCCACCGGTGGTCCCTGAAGCGCCAATCGGCTGCCATCCAATGTTGGTGGAGTTCTTGCACTGGTCGGAACCGAGCACCTTTGCATCATCAGAGAATGTGATATCGGCGCACTGGAGCAGATTCATGTCAGTCATATTCCTAACGCTATAGAAGGGGACATGTTGTCATACGTTGTACAGAGCAGATCCTAATTCCCCGAGTTGAATGACTTGGATACTCGCGTTTGTTCCTGCAGAGATCGGCGTGCCCTCGGGAATTGTGATCTTGGGGAAACAGAACGTTCCGTTGCCGGTTTGGTTGAATCCGGGCACAAGGGAGATGTTGAAGACGATGGTGTCGTCGTTGCCAATGCCGAGATTGACATATGTGATTGCCCATGGATGGCCGGGGGCAAATGAGAGTGAGCCTCCATCAACGGGCCATTCGGTACGATTGGTCGTTACGTTAGCACCGCCGCCTGTAAGGAAGATTAGCATACAGAAAGGGCTAGAATGGGCACGATGGCTACAAACATGGCCTTGTGTACTGAGTCTTGAAATTATCTCCTCGCCAGTAGGGATAATCAACGTGGAAATGGGCTGAAGCCAGCTGGAGGAGAGATAAGAAGAGGAGGATGAGGGCCATGGTTGATAGCAAGCAAGCAGGCAGGAGGTCAATTGCTAGGCCAATGCGATATAGGACGACCAAACTTAGCGGAGTTTTCTTTCTGACAAGAAAGAGAAAAAACGACAGAAACTAGAACTTGCATAAAGGTACCGTGGGGCTTTATTTATACCATTGACCCTGACAGCTTCTCGTTTATTTCCAGAGCATGGCAATGCTTAAGCAGCATCTCCCCACGTTAAGCGCATGGGGCCACAGCAGCAATACGGGAGCTTCTGCCAATGGAAAGCCTGAATGCCCTGTGCTTTCCAGCGTGCATGCGCGAAAATGTCAAGCCACACAGACAGAAGCAGAACTGGGCTGCAGAAATCCAAGGGCAGGCATGAGGACAATTGAGCACATTTAAGAAGGATTTGGCAGATGCGACTCCTGATTGGACGAAGCCCAGCAACGCCAAGATAATTAAGCTACTAACTAAGCTTAAGTTTGCCGACAACGCCAAGATTAGCTCAATCATCGGGAGATTTGAGATCCAGTTGAAAGATGAAACAGGTTGAAGCGTGAGGGTCGCGCTTCATAGTCACGGTGTGCCTCGCGAGCCTGAAGGAATGGCACAGAAAAGAGAGCTGGAGAGTAGATCAGGACGATCAAAGAGCAGAGACTCCAAATAGCTTGGAGATACCCCAGTTTGCGGCCTTCCCCTTGAGGCAAGTTATCGGGAGCATTTTCCGAAAGCTTTGCCAATCTGCTGAAACGAGAAGATGGAATCAATGAGATGAGGCTGTTTAAGACCGAGAGGAGGACACGCTCCATATATATACTCCGTACAGACACCGCGGATCCAACACGATGTGCACACATTGAGCAAGGGAGAGTCTGGACTTTGCTTGCATGTTCGTGTTTTCCGCAATAAATCGACCTTTTCCGACGGGCGGCTAACGAAGGGACATTAGTCATTGACATGTCCAGTCACGTGGAAGGGACTAAGCCTTTAATGGACGAGCGGGCGAAATAGCCGCCTTATATAATCGGCTGCCCCTCACTAAAGCTGGCCAGTTCCGTTCTCCACACGGTGTTTACCCCTCAATATTACGTTGTAACAGCGACTCGTTGCCATTATTAATCCCAACCTGTTGCTCCGGCGGTCAATCGGGTCTGCGTGACATGCTTAAAAGGAGTCTTGTCCCTTGTCGTTTACCTCAGAGATTGCTCTTAACCATCCCATCCTGCAATCAGACAATTCTCCCCGCCTTTCGAAGCTCAATTGCAAAGCAATCCAGAAGAACAATGGCTGATATGACAAAGGTGTTCACCCCGGACGCTTGTCCCCGTAAGTCCTAACTGCCCTTCTTTTCAGCCAGATCTGCCCACTTTCACCCCTTGCAAGCAGGCTGCCCCGCAGTCGAAAGCCATTGACTAACAGCTTCTGAATCACAGCCGCCGCTGCCTATGTATGTTGTCCTACTCTCCAGTTCCAAAGTAAAGAAGAACAAGCTTCTAACATTGCACGCTCGCACCAATCCAGTCCCAAGCCATCAAAGCCAATGGCCAGATTTTTGTCTCCGGCCAGATCCCCTTCGATAGCAACAGTGCCCGCGTCGAAGGTAGTATCGTCGATCAGTCCGAACAATGCTGCAAGAACATGGCTGCCATTCTCGCTGCGGCCGGGTCGTCAATGGAGAAGGTCGTAAAGGTCAATGTGAGCTACATTCCAGCAATATTTGGCTCCTCGTGGCATGAGGCACCATTCGCCCATTGATTGTCTAGGCTCTGACCAATGGTGTCTGATTGCTGTTTTCGCATAGGTCTTCCTCGTTAGCATGGAGGACTTCGCCCAAATGAACACCGTCTTTGAGAAGTATTTCCCACACAAGCCTGCTCGCAGCTGCGTTGAGGTTCGCCGGCTGCCAAAGGACGTGCCGGTTGAGATGGAGTGCATTGCATTGGCATAAGCCAAGGGACGGGTAGTGCCCTGCTTTGGCATTCCTTACTTTCGCTTCTCGAGTTTGACCGAAAGGGAGGCATGAAGCCAACTGAGAGAGCACAATTGTATATATTACTCCATACATACTCGAAAACAATAGTAGACTTGCTAATCGGCTAAATCATGCAAATGTCAATATCATTACCGTAATCATTAAGTGGTCGCAAGGCCCTATACGCTAACTCAACTCACTGGACTCTGGATATCACTAAAAGACATTTGCTGTAAGCACGCAAGCACCGCCATACGCCTCACCCAGTAAAAGATATAAAGTAAAGAAAGGAATACATCCAAACAACTCCTCATGGCACATGGCGGACGCCTGAGCGCCAAACGAAATGGATGTTGCGTGCCGTTTCACACAGAGAGGTGAATAGGCCGGCCATGCTGGCCATTTCACCCCCTCGACAACATCCCACTCATCCGTCCACCGCCACTTGCCATGAGGCTCTGCTTCACAATCAAATCCGCCGCTGCAGCCGTCGCCAGTCGTTCCTTTTGTCGACTCCTATCGCGTAGGTATCCTGCTGCCTCGGGCCTCATCCGCAAGATTCTGAGAATCATATCATCGTTCGGCTCCGCTTGGGCTTCTCGCCATTTTTCTTCTTTGGCCTTCTTCATCGTCCCCAGATTACGTTTACACATTATACTTTTCCCTCGCCTGCTGGATGGAATCCCGCCAAATGGACTGAATGAGGCAGAAGTTACGGAAAGTCTGTTTCGGTTGGCCTGTTGACGGGCGGCTGTGGCGTTTGCCATGCGCTCAGAGGTGCGGATGAGATGTTCAGTTGGTTCGAAATAGAAGAAGAAGAGGGTCTGGATCTCGTGGTATTTTGGGGACTTGAGGATGTCCATTGGCACGCCGTTTGCTTCGTCGGTTTCTTCATCGACGGCATTGAAGAAGTTAAGAAGCAGGGTGAGCCACCGCGAGACGATGTCTGCCTCTTGTTGGGTGAGCGGCCGTTGATTTGAGGGCTTGTCAGATAATGGAGGCACAAGAAGACCCTCTACGGTAACGAGGACTTCCTTCCATAGACGGGCCATGACTGTTCGCATTGCGTCTGCAGTGAGGGTTTTGTTCATGATGGAAAAATTATCGTCGAAATATGTGAACAACGGATGCAGAGCTCCCTCAATTTCTGCCGGCGTCGGAACTTGGCTGGTCGGGGCTCGATTCCTGTTGAAATAACTGGAAACAGTAGACATGCTAATTCCCCTTGACAGCAAGGCTTTCAATGCCCGGCGGGATAGGCAGTGATTAATATACGCAGAAAGCTGTAAAGAATGAATGAGTATAAAAGTTTAGCAGGCACTATGATTTGTTGTACTTGCCTTCTCAGTAGTCTTGCGAGTCATCTCTCTTTCTGTCCGCTTCAGCGTCCGGAAGGTTTTGCCAAAGTAAAACTGGATGTCATCTCGCTCGCCTTCCATACTCACTCGGAGTAACAGCCGGCCTTGGGTATCCAGGTCAAGCCAATACTCCCTCGGCGCGAAGTCGCTGAAATGGGCTGGGTCTAATTTCAGAGACGTTCGCCCGACATAATCATGGTCTCCAACCGCGTCCCAGTCCCAAAGCGTGGCAATGATATTCAGAGGCGTCTTCGTCAATATATCAACGCTATCGTCCCATCTTGGGTTGAGGTTATCATAGATTATACGAGTCTTGTAGATCCGTTTCTGATATTCATCAGTTAGGACCACGTACGGGTCACTGAGGCCGTCCATGTCGCATCCTTTCAAATCCTCTGCTTCTACAATTTTGACCGTGAAAACGTAGTTGGTGGCTTGCCGCTGCCTTTTGGATATGGGTGGTGCGTTCTTTGCTAAAACGTCCGCACAAGCATCAACGTTGATGTCTTTCTCCAATTTATCGAGTTGTTGCAACGAATATTCGATATTGTTGAGTTTCACGAACGACTAAAGAAATAAAGAGTAAATATGTGGCATAGCATACGGTCCATAGGGTGACTCTACCTCTGGTAAGAAGTGGAATGGTTCCACTTTCTCCTTACTACTCCATGCTTCCTTTGCCATTTGCATCCATTTTTCTTGTTTTGTTAGTCTCGCAGCTGCTTCTTGTTCAGGTGTAGGGCGGTCCATCTCTTTGATGAACAGTTGCTCGAGTATTTCACAATACTTTGAGAGCGCATTACCCACGGACTTTGATACTGAAGTCATGAATTTCGCGTATCCAACGTCGTCGTCCCAATTTAACTCGATTATGTGGTTGACTACCTGATTGAATGACCTGAAGATATCCACCGCTGATACACTATGCCGCTGCTCGTCAGTAGGTATATCGTCAGGTGACTCTGTTCGAACCTTGAAGCTGTCCTGTTTGATGGCCTGTTCTACCCAACCGATCATCTTCTCATCAGTCAGTTGAACCCAGCGCCAAACAAAGTCAGCCAATAGTTCTTCAATGGGTATAGGGAATGGGTCCCTGGAAATACAAGCATTGTCAATATCTCGTTCCCAATGAGCAAATTGTTTGGAGAAATACAGAGGACTTACCCTGGAAGAGCTTCTATATAGATGCGTCGCATGTCCGATAGCTCCTTATAAAGATCGAATCCGTCCTGTACTTCAATTTCTTCATTCTTCTCCTTAGACTGCTCCATGATTCTCCGAATCATATCCTGAGCATCTTCAGCAAACATAGGAAGAACACAGTTCACGAGCACTGTTAAAAGGTTGACGCTATCCCGAATTAGTATTGGCCTGGATGAGTGGATTCCAATACATACCCCATAATCTCTGGATTCTTCTTATATCTCTTTTGAATCCGCTGGCAGAGCTTCATAACGGCCTTGCTAAGCTGGATCACATGGTAGAACTCCCATGACTCCTGCTCAGGTGGAATTTCTTTATTGAGATTCTCTTGATAGACCTCCTTAGCTTTTTCGACTAACCCATCATAGGCGTATTGCTGAAATTGTTCCTGATCTGCCGGGTTTGACAAGAAATTTGGGTCTGATTCAACGTGGTTTTCTATCACATACAGGACCGGACCAAGAGGCGGAATTTTGGTGTCATAACAATGCATCAACGTTTCGTACAACTGTCGAAGCAAAGCATTGTGAAGCGTTGAAAGGGTTCGTTGCATGGTAAGGATGTCTGCCCGCGTCCACTTGTATCTATCGTAGAAAACCGGTGCCACAAAACTCGCTCGTTTGTTCTTTTCTGGCGGAGGCTCTTTAACAAAAATAAAGGCCGAATCTAGGGTATCAAGGTCGATTTCCTGGTCGGCATATTTAGAGCCAAATACCTCTACAAATAAGGCCGCCCGGGAGAAGGTGGGTATTCGCCATCGTAGGCCCAATTCACTGAGGAGGTCGGTTGATTGTTTTGAAAGAAGCTTCATTGCAGGTGTCTCGGAGGTAGCTTCAGATGGTTCTAGTAATCGATCCTGTAAATCATGCGTAATAGCTTGGGTCAAAACGAATCGATAATGAGACCTCGGGTCAGGGGGGATAAACGTGTATAGATCCCCCGTATCAAGTTGCTGCTCTTCCACCGCATCAGACATGGATAAGGAAGAGAGGTCTACCGGTTGACTCAGAACATAGGAAGAGGCATCTGAAGCGTGAGTGGCTTCGGAATGTAATTCATTGAATTGAGGCAGTCCTCCACCAGGTGTGATTTTTGCCAGTTCTGGGTTGGATTGCATAATCGCTAACATCATCTGAGATAATTCCGGGGCCTCAGCCTTTTTCCACGACTCGTAAGCCTCCTCATTTTCGAAGTCGGACCTGGATAGAGTCTTGCCGGTATGTAGATTAAGATGTTTCTGGTAAGTTTTCAGATCTTGTAATGCCGCTTTCGCTGTCCATGAATCTTTGTTCTTGTTAACGTCAGACTGGACCTGAGATTCTCTTAGGCCAAATATCTTTGCTACCACTTGAACCAAAGGCATATCCTTGACATCATAGCTCAATGGAACCAGCTCAGTGGGAACTCCAATCCCATCCTTCTGGGATACCTCAGCCAAATCTTGGTCGTGAGCCAATAATTTGGTTTCGAGAGTCGACAATCTCGCAGCTAGTTCCGGCTTTTCTCGTAGCCAATCATGGTCCTTTAGTATGAGAGTAATAAGTCTGACAAAAAGGGCGACATGGCGGTCAACCATTAGTTTCCAGCCAGTGTCTTCTGGGGTTTTGCCTTTCGAGAGCTCTTTTGTGGCATTTGAAAAGAATATCAGCACGAGATCTTCCACCCGCCTGTCCTTTTCCATGCGCTTTTTAAAGCTCTGCTCCTTCAATGCATTAAGAAAGACTGCAAACGTCCGCTTCACTAACGCATCTTGGTATTCTTTCCTTCGCTCGCGCCCAATAAGCACACCGGTCAAGCGTTTCTCTAGCTCTGAAACAAACCCGTGTGGAAACCTCGTGCTCTTCGAGTCTCGAACGAGGCTGAAATCCTTCATGAGGTCGTGAAACGTAGTCGACGATCGGTTAACGTGTGGCTTGGGTGGGAGACTTTGAGGCCTCCGCATTCGTGGCTGTAGAAGGTAAGAGAGAACCGCAACGCGCAGAGCATACGTATAGGCGTCATTATGGCTGATTGGTCGACGTCGAGCTAGAGATATATTGCGCGAATGGGTCCGTAGATCTTGGCTTGCGCTGTTCAAGCGTCGCGATATGCGAAACGAGTTCGTAGATGAATTCGACATCAGTTCTCTTCTTGCTTTGCTCCTTTGCTAAAGCAGGATTTCGCTGTCAAGTGCGGTGGGACAAGCGCCAGAGAGGATCCCAGCGGGACATTAAACACTTAAGCGTAGATATGCTTGCGGCGCTTCGTTGGCTCAGAATAGAGAGTAAGGAGGTTCGGTCAAGCTAACCTCCCAGAAATCAACCTCTACCTGCGCAGGATGAAGCTGTGCGTTGGGGAAGATGGTGAAGCGAGGGTCGTGAGGGCCGTGTGGAGGGTCAAGTCACCGATTTGTGGCCTGCAAACAAAGACGTAAGAACAATCGAAAACCGAGGAATCGGAGCAACCATACCGATCCTGCAATTATAACGGGCCAGGAGCTCAAATATAGAATTTGCAAAGGGACGCCTGCAGACGATGCCCGATCTATGGCCCCCTGTCTTACGGACTGTTTTGGATAAAATCACCAGTTGCAGGGTCTGACGTAGGCCAGCCGCGCGCCAAGCCGCTCGCTCAAATCACACCAGCAAACAAAGCAAGGCGCACATCGACACAAACAAGGACTCCACAGATCCCTTGCCCAGGTACTGCAACTGCAAAAAGCTACATACAATGGAATACTTGATGTGTGATAATTACATGCACGCAATGAGGTAGTAGTGTAGGGATGAATTTGGCGTTGACGAGCACGCGAGAACATATAGATTCTGAATAGAGAATGCATTGACGCCGCAATCACAAAACTACCCGTTTCTATATACAATATCAAACTGAGGCAAACTCTACCATGAGTCCTCGCCATGTTTTCGGGCCTATTCAACATTAGAATCTGGAGTCGCAAACTATGCAATTCTGGCTCGGCTTACCCTAACCGCATTTACACCCCCCAACTCCTTCTCAAGTCCGTCCTCAAACGTACGTGGAGCGCTAGGCTTGTCAGGATAGAAAAGGCTAACGACACCACTGAAAGCGAAGACAGTGGTTATGGCGCAGCCTAGCAAAAAGAATGCTTTCGGCGCTTTGAAATGAGTGTACGTCTCAGTGCTGAATGTCCCAAGAATGTCGTTATCCTCATGGACTGGCTCTCCGAAGTTCCTCCGATCTTGCTTATCCCACCAGCCACCGTAGGGATCGCGGAATTGACGTTTTTGGGCCGGAGGATTTTGATAACCGCCATTCTGAAGACACAGGCGCGTCAATTGGCCAGAACGTCATAAGCAATACATTATCCATCACTAACCATTTCGGGGTCTTCAATCTCAGCCTGTGAGGCATGTCGAACTTGTGCGAATGCAGGGCGGGTAACAGTAGGTAACCCGGTACAAGCCCGGGACGGCAGTCGTGCCGTTAAAATCCGTCTGGATAACATCTGATCAATCAGGCAATCGGGTTAGCGCAGTCAACGTATTGCAAGAATAGTCATTCCACTCACAATGGCAGTCACCTCAGCAAGAGCAAGAAGCGCTGGGCGGGAGGAGAGCTCTGAATGTGTTCGATCACTGTGATGTTGCTGGTGAAGCGGCTCGAACCAATCCGGAAGGTCACGTGCGATTAAGTAAGCGTCGTCGGTGCCAACTGCGGCCAGTTGGGGAGAAAATCAAATCTCACACAACTCATCCAGAAAGCCGGTTTTTTCCCCGCCAGCAACGCAAATTTGCCGATAACTATGCCAGATTCTCCATGCGGATTATATGTGCTGAAGCCTTGCTATTGATGGTAAAACTACGCGGGTTGGACGTGTTTTCGTTGACAAAGTTGGGGTTGCCTCCGTTCGTCGCCCCATCCGAGTCCTAGCTACCAAGACATGCAAAACGGGACCCATCAAGGCGCGTTAGAAATCAACAGTAGCAACGCAACTCCCGAAGCTCAAGGTTGGTGTTTAGAAATCCTTCCATGGTGTGATTACTCTGCTTACACGCCTACCGCTGATTTGGAATTAGGCGCAGACGGCGATGTCACTAGTGACCAACTTCAAGGACCGCCATCCAAGAAACGGAAACTCGCAGACTCATCTACGCGATCAACTCCGCGAGCCCCATCGCCGCCGTGGAAGAAGGCCGGTATCGATGGTCCGACATCCTTTTTCGACGGTGGTAGGCGAAGATCTACTCGAACAAATGGTCTCCCACTTGACCTCCAGTCTGCGTCAGTCAAGCGGCACACGCGATCAGCTCAGAAAGAGTACGTAACTCAGACAAAACACAATCGCACCGGACGGCATGATCCGCCCTCTCCTCTCTCTGCTCCTTCAAAATCGGATGCGAACGTCAGACGTGGACCTGGCAGGAAAAGCTCAGTGAACGGATTCGATGCTGCCTCTGGTCGAAAGGATTCCGCGCGGGCTTTGGGTGTAAAAACTACACAAGCCAAGCAACCGGCAACTAGACTAGATTTTCGCAAGGGCATCGAAGCAGGAATTCGGGCAAGTACCAGAGGCGTCAGTGCTAGTCTCAATGGGCATAATGATAACGGCTCCGGCCGAGATGACATTATGGCCGTTCAAGGTGATGCGCGTACCGGGCAGTATTCGCACAATGCCCAGAGCGCGGAGATTGGGAATACCCTCGGAAGCCCAGTCAAGAAGACTCCTAGACTACGGTTCAAAGTCAAAATGCCTTCCTTGACACCCCAGAACCCTTTCCATTTGGTTCCTCCAAGGAAATATCCTTCTTTTCGACATTGGGTGGAGAACGAAGCAACTGCAGAAGACGAGCCCCAAATCACCACACCAAAGTCTGCTCTCCAAGAATATCAATTGTGGACTAGGTTATGGAACGAGGCAAACTCTGGCGGTTTGCTTAGCAAGGATAAATGTTCTGTCTATCTTGAAGACCCAGAAGAGGAACCAGCGCAACAATTCTCCCACCACGACCACTTTGTTGCTCATGCTTTATACTTCAAGAAGCTTCTCGACAAAGAACGCAGACATCATCGCCACTTGGCGAAATTATTTGCTCATTGGTGCGCTGATGCGTGGAAGAAACGTAACAAACGGCCGGAGGATATTATCAAAGAGCAACAGGAAGAAATGCGCCAAAAGCGCCGAGTGTTGATAAAAGATTTGCAGCGGCAATTTGACCAGGTGCGTGCAGAAGTGGAAAAGGTGAGACTAGCTCGCTGGGAAGAGGAGCAAAAGTTGGAAGAACAGCTCGCATTGAACAAGGCGCTCAAGCAATCTACAATGCTTTGGGAAAAGCGAGTTGGCGAGAGAGGCGATCTGAGTGAAACGAGCGAAATTGATCAGACCAGCGATTCGGACGCTATGGCAGAAGGGAGCTCGTCTGATGAAGAATCTGAAGATGAGGACAACATGTCTTCTGACAGCTCTGAGGGCGATAGTGGAGAAGGCAGTGCTAACGATGACGATGACGCCAATCTCTCTCCTGATGCCCTTCGAGCTAAATATGCACACCTCGCCACTTCTAGGGTTGCCTTTGAAGATGAATCGCGAGACCAAGGGCGGCGCAAGGCGTCTTTTCAGTCAGCGCACTCTGAAGCGAGCTATGAATCGCCCGACGAAACTCAGTCTTATGACTTGGATTTGGGGTTCGATGGAACGTTGGATGAAGTAGACCCAATGCTCCTTGATGACACGGATGAATCTACGGACATGGATGAAACAGAAGAGAGTGACGATGAAAATGATGACGAAGGTGATGTCTCGAATGATGACTCTGGGTCAGAGCCGGGGCTTTTAGGATTCTTTTCTGCTAAAGACTTTGCCGCGAAACCCGGGTTCGACGGGGTCGACGGTCTTACCGACAGTGAAGCTGCCGGTGTTGGCGACAAAGTAGACCTCTCTGCGAATGAAGACGATTCTGAAGACGACGACGAGAACGAGGAAGACGCAGTTCACCTTGTCCCTATTGGACCACAAGAGGGCGACAGGACCGATTCTACGGCATTGGCGCATGCCCATCCTCTTACGCCTTCTACAACAGTCCAAGCGTTGGATGACAAGTCCAATTTTCATACTCCAGCCCAGGAATCTTCCGTCCAAAATAATAACAAGGACTCTCCCGCAGTCCATCATGTCAACGGTAGGGAGCCTTCAGAGGATTGTCAAGACATTGTCTCAGTCAGCAATCAGCGTACTCCAGCATCGCCTACCTCTCTCCAGCCCGATGACGGAAATTCTAGAGGCAAAGATCCTACTGATCTGGACTCCCCTCCTGACCGGTCCTATTTACAAGACATAACGCAAGAAGATCAACCGCAAAGTCTCATTGAAGCCTCGCCGTCGCCCACAACGCCAACGATCAAAACGCCAATACCTCATTTACTACGCGGGACCCTTCGCGAATATCAACATTTTGGCTTGGATTGGCTCGCAGGGCTTTACACAAGTAATACCAATGGCATTCTTGCTGACGAGATGGGCTTGGGCAAAACGATTCAAACTATTGCGCTGTTAGCCCACCTCGCCGTGGAGCACCATGTATGGGGTCCACATCTTGTTATTGTTCCGACTAGTGTCATGTTGAACTGGGAAATGGAGTTCAAAAAATGGTGTCCTGGATTCAAAATCCTGACTTACTATGGCACACAAGAGGAGAGAAGGCAGAAGCGTAGGGGATGGATGGACGATGACCGTTGGCATGTCTGCATTACCTCGTACCAACTCGTTCTGCAGGACCAGCAAACCTTCAAACGACGCAATTGGCACTACATGGTTCTCGATGAGGCCCACAACATCAAGAATTTTCGTTCTCAGCGATGGCAAACGCTTCTCACTTTTAAGACAAGAGCAAGGCTTCTTTTGACTGGTACTCCGCTTCAAAACAACTTAACAGAGCTATGGTCGCTTCTTTTCTTCTTGATGCCTAGCGATGATAGCGAGAGTGGCGTGGAAGGGTTTGCTGACTTACGAAATTTCTCCGAATGGTTTCGTCGTCCTGTTGAGCAGATTCTAGAGCATGGACGTGACACCATGGATGAAGAAGCCAAAAAGGTAGTTAGCAAGCTGCATACCGTATTACGGCCTTATATTCTCCGCCGACTCAAAGTCGATGTTGAGAAGCAAATGCCGGCCAAGTATGAACATGTGGTGACATGCCGACTGTCGAAACGTCAGCGATATCTTTATGATGGCTTCATGTCGCGAGCTCAAACAAAAGAGACTCTCGCTTCCGGGAATTACCTCTCGATCATCAACTGTCTGATGCAGCTTAGGAAGGTCTGCAACCACCCCGACCTTTTCGAAACCCGACCAATTACGACCTCGTTTGCTATGACGAGCTCTACACTAGCGGATTTCGAAATCAAAGACCTCCTCGTACGCCGTCGCCTCCTGTACGAAGACCCGCTAGACAAGCTAGACCTGGACTTTTTGAACCTGGTGCCGATCTCTAGAGAGGATACATCCAAAAGGCTTGTAGACGATGCTACAATAATCATGGCGTATCGCCCGCTAAATGTGCTACGTGAGCGTCAATATAATCGTACAAACTGGAATATGGATTTCAACGGATCCTCCATACAATCTGTTCTGGATTCAATGGAGAATTCTGCTCGAAAAGAGAGGATGGGGGAGCTGGAACGATGCTTATATTTTGAATCGAAGCGCCACGGCAGGCGCCCGATTTACGGAGAAAGCTTGATCGATTTCCTGACACTGGACATGAATAACAAGCCCACATGTCAGCGACGGCCGCGACGACGGATGCTTATTGACTGGCTTTCCAACCAGTCTTCTGTGCTTGAATCCATGATACTCTCGCTGGAAGAGAGATCCCGTTTCGTGGAACCTCTTGTGCAAAAATTTGCCTGCATCACCCCCACAGTCGTGTCGCCGACTGTAACGACAGCTGCACTGACGCCGGTCAAGTCCCATTTCTTTTCCCATTCACAACGGGTCCCAGCGTATGACCCTTTCCATGAAGCCCAGATGCGATTGTCGATCGCGTTCCCTGACAAAAGGCTCCTACAATATGATTGCGGCAAACTTCAACAACTGGATAAACTTCTAAGGCAACTGCAAGCTGGTGGCCACCGCGCTCTGATATTCACCCAGATGACCAAGATGCTTGATATTCTCGAACAATTCCTAAATGTGCATGGCCATCGGTACTTACGTTTGGACGGAGCGACTAAGATCGAACAGCGCCAAATGTTGACAGAGAGGTTCAATAATGATCCGCGGATCCTTGTCTTCATCTTGTCTAGCCGGTCAGGAGGATTGGGAATAAATCTCACAGGCGCAGACACCGTCATATTTTATGACCTGGATTGGAACCCTGCCATGGACAAGCAATGTCAAGACCGATGCCACCGAATCGGTCAAACTCGTGATGTTCACATCTACCGCTTTGTCTCTGAATATACCATCGAATCAAATATCCTACGCAAAGCCAATCAAAAGCGCATGCTTGATGACGTCGTCATTCAAGAGGGTGAGTTCACCACGGACCACTTCCAGAAATTCGACATTCGCGATATGATTGGCGAAGATATCTTGGATGGGCAGGACGAAGCCAGTGCAGCAATGGATAGAGTTCTAGACACAAAAGTGCGCAACGTGCCAAAGGTATTCGAGGAAGCAGAAGATAAGGAAGACCTTGATGCTGCAAAGACGGCTGAAAAAGAACTGGAACACGTCGATGAAGGCGATTTCGCCGAAGGTAGTCTTCCCCAGACTCCTGGACAGACCGGCCAAAGTCTAGTAGGCACGCCCAGACCAAGCGAGACGGACGAAGTTCCAACTGCTCCCCAAACCGAAGCGCCCGCTACTCCGGCCGCGCCAGCGGTCGCTCCACAAGATGTGGCTGACGAAGAGGTTGGCCACATTGACGACTATCTAATCCGTTTCATGGAATGGAACCTCAAGGATGAGCCGCTAGTCCTACCGCCAGATAAGAGCCGAAAGAAGTCAAAAAGAGGCAAAGAACATCGCGTTAAACGGCCCCGATAGTCTTGCCTGATAACAAGGGAGCATTCTCATGGCCTGTGGGCCATCTCCACAAACGGCTGGAGGATACGATGCCAAGATTTTCTTGAGCGACGATCGATAGTACTCGGGGTTTGCTTGTATAAGAACCCCGAGAGGCCTACGGAGTAGATCAGTGCAGATGCATTGGTCTCCTATTTATATAGCTCATTGTTAGAGACAACATGTATTATTTTCTTTTGCTTTGCATTCGCAACTCATATTAATTAATCTGAAAATCACACTATGTAATGGTTGGCTTGTTTTAGCATACTTTTCTTTCCTGGGAATGGTTTGGCATGGAACGGGATATGAGAGTTTTGTTTCTAATGTTTGCTTTTTCGTCTTCTTGGCATTCTTGGAAACATGTGAATGTACGGAGGACTGTACAACTCTCAGTCAAGCACTCGACATCCACCTGCTCAGTTTTATAACTTCAGAGACAATGAATACACTTGGTGAGATGGATTTTATATTCAGACACAACATACTCCATAGAGTGACTCTCTGGGCCACTTAGATCAGCTCCTATTCCTATCACCTCCAGTGCTTCAATTCCTCTACACCAGGAACATTGCGGCAAGCAAGTCAATGGTTATATATCAAAGGCAAGATTAAATGGCGGGCATCGCCATTGAACCTCACTCGTGGGTATTGTTTACTTCTCCGGACTTGAATTCTTACCGGCTGATCAGCTGAGGCAAAATATGAGTTCATCAGCATCATCAAGCTATTTCAGAGAAAGAGACACAGCCTTATCTGCCATTCTCATGAGTGCTCACTCTCCGGATTATCGCATGGTACATTGCAGCTGCTATATGGCTCAACCGTTGTCACCCACTGACGCATAACAAAAGAGATGGACTGAAAATCAAGGCGCGTGTGAACGATGATGATTGACCTCGCCCACATGGCACCCAGATATGCCTTCTTAGCTTACCCTAATATTCCATAGTTCTTCTAGCCCCAGCATTTGGCCAATCACCGGTTGGAGTGCTTCGGAATCGGGGCTAACCAACTGCGGTCTCGCGGCAAGGGACTGCCAGGACAGAACCGAGCCTCAAAGGCGAGTTGGCCTTGGGATGAGATTTCCCAATAGCGAGAGCAACCGGTCCGCCAGAGCTGGCCAGCATTCTCGTAGATTGTCTCAAGCGGAGGCCCGTTCACGTCCGTGGGCTATAACAGTATGCGTAGGCACGCTTTGGACGAACTAACTGGTGTATGTACTTCTGGGCACGCCCATAAGGTAAGTAAATGTTCTGGTACTAGATCACGGTCATAAGTTTCAATAGTTCCTTGTGGTGATGAAAAGGCATGGCTTTCCGCCCGGCAATGTAGCTTGTCTCAGTGATACCTGCGGAAACCGTGAAACCATAGGCTTCTGGCTAGGATCTGAAAGCCGTGGCTTTGGTGCGAGATCCTTAGGAGAATCACTCAAAAGCATGTGTGACCGCGGCGACTTAAAGTCATGGTTATTTGTATGGAGAATCATAAATAGGGGCTCGAATATTGCGGTATTTTGATACTTCTTGATTTCTGCCATCATGGCAAATCTGGGTTTTCACCGGTCATCCATGAGGCTTCGAGGGGCCTATCAGCCTCAAGTGCCGTGCACTAAAAGCTTCTTGAAGCACAAGATAAGATCCCTCTTAGGTGTCTGTTCAGTAGTTAGTATACTCCAATCCTAAAGAGCAAAATCCTTAATCGCATCTTGTTCTGGCAGCAAACTTCCAGAAGCCATCAACCACACTTTTGGAGAATCTCCTCGCCTGAGAGCCAAAGGGGAAAACATATCGAATGCCACAATGCTGTGGGCGTCTGGTCCGATACCAGATAGTCCGGCATAGCTTGAGCCTGCTGGCACGAGGATACCGTCCTGAAGGTGGTTAGGCCAGTTCACCTTAGCCGCTAGCCCCGTACCCGCAGTACGAAGTACGGAGTACAGAGTAGGGGATATTTGGGTTGTGCATTTAGGTTAAGACGTCGACAGAATAGCTTGCAGTGTCAACTGGCGAGAAGGCCCCCAGCCACGGCAGTGATCGGCGTTTTACCGTTGACCCATCCCGGCCACTTCTGCCAGGGAGTGGCAACCCCTGTTCAATCGTCTTTGCTGCCGAGCAAGTACTAGGCAAGCTGCGGGATGAAATGTGACGGGTCACATTTGCGTTTTCCAATGGTTTGGTTTGCCTTCCACACACAAGTTCCATTCACACGAGCAAGGATGACCGCGGAGTTGCTCCGTACAAAGGGTCTTTAAGCTTTCAGAGCTTCATTTGTTTCGAATCAAATCTGTGCATGCCTGATAACTGAGAAAACTATTGGCATTCGAACAAAAGGTCCCAGGATGAACTAGCCTACCAGAGAGGCCTCGCTCACGCCTATTGGCAGTAAAACAGGATGTGCCATCATGTTTCACTCCATTGTGCGGCTTTAGCTCCTGTTCCTCCGTACCTAGGCCGAGTATTCCGTATACCAGACCATTGTGCCGCTGGAACCAACAAACTACGCCGGGTTCTTGGACGCCAATCTTACTACGCAAGTGTACTCCGTACCATGCGCCACGCCCTGGGCCCTGTCCCAGACTTTTGGGTACAACTTCGAATTCCAGAATCACCGAGGGCTCTGTAGCGATCGCTTTCCCTGGATATGGTCCCTGTAGTTACTCGACATTTTGGATCATCAGCACGACACATATTGCCAAGCGGTATCAGCCCAAGCTCTTCATATGCTTCCCGCTCCAAGACATGAAGGATAACCATAATAAGTTAAGGTCGTCGATCAGTATTGGTAGTTAGCAATTCTTGAAGGTGCCATCATCTGATCCCTGTTGGTGACCTTCTCGGCGAGCTCTTGTGAATGCAAAACGCTTGGAGGACGGAACTACCGATGTCTTCAATGGCAAGTAGCCATTTGGCTGCTGCCCTGGTCCTTGATTTGTGCACAATCTATAATCTCTAGAACCCTCGCGAATTTCAAGTTACTGTTCCAAAGCTCTGGCACGTAGATGCCTTGCCGCTGGCAGTTCCAGTCCTTCAGTTGCCATGTGCAGGAACTCTTTTCCTGCTTGGTAGTGCTTGCAATCCATGGAAATCCTTGCAGGCTTTCCTGGAGAAGCCCGAGCGCCTCTCTCTCATTTGACACCACTAATCCGGCTGGGAGATTAGCGGCAAGCCCAGGTTGCTGGGTGTACCGATCAAGTGGTAACGTCTCTCTGGACCTCCTCCCACAATTCTTCATTAGAGCACAAACTCCAGCTCTTAGTATCCATGACGCACACATGAGGCAGATTGCCGTGCGGTTGATTCGGTTCTTCCCGAGCTGCTGGGGTTCAGCAGCCCTTGGATCGTCCCTCTTACTAAAATTAACATTCGGTGATTGAACTTGGTGACTTGTCAAATATCAGGGATTTGAAATGCTTGTCAAAGATTCAAAGAACACATACTCCAGAGCCTTTCTCCACACGGAGATGGACCTTGATACTCCGTCGACATATGCTCATGTGCTCTACGGATGGCGTACCCATCTAGTGCACAACGGAAACATGGACGAACAATCCTCCGTCAATCGAAAGCAAACCCGTGCATCCCATGATTCGGCTTCCATTCTTGGTTGTTGGGTTCCATATTTCAGAGTTCTTCCCGATTCACATCCTTTCCTTTCCCCTGGGTATGGGGTACAAGCGTACATAAGTCGCACCCTGTGGGTATAAGGGATATCTTGTGTGGCCTTTCAACGTTGCGGGTCGTCCTGCAATGACAAGGGTTGTACCGTCCCTCTGGAACTGCGCCCAGACACTATTGGTCAGGCCTCCCAGACTTTTCTGACGTATCACCAAGCCGGGCAGCGTGATGAAGGACAGCACTCGCATTTGATAGGTTGATTTTGTCCCCGAAATCCAAAGTCTTAGGCCGCTCCCTGGGCTAAGGGATGCAGGTTGGCCAACAGGGGGTCTGGATAAATGGCTTTAGCGAGTGCTACCCTAGTCATGATGTGTTGCTGTGCAGCACTCTCGTAATGAAAACGGCCAATCTTGAATGATCGCTCTCGACCAGACGGAAAGAATCGATGTCGCCCCATGCCAGGAAAAGCAAAGCCAAATCTCCTTCCAAAAGTCAACTAGCTAACTTTGATCTCTGAGCATCCCGAAATCATGCTCCTTAGTTCTCAGCCAAGCAGCCTGTCGCCCGGAACAATGCACAGCGCCTCGAAGAACCTTATGTGAAGAGCCACGAAGGCCCAACGTACTCCGTAAACAAAGGTTTTTTCTCCTGAACAGGCCATCGTAGAATCTGCATCTTCACAGAATAAGCTTGTGACTGGAGACAATCGATCCAACGAAAATAATGACTCGTGCAAAATCGTTTGGGTAGTTTGACGAATGGGGGTAATGCTGAAAAAGAAAATTAGGCCCCATCACTCTTCACCAGGAATAGCCGGTTCTTGTGGCGGTCCTTAAACACCCTTGTAGCCTTTAGCCCTGGGGCTAGGAAAACAGTTGTAAGCCTTTGATGAGCAAGTTCTTCCCAGTGAATTAAAGCTGAGACCTGCGCGTTGCAGAGGTTAAAAAGTCGTTCATTTTCATTCCCGACTCCAGAGACGTCTTCATAACGACGTCACAAACACGAACTTTCCCACTGAACTGATAACGGTCGATGCTCTCGCAACCTATGAGCGATCCAGGATCCCCAAATCATTGTCAATCGCTAAATCGACTTGTGCCAGGTCCACGATTGCCACCAGGCAGGAACCCCTAGCGACAATATGAAAACCACGATTCCATCGGACGTGTGGGAAAGCAAAAAGCGTGAAATATCAAATCTGTACGAAGTCGAAGACTGGCCCCTGAAACAAGTCATCAAGAGGATTCGCACGGACAGTTTTAACCCAACGTGAGTCCATTATCTTCCCCACGCACGTCTGCCTTATTCCCAGTTGACCCGTTCCAGTGAGATGCAGCTTCGTAGCAGACTTAAGAAATGGGGAGTAAAGAAGCGGTTCCGCCAGAAACGGAAGAAGCCCTCGACCGAGCCTAAGGTTGGCGTGAAGGTAGAACAGCCTCAGGAGGTGATCGCAAAGTTAACCACATCTCTGGATCGCGAGCCGAGCGTGCACTCGAGTCAGGAAAATCACGAAAGATGGACATTTGCTCCAACACCGGAGCAAAATTACCCGGTAGATAATCGCACTTTTTTGCAGAACGACGGAATTCAACAGAGCTTTCCCATGCCAGTAAATAACAATTCGATGCAGAGGAATGGCAGCCCCTTCCACCCAATGCCGCAGCCTACCTACTCCTTTAACCCAAATAATACATTCGGGCACACTTTTTCGATTCCACGTTCAATATGCGATTCCAACGGTAGCACTCGGGCGGTGAATAGGCAACCACTGCCGCAGTGTTTTGATCCTTCCCGCCAGTATACGGCCGGAGTCTCACCACATTTGCAGCCCCACGACGCCCACCACCAAAAGACACCTCCCTCCCTTTTGCCTCCTAGCTCATGGAGCTATGCTTCTCCCGAGCACCCGCAACTCGCATACTCGGATGACAGATACCATCATGTTGCAAACTCTCCGTTCGTTTCGCCCCACAGCGGACAATCTCCCTTACACGACCCTAATACCGGTTTGCATCTATGTTATGGGGAAATCGTGCCTGGCGACGCCGAAGATGGCGAGTCAGAATGCAATGAGGTCTCTTGGAAACGGGCATCGGCGCTTCTCGATCCCCAGGGCAACTTCATCGGGCATACTCGAGTCAGCAATCGTCCACCTAGGTTACGAAAATCCAAGGTCGACGTAAAATCACCGCCATCCCCTGACTGGGGTCCTGGGCGGATATATCCGCAACTGCAGAATTGCAGCAATACGGTCATGTCACCAGCCCTACATCCCCCACTGGTTGACCAGTCGCTTCAAGGTGTGCAGTTCAACAGCGAGAACAGCGAGTATATACTGCCAAAGTCGTCCGATATGAATATCAATCATAGATGAGGTCCAGCCTCGGCCTCCCCTGCACGGAGAGAATAGGGGCGTCGCTCATTTCTGAAAATTCTTTTCTTTTCATTATTTCAAGAGTCCTCTCATCCCAAGAGAGATTTGCGCCCCAGATGGGGTCTTTTTTTGGTCTCCTTATTTCCTTTGATGCCTATATCAATGTAGAGATCAGGTTCTGCACAAGTGTATATTTTCGTTTGTTTCACCGGATGGTGGGAGTATCGTCAGGCCACAGGGAGGGAAAAGAGGGTTATTAGGATACCTTTGGCTGCTTTCAGCTTTTTATTCCCTCATTCGCACATTTTCTCTGTGATATTGTATTTAACCAGTTGGACAGCATTCTTTTTCTGGTCCTCTGGATTGGTGGGCTGCGGATCGCAGAGAACAAGACTGCGTGTTAAACAAAGGACCTCTCAGGGATATTATAGCTGCAGCTTAATGCAGCTTTGCCAACTTGCCCATGCAACACTGCAAAAAAGCAGTTTGGTTGTCTGTATCACCATCAACTTCAACGACGCCGAGGACAAAGGGTTGGATGCGACTCGGAACAACCTCGGTATCTTCCCCGCGTAGGCGATAAGCTTTATCAGAGCTCCGATGGGCAGCATCATTTAAGAGACAGTACCAGCTTCTAAATTTAAAGGAAGCCGAATAAAAGAAAAGATAAGTATCAGGTTTCAATCCAGCGTTGTTTTGTTTTCAAACCATTCAAAAAATGCGTGCAATTCAAGTGACAGAATATGTCAAGGTGCGTAGAACCCTGGCCATTGCCTTGCAAGACGAAAAGCCCCGACTGACATACACTCTAGGGCCCTCTGGACCTTACAGTTTCGACCCTACCGACGCCAACTCCGTCCCCAGATCAGTATCTGATCCAGGTCCATTCCGCTGGCACGAATTTCTTCGACCTCCTCCAGATTCAGGGCAAATACCAGCACCAGCCGCCTCTTCCGTGGGTTTCAGGCGTTGAATTTGCCGGAACGGTCCTCAGTACTCCCAGCGGTAATAAGTCCCCGAAATACAAGGTTGGCGATCGAGTCTTCGGTGCCAGCCAAGGCGCCTATGCCACGCACGTCGTGGCTACGGAGCCGTCGCTGTTCCCGGTTCCAGAGGGCTGGAGCTTCGAAGATGCTGCAGGATTGTTCATCACTGTGCCTACGTCTTACGGCGGCCTTGTCCATCGCGCCAATGTGCAAAAGGGTGACTGGGTCCTTGTGCATGCTGCAGCAGGTGGGGTTGGACTCGCTGCTGTGCAGATTGCCAAGGCGAAGGGGGCTACGGTGATCGCTACAGCGGGCACGGAAAGAAAGAGACAAGTTGCACAATTGTTTGGAGCTGATTATACGATTGATTACCGGGACCCCAAGTGGCCTGATCATGTTAAGAAGTTATGTGCACAGAACCGGACTGGCAATGGCAAGGCCGGTGTAGACATCGTTTACGACCCTGTTGGCATGATTGACCAGAGTCTGAAATGCGTGGCCTGGAATGCGCGTTTGCTCATTATTGGGTTTGCAGCCGGAAGTATCGAAAAGGTTGCGCTGAACCGTGTCTTGTTGAAGAATGTGAGCCTGGTTGGGCTCCACTGGGGACAATACGCAAACTTCGAAAAGGAAACTGTTGGCGTGGTTTGGAAGGGTATCTTTGACTTGATCAAGGAAGGAAAATTCAAAGGAACTAGCTTTAAGGACCAGAGCTTTGTCGGCCTAGAGTCCATCCCTAGGGCACTCCAAGCACTCGGAAGCAGGGACACATGGGGGAAAGTGGTTGTCAAGGTCATCGATGACGACAAATCAAGTAAGCTGTGATATTGCACCGAACCACCGCCCTTAGGAACTTGGATATATCATTCTCTCTCATGTATATACAGAATTTGATTGCAACACAAGACGCAAAACTGTCTTGAATGGATGTAGAAGCGCACGGAGTCATGCTCTCTATAGGGTTTTTCCTCAAGAATAAATCAATGAAGTAAAGTAAAGAGCAAATAGCATGAACTATGAAGGCTCTTGACATGATCAAACTGCATGAAGCATTCTGGCCATGATATTTTTTCTTGCAATTCGAAAGATCACGATTCACAAAAGCATTTCTACCTTTGCATCTCACCCAGTTCCAGCTGACACGGGCACAAAACGTGCAGATGTGTTTGCTGTCCTTCTCATGGAAGGGCTCGTAAGGACGCTGTTCTCGTTGCGATGCCGCTCTACGAGCAGAAAGCGCAAAATGGAAACCTGCGTCAGGAGCAACTGGGCTCGAAGAATTGCCTCGATGATCCAATACCAACCCTGCCACCAGGCAGCGGCTAGCACCCTTATTCCACATCTTCGCTAACGATTGTTTTTTCAAGCATGGACGTAGCAGGCGTTCCGAGTTGTCAGGTAAAATGGTCCGGAACAGAAAACATCCTCTGCGGGAGCCGTTTAACACTTTTTTGCGATCATCCGGGGAAACGGGGCCCCAGAAAAGGATGCCCTGGAAAAAAATGGAAAAGTATCGGTCGTTCTAGATCATTAAACCAGGCATGATGGCTCCCCGTTGGAGACGTTGTCAAGAGGAAAATGTGTAGCGATGAAAAACACTGGATTTGGCAGGGTTTGCTTTGTTTGTAGGTTCTGCTTTGTTTGCCCTGTTTGCTTTGCTTCTCGATGCTGATCTTTGACGATTTGGAAAGCTCGACAACAGCACAAAACAAGACTGTATCCCTGGTATGTTGGTGGCCAGGTTGCGAGAAGCCTGAGCGAGTACAAGCATCTGGATGTCTCATACGAACAATGTCCTTGTATGCATCCAGCAACCCTAAGCACCAAAGCTTAACTTGATACTATATCTAGTGGTGCGCTTGAACAGCACACCTGGGTCTGAGGCACACCTTCTATGTTGACACGGAGAAATATCCTGAACCGGGCAAGTTATTGCCGGAACCACTGGTTAGCACAATACAAGACTCTGTACTCCGTAGCAGACGGGTTATCTGTTGCTTCCAGGGAAGACCTTTCAACGCGTGAAATGGCAATCAGTAGCTCAAGTGCCACTCGGCTTATTGGGATTCAATGGCAGTGCACTAGCATGATCATCAAATTGGCGGACTCTGTACAGGTATGCGGTGCAGACAGCCATCGGAAGCTATCCAATATTCTTTGTGTGCGGAGTTTGCAATTCGGAATCAAGAAGCGAACTTCAAAAATGCCGAGCAGAGCCACGAGTTAGCCTTACTCTGCAGAACAAATAATTTAACAAAGACGAAACGCCTTGGGAGCCATTGGCATGGCTGACACAAGGGAGCTTTTTCCTACGAAGTAAATCTGTCAGTTAAATTCTCCACAAACAGTGCTGTCTGCAGGCCCACTCCAAAATCAGCCTCATCTCACCATCGCCGAGCGCCGGCAACCAACATGTTTTAGCACCAGAATCTTGCTAGGTTGAGGCTCAGAGGGCTGAGAGCCCGGAATCATGGAGACTTGGCTGTCATCATCCTGAGCCCCAACCAAGTTTGGACAGACCCTTTGCTTTGCCACAACAATGGTCATGGAGTAAGACGCCGTGTTTTTGGCTTCGTCCGAGGAGACGGTGAGCGGTGGTTCAACTTGAGTTTGCATTGCCGCCTTGGCTTCTGGAAGGAAAAATCAAAACCACGGAAACCAGCACCAAGAGAGACGCTGAAACAGAAATATCATCTTTGTCCTTTAAATGGCCCTTACCTCCTTTTAGCAACTTCTCTTTCTTTCATAGGTTGTCAACGCTTTATCTTTATGGCATCGACACACCTCCCCTTACATACTACATCATAGCTCATCACCGAGATCTTTATCTCCCGTTCGCGAATATTTTAAACCGAGACTGAATCTAGCAAATATGAAGCTATCATCAAGCCTTTTCGCCGTTCTGCTACTGCTTTCCTCATCCTCAGTCACATCACGCAGCGTCTTCCGGAAAGAACCTAGCCAGAAAGATCTCGACCAAGCCGGTTCCTTCAGATATGTGTCGGCAATCCTAGCTCCAAGATTGCCTGTTCTGGCAAAGAGAAGAGGGGGCGGAGGAGGTGGTGGAAGAGGTGGTGGCGGAGGTGGAGGAGGTGGAGGCCGTAGCGGTGGAAGTTCCGGAGGTCGGTCTGGCGGCGGAGGACGTTCCGGCGGAGGAAGCTCCGGTGGCAGGGGGTCCGCGCCGGCGGGAACCAGGCCTTCAAGGTGCGTATACCAGCGCGATAGTCATTCTCATCTCCGCTTCATCGCCGGCTGACTATTGGGATTTATCATTGCAGTAACGTCGGCGGCTCATCTCGTTCCGGATCGGGGCGACCACGTTCTTTCGGCGGCGGTGGCTACTATGCTGGAGGCGCGGGTGTCCCATACACTGCAGGCAAGCGCTCGCCGTCAGGCTTAATGCCTTTCTTCCTTCCGGTTGCGCTGCTCGCATTCTTCCCCGGCCTATGGCTCTTCGGTGCCTACGCTTACCACATGACTCACGGTTATCACTGGCACAATCGGACCAGTGGCCGGAACGAAAGCATCCCGATTGTTTGCTTGTGCCAGGAATACTCCGTGTGCGGGTGCGATGATAACAATAACAGCACCTACATCAATTCTATCCTCAATGATACGGACTCGAACGGCTTGCCGCGCAATTCCTCAATCGTCAAAACCGTGGATGTCAATGGAACGACAAAGATATTTATCAATGGAACGTTGCCTAATGGCACCACCGCTCCAGATCCCTCGATTCGTGAAAATATGGCTACTGGTCCCGTGATGCCACAGATTCTGAAGTTAAGCGGCTATTGGTCCATGGTAGGAATTGTACTTGCGACGGTCACACTCCTTTAAGGCACCTTGATTTATCTGCACTGGAGGTTTTTTCTCCTCTCTTCTTTTGTATTTTTTTGTTTCTCTTTATTGTTCTTTCCCGCAGAATGTGATATCCGCGCTCCTTGCACCCGAAACCATTTATACCCAATTCTTTTATCGTTCTGTCCCACAAAGAGTGGGCAATTACTTTTCACCTGTTTTCCATGATGATTTGGGCTCAACTTACTCCTTATCGGATTAATGATGGCTCAAGCGAGAACCTACCCTCGATGTGAATATGTATTATTATGATGCACATAATGTCTGCCAGTTATGGTATTAGAGCCAATTTTATTTTGCCAATGCGCAAAGATCGCTCAGAGAGCTGGGATAGCATTTGTAAAGAGTCTGAGGGGAGCTGTAGTATACATATATGAAGAAGACAAGTTCCAAACGGTGGCGCTGCCCCAGATGCGACCAAGGGAGCTTCGACTGCCCGGGAGCAGAAACGGTGCTGCTCCCTGTACTCCAAACTAATTATCAAGAAAAAAGGGGAGGAAAAAGGTTGCAATCAAGAGTTTTTCAACGTAGCCTCGTACCTGAAAATGCAGTTAGCAAAGTAGACCTTTAAGGATTAGAACTTGACGTGAAAGAAAGAAAAACCATACCGCTTTCCTCTGAATCCCCACACTCCCCAGTTCCCGGCAGAGACATCATGTGGATCTAAATCGTTTAGATCCCACCTCAAACTACGGAACCTATTCTCTCCTGGCTCGAGGAGAATATCGAATTCGCCAGCACATTTTTCCGTTACCCAGTTCATATCCCTCTGCATATCCCATTCAGTGTACCCTGTGCAGAGAATGGGCACTTTAGTCTCCAGGAGGTGGGGCAATGTTTCTTCCCACTCGTGTGAGCTTGCAGGGTGGCCTAGGCCCGGGTGGAAGAGCATGAAGCAGTCAAAGTAAGGATCATAGGGCTGGAACATGTTTGCACGATGCATGGTGTGGAAGTAGTCGACATATGTCGTTATCTTAAGCTGTGGTCCTAGACGGTCCTCAACGATGCCGCCAAACGGATTACCTGCAGTTCGTTCTGGGAGTGGGAATTCGTCGTCTCGGTTTGCCATGCTTTCGGGACCAATGAAGATAAGATTGATGCTTGCGCGTGGGAAGAGATATGTGAGCTGCAGCCAAACGTCTCGTGGGAGGGAAGATTCAGCGCGAGCCCCGAGGACGAAAATTCGGACTGGCGGAGCGTGTAGTCGTAGGCCAGAGATATCTTTCCCTTCGCCTGCTTTTGGTGGGTGAAGTGTGTACCGAAGAGCTGTTTCTGTGTTAGCAAATTGACCAACCAAGTTGTTAGATTGCAACCGCAGGTACTAACCACTCAAGCTCTTTAATCCCTCCGCTGTCAGTCGGCCGCCCTTCCGAATATCATATGGACTCAATTCATGCAACACGCTCGCAATAGTAACAGGATATGTCAGCAACCTTGTAACCTGCCTCATACACCTATCATCGTTGACGGCATTGAACTCCCGGGTATACAAGAACGTATCCCAATTGGTCATGTTGACCACAAAGTCATCTTCCTGCCGACCTGGATAATCAAACTCCGTGAAAAATCGACCCGAGACCAAGTCATGATCATCCTCGTTGATTTGCCGAATCGTCTCGCACACCTCCAGATGTGCCTCAAAGTCATCCATCCAATGCTCTTCACAGCAATATACCGGTACCCCGCAGTCAGGACACTCGAACTGGGCATGGGCTGGCTCCTGCCTAGCTGCATCAGATGTTTTTCTAAACTCGGAATCATGAGGAGACATGGGAACACGGGTTTGTCGATGGTCAGGATGAGGACAAAAGGCATTGTTCTTGATGAATGCCGCTCGCCGTCTGATCTCCGGAGACGGGGAATTGGAATATGAATGGAAGAGGTTATCCGCACGTAGGATCGGTCGGTTAAATTCTGATCTTGATACCTGGCGTTGGGCAGAGCTTGCCTCGGTCGCTTGGGGCGTAGAGGTGGTCGCTATGCCTCTTAACTTGCTTTGAATGCTGCCATATCCATTCTTGATGCTGGGCTGTAACTTTTGGCGTCTGGGGAAACCGACGTTCGCGTGGTAAGATCGGGCGCTGGGCAGCGATTTTAATCTGATTGCTGGCACATGGCTTCTGGTTCCAAGCCGGAGAGCCAAGGCACATCTTTGGCAGGTAAATTCAACTGCCATTGTAGAGAGATGTTGACAGTTGGAATGTCCTTGTGTTCTCCCACTTTTCTTGCGACGATATTCCGCGACCTCCCAGAGCTGGGCCTGGGCGGAGCAGTCACGTGTTGAACCTGCCCGATCCATCCAAACTCGATGAATGGTGTAGTACATACAACATAGTAGTTTGAACTTGTCTAGGGTTAATTCCACAGAGGTATGCTTAGACAGGCTTTGAACTATATATATATATATATGCTATGTTACAAGCTAACTGAGGTGTTTTGGATCTTTTTCCCAAGAAGTACTCTTGTCGCGGGTTGTAGGAGCAAAGCGGCTCAAAAGAGCCCGCAACAAACAAATGCGGGACGGTTCAAATGCTATGAACAACGAACTCGCAATCGGGAGACGCATCAGGCTGACACGGCTTCAGCTAGAAAATATCTTCGCAAACGCTCCAATCACCAGTATCTCTACACTTCCAATATTTTCCGCCGTAAACCCAGTATTCCTCCCCCGTGGTCTTGCATCTTCCTTTGCTGAACCATTTCGGAACGAATTCCTCGCCTTTAGCCTCCCGCTCTCGACGTTTGGCCCGCTGTTTCTCCTCGACACGATGTTTTTCCGTTGCCGCAAAATCGTATTCGCCGTCTTCCATGGCGCGCTGATCTGGCCGTAATCGAGTGTCGGTTGGGGGTAAATACGGTCTCAAGGTGTCAGGTATCGCATTCAAAGTGAGTACGAAAGGCGTAAGATTAAATGGAATTCCACTTGGTCGAGGGTTCGCCTGCCACACCAAAAAGGCTTGAGCAGAATCTGCGTTTTCGTTTTGGTCCGCTGACACGGCTCCTTGGTATCCAGGAGTATGCCGGGCATAAATCTTATCGTTCCAGCGGCCACCAATACTCCATTTCGGGACACCGTCTCGATCGAGAACCTTACCGGTCACCTGGTAGGCAGAAGATGCCGTCCACCCTCGTGGTTTGAAGTCCAAGTTACAAACTTCACCAGTTGTCCAGTTCCTGATCGTCATGGGTCCATAATTGTCCACGGTTGGGCTTCCTGTGATAATACCAATGACAGAGGACGTAACCTTCTTCCAGGTATAGAGCTCTTCACCACCAGTAACAGGCCGTAATCTTAAAAACCAAGTACCCAAGGGGTTGATGTCAAATGACTTGCCATAAAACTTGGATTTTACAGCCGATTCGCCCTGGATAAACCGTTAGACTCTCGTACCAAGAGGATGAATATAATCACTTACATAATAATCCCATTTCGCTGACTCCGCGTACGCGGCACCGATCGGTGGGTGATGGCTGACTTGCTCGACAAAGAAGCGGAACCCTTTGTCTGGCCGAACATATTCATACGTTTCACCGAGAAGTGGGTTGAAGGGTTTCGCAACACGGCCGATCGTGGAAGCGTACTCACTCGCGGCGAAGGCGGTAACATATATCATGCGTTCCAGAGGATCTGCTCGATCGGCGGCAATATCGAGAAGGTCGGTATATTCCATGTCTTCTGCTACACGCTGAAGCAACGATGTGGGCTCGTTGAAGGAAACTGGGAGTGTCATTTTGGTCATGTCTTTCCCAATCATGGATTTAAGAATACCCTAGGATTTTCGTCAGTAAGTTAAAGAGAAAAAGGCACTTGGCTTGACATACCCAGAGTGAAATCTTTGGTCGATTGTCAGCGTCCATTTTCAGACGTTTCCGTATTGGGTCTTCGTAACCTCTGAATGACGGCTCAATCTCCAGTTGCTTCAAAGCCCGGGCATCGGATTCGGCTACCAGGACCTCCTCGGGTTTTGGAGGAATGATGACTTCGACTTCGCCCGCATCAACTGCATCGAAGAATTCTTCTTCTTCCTCCGACTCGCTTTCCGATAAGACACTAATCTCTTCCAACATTGACTTTCTTCGAGATAGGTCGTGACCACCTAATTTGGGCTCAGCCACACCTCTGCGCAAAGCCAACTCGTTGACGACCTCCACTGCATCCGAAATTTGCACGTGCGAAGGTCCCAAGCTGGTCGCTGCAGATGCATTTTCGAGAGCCTCTTTTAAAGCTCTTTTTGTTCGTTTACGCTTGTCTTCTGATTCACCCATTCTCTCTTGAAGCTCTTCATGTTCTTTCGCTATACGAGCCATACTGTCTTCCCACATTTTTCGCGCATCAGCTTCTCTTTCCAATCGGTATTGCCAGTAAGCATCGCGATCTCTCGAAATCTTGAGAAGGTCAAGCACAAGGGAATTCAGATTGCTAACCGCCCCTTCATAGGTGCTAAGAGCCTGGGATACGGATGGGTCCGAAATGGTAACGCCTGGATTTCTATCCTTTTCGGCTTGAAGTGCAGCTGACACTGTCCCAAGAAGATCCAGCTGCAACTTAACCGACTGCGCGGTAATGTTGAAAGCGTCCTTGTTTGATGGTTTCATCTCTCGGCTGCTATCGTAATCGCCATAATCGTCGTCATCTGCATCGCCTTCGGCAGTCATGGTGGCTTGGCTGACAATACGGTCAATGCCAGGTTGTGAGTATGTGTGATCCAGAGCAACAGAGATAGACGTATCCTCGTCACCAGCGCCACTTTCCGAAGCACCTCGTGAAGGTTGAAGACTCAGCTTCGATCCGCTAGGAGTGACCCCCAGGGAAGGAGGAGCAAGAGTTCTACCATTGCCCTTGCCGCTAGTAAAACTTGCCGAATCGGCCTGGCTGTCCGACGCTTGTCCAAATTGGTCCATCTTTGCCTGGCGTAAAACCTCTGCATCTCTTGTTCGTCGCCGGTCATCTTCTTTGGCTTCATCTTTTGCCCACTGAATTGCATTATTCAGCGCCCAAAACCACCGTTTGGCCTCCACGACGTGATTGGCTTTCAAGTGATACTTGACCGAAGATTTACCCTGAATCTCAAAACGCGTCTTATCCTGAGCGTCCATGTTCAGTCTCGCGATACGCATGTTGATCGCACCACGACAAGCAGATCCTGCGTCATCTACCGTGTATTAGTGTACGCTCAGTGTAGCTAGAATAACACCAACCAACCTTGGTGCTTGTAATAGCTCAGAACCCCGTCCTCCAAGACAAACCATCTCAATTTGTATCCGCTAGTATAATTGGTCCATTTCTTGAGATATCCTTTCATTTCACGGGCATCTTTCCCTCCAACACCTATATCAGCACCATGTCCGGAACTACTTCCCAGGATGGACTTTTCTTGAATGCCCCGCTGGGCAATGACAGCGGCTGGGGATTTCTTCACAATTGCTTTCGTCCGATCATCCTTTGTGACATCCTGTGGAAGCTTCCCTTTTCTATCACGGCGGAACGGATCTGCACCGTTCATTAACAGTATTTGTATCAGCTTTGAGTCCTTTTTCCTGGTCGCTTCGTGTAGTAAGGTTCCGCCAGTTATAGCTGTGGCACGATCCGTTACAAGATCCAAGCTATTCACGTCAACCGCCCCTTGAACCCTTGGCTCGCCTAGTATGCGCTCTAATTTATCATAATCGCCCTGGGCCACCAAACTCTGAATCTCCCGAGTCTTTGCATCTACATATAGCGATCGAGACAGCTGCAGTTGCTGGAAGATTTCGGGTGTACGGGCAAGGTCAAGAGGTATCTGACCATGGTAATTTGCGATGGAATCATTGACGTCCGGCCGATCCAGCAGCTCTTTCACAACTGAGAAACGCCCCAACTGCGCGGCTAGATGAAGCGGCGTATTTCCATCACGGTCCCTTGCATTTACATCAACGTCACCATTGGAAAGCACGTATTCGACAACCTGGGGTTCTGCGCATTGGATTGCCAGGTGGAGAATGCTCGTTCCAAGTGCCATGCTGCTCTGCGTTTGGGAATCTCGGCATTCCTTTATAGCTTTCGATATCGCAGTTGTGTCGCCATCACGTAAAATCTCGAATAGTCGAAATGTGCGTACGGATTGCTCTATCGACAGGCTGCCACTCGCCGGGACGTTGGATGTGGAAACGGTAGCCATCTCTACCCCCTCTGTAGAATTCGTCGGATCCTCTGTGTTCTCGCGAGAGAGGTTATTGCTGCTCTGACTGCTCAAGGCTTCTGCCTCCGCTTTTCGCCTCGAAGGTCGTAAATAACTCATGGATGCGGAATACGAATGTCGGGGCTCGTTGACCGGAGACGGAGAGGTGGATATCGGCGAGCCTGGATCTAGGTTTGATTGCTTGTCATCGTTGCCGTCGTCGCTTTTTGACTTATCACGATGGAGGATGGAGAGAGCCAGTGCACTCTTCGAGCGCTTATGCCTACAGGGTGATGAGAGCTGAGTAAGTTGCGAGCCATGGATCAAAGCAAGTTAGAGCTAGAGATGGAGATAGAGGCAACCTCGGAACAAACAGGGAGCGCTCCAAAATAAAATCAGTAAGACGGGAAAGAGAAATATAGGTATTACCCTTCTGTTTTATCTCCCATGTTCCCACGTCTCCCCCGGGATTAACCCCCTGGAGTCTGGGTTTGCGATTTCAGAAGCGGGTGAGGGGGATACAAGTGGCGAGTGGTCACGGCGGCACTTCGACTGCGCAAAATAGAGCGGCAGAAGTCCAGAGTACTTCGTATGATTATCCCAAAAATATCAAAAACAGGGACTAACGGGGAGAACTTTAGAGATCAAGTACGGAGTACAAGTGTAGTAGTTTAAAGGTCTGGCGCACTTAGTTCATTGA
Organism: Chrysosporium queenslandicum; assembly: GCA_001430955.1. Lineage (NCBI taxonomy): Eukaryota > Fungi > Ascomycota > Eurotiomycetes > Onygenales > Onygenaceae > Chrysosporium > Chrysosporium queenslandicum. The sequence goes on along the minus strand of LJPI01000097.1, from coordinate 535,041 downwards.
TGGGTGGTGATGGCATGACAGGGGTGCTTGGCGGCAATTCAACTCCATCACACTCCAGACGCGTCACAACAATGGGTCACTCGAGTGAAAATCACCAACGATCGCCAGCTTTCGTTGCTCTAGATGTCTGTGGGTCGGGCAAAGCCACAATGGCCAAGCGAACATCACCACTACGTTAATACCAAGGACTGCTCCGTTTGCAATGCAATCCACCTCAGCCCGAAAGCGAAAAGCTCCCAGGCGCCCCAAACACATAGGTTTCATCAAGGATTTGAGTAAACGCCTATACCGAGATACCGTGTGGTGCATGGCGAGCTAGGTAGGAATAAGACTAAGGTTTGACGCATCTCCTCTGAGGCTCTGGTAAATTATCAGTGCCTCCGCTCGCCACTGACTAGAAGAATGACGCTGCCGAGCTGCCTCTTCAGATCTTCTTTCTCCACGTCGTGCGTATCTTCCACCTCTCCCCACTGCTCTGTCTGCCATCTAACTTCGAGACTTGACATCTCAGTAGCTTTCTCGATACCAAACGTTCTCTCGCCCTCCGGCTGCAGATGGCGAAAGTGCTCACTCCATTCAACAACGAGCCTCACCCCAATTAACAAACTTTTACTAGCAAGGACTGCTCTTTCTAGCCCTGCCAATTCAAACGCTGGAAGTCCGGCTATCCATCCACGGATTACCTCTTTAGTAATTTGAGGTTGGGAAACCGGGAGGATACTATCCGCTTCGAAGACGGGCTTGATCTCAATACCCGGCCATACAACTGTTGTTAGAAACCCAATAATAGGCTGTGCTGTGCGAATCTGTAAGTCCCGTAGCGACCCAGAAACCCCTTCGCTTCCCTCTGGAAGGTTTGCATCATGCGAACTTTTCTCAGGTACCCAACTCAAAAGCGTGTCTGTATCAAGGTATCTCATCATAGTTCTCATTATCTCGTTTCGGATGGTATTTTCGCCTCGTGAATCCTGCTGGGCGATATCTTCAGCTCGGGCCGTTAGAGAAGTCAAAGGGATAAGGTGGTGCTTTAGCGCTTGCTGTGCCGAAACAAGCTGATCCCACTCGAGCGCTATTGCATGTGCAAGGTGTGGCTTCGATTGCGGGATGATCAGGATAGATTTCGTGGGTGTGCGTATTGGCCGTGAATCCAAAAGAACCTGGTAGCCCTCTGTAAAACGGTCAGTCAGCTTAATGCTCCCTTAAATCAATGTAGTTACAGACGACAGTTCGCTCACCGGGTACTTCCTTCACATGCACATCCTTCCAAAACCGCTTTCGGAGCGGACTCACTTTTCCTCCATTGGCCAATGGTTTATTATTCTGTTGCCTTATCAATTCCGATTGTTTCTTGCGCCGTTCAATGCGTTCACTATACTCCGGGGACGGGACTGGAGCTTTCGGCGGAGGTCCATGGACATTTATTGGATGCGCGACGGCTGATTTGAACGCTGAGGAGTGAACGGCGCGGAAACGCGTTGTTTCTGCCCTTATCCCGGCCAAGAGATAGGAAGGCCGGGACCATACGTATGATGCTCTTTGCAAAGTTTGCATTGTCCGTCTGCAATGATAGCTTGAGCACTGCTGTTAGGATCTTAGATTTCCTCAGTGATCGGGGCTCCGACCTGTGTTCAGTTTGAGCGGAAAAACGTAAAAGCGGGTCTAGATCTTGGAAAGGTCTCACAGTCCACAAGCATCCATCTTTTGAATCAACGAGTCCATGGCGTCCTTTATTCTAGGTATTTCATAGTAGAGGCTTGATGATGGCGCTTGCCATGTCTCTCTACTTACTACTCTGTTGGAGTCTCGGGCCGCTATGTCTGTTAGGACACATAAAGGCCTTGTGTTTACGTTGGTAAATCAAGCCTCTACCCTGCGTTGCTCTTGGATATTGCATCCTAATCAATTGTGAACACCGGTTATTGATCCCGATGGGCCTGGAGGACGCGTTAGGTAACTCGATGCTAACTGCTAGTTATCTGTCTTTGGGTCTTTGGCCACTCCAGCAGCCGCCTCTCAAGCGCGTTGTCAAGTAGTCAAGCACGCCGCTTCATGTTATCACCTATTACGATTTCCGAACTTTGTTACAGTCCACAAAATGCATGATATGAGGAGCTAATCCTTATATCATAGTACGCAGCTCAGCTGACGTCGTGTATGACTCATTGCCCCTGTCGGTAGTAGGTGTTCCCACGCAGCAATGTTGTCGACTTCCGAATGGCTGTGGAAGCAGTGAAGTTCTATGAACCCGCTGGTATCAACTCGATGACACCGTCTCTATCAGGCTTTAAAATCAGACTGAACTGTATCACTCAGCACACATACAACCCCGACATTGCATACTTCTGGAATGGCCGAATAACAAAGGAAAACCAGGGAAGAAATCGGATACCCTACTACATTACGATCTAGCTGTTCGAAGATAATTTTTTGGGAGAAACTGGAAGAACGGGACTCATTCATTGCACGGTAGGCTCTGTACTGCTCATTAAGATGCTTTCTCAATCTACCCGCTCAGCTGAAACAATGCCAAAGATTGTCATATGCATATCAACCATGTGGCCCAGCGCCCATATCAGGATGAGCCCCCCGCATTATTTTGCATCTCAACACAAAAATGATCCACGAAAATTAGTCTGGTATACGGAGTACCATACGGAATACGGCAATGCCGGGTATCTTGTGCCTTGCAAGATAATTGGTCCCATGCTCTGCAGGGCTCTCGCATCAGTTTCCGCCCCCTGCTGCGTGAAAGAAGAAGATCGGGTATCACTCCGTGCCAATCTGGTCTTGACCAAACAGCTTGACGTCTTTTTTATTTCCCACTTGCGGCGTGACAGACCAGGGACCATGGCCCAAATTGCCCTGTGCAGACCAAACTGCGAAGCCTTTGCTTCAATGGGTTCTAGTGGGAAGCTAGAAGAAGTTCCAAATACGACCAACCGTTGGCGGGACGAACGGGACGTTGTTTCATGCACTTATGCACCACGGAGATCTGGAGCTGACGGGGATTGGCTGACTCTGTGATTAAGCCTGCACATTATGCGTGCCTGCATTAAACAACCCATGAAGTACGGAGTCGCGATCACTCCCAGTTTCCCACCCTGAAAACTTAGCACATTCAACGCTGGATGCTAATGGCTGGGACCTACAGGGTCCCGGGGTGGCCACCCTAGCCTCCAACTGCTCTCTCAGGGGAAAATAAGGCAGCCCTCCAGGATTTCTAAAAGAAATTATCTTCTTTGTGGAGGAGCATTGTCGCCGAGCCAATAAGACGGTAAATATGCCGCATCATCGAAACGCACACCTCGAACGATGAGATCACACTGCACCCTTAGTGCTGTACGACGGTGTCATCCATCGTTTCCGCCCTCTCCTCCAAGGTCATAATTCACCAGGATCTCTAGCTAGCCCCTTTCATTTCAGCCCTTCCGCAGGCTGGAGAATCCTCGAAACCGATTGTTTCTCCAGGTTCTGCGGCAACACGGTGCCGAAGGTGCACGTGGGTATATGTCGGGAGTACCTCCAAGCCTATGTACATACAGTACATACATATCTGGGTTCTTCAATTGCACTGACCATAAGGGATATGTAGCTCCCCGTCGGCTTGCCGATTCTTGCTTGATCGCTGCTTCTTGGACGGCAATTCTCCAATTACCGAGCCTTCAAGCGTCGGATATTAAAAGGGTGACTCGGTCGCACGCCTAGTCATTCAGTCGATTTTTCCCCGATAATTCTACAAAGCACAAATTGGGATATTTCTTGGCCTTTCTCAGTTGTTCGTCGAGCCCTGTCAATCCTTCTCCCATAAACGGAAGCTCGTTAAAACCCAGTTAAATAAAAGGTGATTGAAGCGGGCTGGAGGTGACAATGGGAAAAAAGAGCGGAATATCACAATGAATGGAGCTCTTCGGAGTTCCTTTCCTGGGTAACCCAGCCATTACCAACCATTAATTAGTTAGCTCAAGGAGCAGCTAGTCTTGCATCTCGGAAATATTCTCTGGCCGCAGCAAAGAAAAAAAAAAAAAAAAAGGAACGAGTGAATGAAAAATTGGACCAACTAACTAATGCACCAGTCACTTCTCCCCGCCTTAGCTTTCTGTCGATGCTAATGACAGTCGATGCATGATTGGCCCTGTAAAAATAATCATTTGGTAGCAAGATCTCGCGTACCATTACGAGATGAAATCGCCCATGGTTGAACCCGATTTGTCCGTATGTTCCATCCGCGCCGTCGGGCACACCAATTACAACGTGTTGGTGGTGGAAATTTGGGGTGGCCCTGCGAGTGAGTGGCATTCGGCACTGCGCGCATGACTGCAGTCGGTTAACTACATGAGATAACCACAAACCAGTGTCAAGTGTCAAGGGAACAAAAGGGGGAGCTCAAGGTCACAGCCGCGTAGCCAATGCGACACCTCGAATAATAAGAAGAAACTTTTTTTTGCTGCTCCGCCAGTGTAGATCAATAATATCAACGAGTTGACCCTCGGTTGGCGGACGTTGACGGCAAGAAAAAAAAGCCCGAACAGACGGGATTCAAAAATATAGAGCCCGGTCTTATCGTGTTGTCAGCCCTTAAAGAGGAGAGTGTTTGCCAAGCAAGCTTGAAAAAATTGATATCACCACTATTAACTAGCCCGCCCAGGAAGATGGATCGTCATCCAAAGTACATACCACAGGGCCAAGGTCAAGTGTCTGGCAATTTATGTGGATGTGTTTGAAGATGCGGGGTTGCCAGGTGGCAGCCACACATGAAAAGAGGCTGACAGGCAAACCTGAGAAGCCCATCAATCAAAAATCCAAATATTCATTGACATATGACTCGGATATCATGCTAAAGAACTCCTTGCAGATAAATAGTAAGTCTAATAAATGAGACACACAATAGCATTGCTGCCCTCGAACAAAAAAAAAAGGATGTCTAACGCTGTCGGAGAACGAAAATGATGCTTTTTGTAACGCCGTCCCCATCCCATTAAAGGCCTGTCAAGTTCAAAGAAGAAAAATAGGTATCAAGCTCTAGTGAAAATATGAAAGGAGTTGAAAACAAAATTCAGATGAAAGTTAGAACATAATCTTTGCAATCCAAAAACATGAACATTTTTCTCACCGAGCCTAGTTTTAGGCTTAGGTGCTGATATAGTCTCAAATTGAGCTGATTCATATATGAATGGCACCAGAGAGTGGAATTTCATCACCTTGTGTATCAAAAAAGCAAACGTCAAAAAAATGCCAACAGGTAGGTCGGTAGAAGGGCGGAAAAGTTCCCAGGTCAAAAGGGAAAGCCCGTGGAAAAGTGGATTTTTATTGGAAACATATCGGCGTGTCCGTAGGCCGCGTCGGGAAAACGGATGGTAGGCACGACACGTACCCGTATATGGTATCGTTCGGTCATGCATCATAGCTAACAAGTTATCCGGCCGGAGTGGTCAAGATAGGATTTTATGTGTAAAGATACTCGAGCACTAAGAGTCGAGCGAGTGGGGATGCTGCAGCATCCACCAACATTCGAAGGGATTTCCCGGTCTCCATGTTGGTATTCACCTTGAATTTTGCTCCGATTCACAGTCTTTGCGGTCTGAATGCGGGCTTTTTTGAAAAGCATGTGTCGACTCCAACTATTGGGGTGATGCCAACAAGCGTGACTTCGAGTAGGAAGTCGAGGCATCGTAATCTGACTTCTCTTTCATCCGATCAGTGTCGCTGACGTCTGCGCCCTCTCGAGAACCCCATGTTGTCTGAATAGCAAGGCCATCAATAAGTCAGCATGTGGTAAGAAGTAAGCGGACATGTGAATGTGCGGAAAACATGAACCAATTTGGTGACGATAGCAAGCCATAATGGCTCCAGAGCACATGTGGCGCAGGATTACGGGCAAACACAGCCAATTGACGATCAAAAGTAACTGGATGGGCGGGAAATTAAAATTGGACAAAAAGGAATGAAAAATTAGGATGGGGTTTGACAAGGCATATAGAAAGTGGAGCAGGGGGGCTAGAACCAAGTCCATTCGGCACATGGAACGGAGGAACTTGGGAAGAACCATGGGAAACTGCCACGGGGAAACCGCAAAAGCAAAACAACGATGCGGGGGAATCGAAATAAAACAAAAAGAGACACTTGTCTTACCACATTGAGGGTAAAGGCGGCATAAACCTTGATGATGCCATGGAGGTATCCAAATAATATCGAGACGGGCAGCAGGAGGAAATCGGCAGGATACCGGATGTAGTGACCAAGCAGTTTGATAAATTTGCTGATAAACATCCACACCAGGAGCGCTTGAATGGCTAACGTGCGGGTCTCTCCATTCCAGCCTTCCGTGCCTTTGTAGAGAAAGAGGATCAGGGAGAGATCGCCGATGAAAGCGGGCGGGGACAGCGTTGTGAGGAAGACAGCGTAGGTGCTCCACGGTTGGCGGCTAAATAGAGAGTGGGTGTCCACACGGACCCCTTGGGTTAGCGTAAGGTCTAACAACGGCCTTAGTGCGCTCTAGAAAAAGGTGGATAATATAAACCTTGCACAGCAGGCTCCAGGCTAAGGACAGGGATTCGATGGCGCGATTTGCCCGGCGACAGATCCTGCGATCTTCACCCGAAAAAAGCAAAAAGCAGACACGCTAAAATATGCATGGCAATCAAATGCAACACAATGACGCTAGGGAGAAAAAAGCAAAAACACGAAATAAGAAAAAAAATGTCTTGAGATAACAACAAAAACCCTCAACAGCTCCATCAGACCTTTTGGTGAGTGGTAAAGCGAGGGTGCAGTGGTAGAGGGAAGATGAACTCGGATGGGAAAATAGGTTTGAACTTACAACCAGACGACGTGTTCCTGAAATAAGGTTGTTAGGTTGCTGCGCCAGTTACTTCTCGACCACCTAACACATTGTTTCAGGAACTTTGGATTATCTTCGAGTGTTGTTTGGATCTCGGCCTCGGGATGATATTGGAAGTATGTCTCCCAGCCGTGCGTAACCATCCATCGCGATAGGAAGTTATCGTCGTCGGCATTGAGCTCGTACCGCCCAAACCACCACTCCTCGTTCGTGAATCCCATGGTGAACTCGCGGTCTTGTAGGATCTTGGTTCGGTACGCAACGGTACGACCCGAAAGACACGGCATGCCGCCATCCACATGGGTGGTTGCAGCACAATCGAAGTTACGCCGTTCGAGGTACAATGCGCCCAGGAAATCCCATATTTTCTGCATCGAAAACATTGGTGCGTTGACTCGGCGTAGTCTCTGGCAAGTCGCAACCCCGCCGTATATGGGGTCTTTCTCGAACACGGCAAGAATCCACTTCAATTCCGTCTTTGGCCACGTCACGTCGTCATCGACAAAAATTGTGATTTCTGTACGCACTTCCGGAATGGCTCGAACCATCTGGCGTCGCTTATTCGGTTTGGGGATACTGAGGAGCTGTATTCTGGTCTTTGATGCGGGCATTGCGTCGAGCATCTTCTGAGCGTTTGGGCGATTCGCATCGATGGTCACTAAGAAGATCTGATAGGGCTCGTTGACTAAAATAGTGCGGATTGTCTCTTCCAACTCTTCGCCACAGCCTTGTAAGGAGGGTATAATGATGGTAGCATCTTGGGATGTCAGGGTGGGGTTCTCAGGTGGAGGAATTGGACGAAATGTCCATACAGCAATTAGATTAACGACCAGTCTGAGGTATCGGTAGACACTGTATTAATCTCTCTAGTTAGAGTGGCTACTATGCTTGACAGGACGCAAGGCAGTGTAAGCTGCAAGGGCACAGGGTCGAAACTCACAATAATAGCTTAAAAGCCAAAAAATGGGGAAATTCATATGCCATCATGCGTCGTAGACCTCGATCTCTTCTCTTTCTAAATGAACCGATAACACCAACCAATGTATGTAGAACCCGTATTATGCGTGCTCGACAAAATCCTCCCTAGTATATCGGATCCGACCGCAGCCCAGATAGAGGAAAAGGAGAAAAAGAAAAAGGTATAGTGTGTATGATATTAAGATTAAGAGTAGTAGATAGTAGGCCAACAGAAGGAGAAGACGAAGAAGACGAAGAAGACGAAGGAGAAGACGACGTAGAAGAGGAGCTGGAAACGACCGGCCCAGTGGAGTAGGCCACTGGAGAGGTATAAGAGAGCGACTAGGAACAAAGGAAAGGAAAGAAGACAAGAGTAACGCAGAATTGAAAAAGAAGAAGAAAAGAGAGAAGAATAAGCGGAGATTAGTTAGAGATTAAAATGATCTGAGCAACAAGCACGAAGCACAGGAACATGGGGTAGAGGGAAGCTTGGTGGGGAGGTCGATTGAAGACAGCTTAAAATGTACCATTCTCGCATCGTGAATCGCAATTGGCAACTCACGGTAATATCGTCATTGGAAAGACAACTGTGGGATTACGGCGAAAATAAAGGATCAGGCAGGATAAAAGGGAATGGAAAAAAACTTTTTTTTCTTCATGGGATCCCGTTGCTTGTTTAGAGTACATGTTGGCTGGCGACTATGCTCGTGGTTCTTGACAGCAATTAGTATTTTTTTTTCCTACTCGGTACATAGTTTACTACTGGATATGTGAGTAAACTCCAGATGTACTAGTTAACACTCTTGTCAGGTCCCTTTTTTTCTCTTCCCCGAGTAAAAAAGTGAGTGTGAGCGAGTGAGAGAGAGTGTTAAGGCAAGAAGTTATGAAAGTTGTAATAATAATAATAGGCCATCCCTGCTGGACCGACAGCAGCATGTGGAGCTACCTCCAGGAGCAAGCATTCAGAAGGCCATCCATAACTCCAGGTTAACGTTTGGCTTGTTACCGGGGAGGGGTGCATTCTGTGATTCCTTAGCCCCAAGGGAGCGAACGTAGCGTGGCCAAGGGGGCTGTCGTCGAAAAGTCAAAAAATTTGGCTGTCAATCATTTCACATGGAACAGGGGGGCTTGGGTGATCTGACGTTGGAAGCCACTAACTCAACCACCACCACCACCACCACTGCGCCGTAGCTAGTCCATACTTCCCATCGTGTTATAACATGGGAGGTCAGAGAATCGCATTTTCTTCCGCTGGCAGAATATTCGGAAATGGACCGAAACGGGGGTTTAGTTGACCACAGGTGGAAATGAAGACGGACTGCGCACTGTTAGTTGCTGAAACTCGACCATATATCATCGGCTGCCCTGAAGTATCAAGGGAAGCTCGGGGTCACCCAGCATTGTGCTCTCCGAATGCAGCACATTTTGCTCGCCAGTCAGCCAGCCATATGCAAACTGCCGGGGAATTCGCCAACAACTCTCAGACCAACAAGCGGCACCACCCAATTCTCCTCGAATCACTTGCTAGTTGGATGGTTAACATGCACAGGACACGGCCCGAAGCGGCTCTTAGTTACGCCTGCGGTGCAGTTGGTGGGCACACGCGCACATTCGGCGATCAACGCAACATCGTGACCGATTGCTGAGCCATGAAAACATCTGAGATTTACGAAACCACAAATTGCTTGAAGAGGGGAGAGGGCTTCACAAACCGATAGTGACAATCTAGCTATTCCCGTGCAGAAAATACCCGGTCTACCCTTCGCCTCAGGGACGTCTCCTCTTTCGGGAAGGCTCGGGCCCTAGGTAATGTTCTGAGCGAAAAAAAAAGGGGCCGCACGTTAGCCGAAAGGCTTGTGGTGTTTAAGACTGCTTAAAACTCAAAAATCCGTCCGTGGGCGCTGCGAGGTCTCACACATTAACAAAGAGCCATGACACCGGGAAAGGGGCGCAGGTTGGAATCCTCGGCCGCATACGTGGTGGACATGGCACGTCCAGGTCCACCGGCGGTTTTGGACTGCAGGCAAATTCGCCAAGTTAGCATCACATTATGCGTGCAACGTCTGCAGCGTGGAACGGGAAATACCAAACCATGATGGTCGCGCTTGCATTCCCGGAATTGGGTCGATGACGATGTGTTGCAGCGTCTAGCCAAGCAACAAGTTACGCCGAAGCGCCCTGCAGCAGCGTTCAGTACAACGCTTTGTGCGTTGATACCAACCGAATTCTCTCTAGAAAACCTCAATTTCGCACTCAGCTATATACTGTTGATGATTGAGCGAAATGGACGTGCCTCTTATCTACTTGCCATTGAACGACTCGGAGCTTTAGCCCTTGCGAGATGGTCTTCCAGATAGCCCCATGGGGTCCAGTTTCGAAAAAAAAGCAAAAAAGAGAGAAACCAAGAAAGAAGCTGAAGGCGCTTGAATTTCAAATTGTCGAAATCTACCGGTTGTCTCAATATCTTGCACAGAAAGTTCCAGCAATTTCGTACATTTCTAGTGCGACCCGTCCCGAACGCGTACACCCAAGAAAGCATCAGCTTTGCTGCAGCTACTGTACGAACACATCCACAAGGCTAATATAGAATGCGGAATGTTAGGCCGAAGAGGGACGAACTAATGACAATGAATGATTGGCATCTTCAGGGTTTTTAGTGCCTACAATCACTTGATGTCTTTCCCTGCTTGAGCTCACATCCATGGAAAGAATGTCTTTACTAGGGTTTGTCTAAACAATTGAGCCGACATTCAACCGATGGTCTTGTGGAGATCATTAGCTACTCGCAAGTAGCCGTTGGCGTTTTAACTCATGGCTTGTGCCAGTGCGGCCTCCAAATACAAAGTACATACGATCTAAACGATTTAAAAAACAACAGACACTTAGCGGCTAAAAATTGAATCCGTTATGCAGTAATTCCCGCTCTTTGCTATCCTGGTGATCGAAGGTGAGTATCCCTTCGCCAAATCGCATCAATTACAACAATCATGTATGCTGTGATTCTTATGCGCACTAAAAGCGCCCCGCAGTTCGATACGATCAGCGAGGATGAAGTGGATTAAACTCGAGCATTGACCATTTGCCAAGAGGTTATGGATTGCCTAGGGTAACTTACTATGGCATATTCGATCTATATGAAGCGCGCTTCCGTGTTGGGAGTTTCATACTGGCTTGCCTTGGAGAAACAGCCGGCAGCTCATTCAATACGGCAAATGATGGATCAACGCCCTAGCCACTATCACAAAGAAGAATCTGTGTTGCTTCGATCAGTGGTTCATCCCTCAGTCAGAAATCAGCAAGGATTTCTTGAGCTAGGCGGGCGTTGAATCTGGGCAGCAGGGTTCAATGCAGGGCGGCTGGTTTCATGTGGACAACGCTTTTTTCCCACAGGCTCTTAGACAAGACAGTTAATGCAGTTGCGGGTTGTCTTGCGTAAGTAATCGGCCTCGCGGGATTTTGATGTTTCCTCCCATCTGCTAGTCTCAAGCGTTATTGCGGGAATGACTCGCAGTCTGCAAAGGACATACGAGGAATGGCACGACAACACACGCAGAAGCACTCCATGACAAGGCTTACCAGCATGCCAAGGCGTCTAGCGCCAAAGTCTTGTTCTAGATGTCTAACAGCCGTGATAAGAATGCGCAATCCGCCTGGCAACTGTGACTGCCCATTGGTCGGCGGTGTGGATATCTGGCTGCTTTGTGCAACTTCCCTTGTTAAATACTGGAGTCTGATGTCAAGGGGCGCTTCCTTGCCATGATCGATGGTAAAGAAGGTGAGGAAGACAAGTACCAGGGTGTTAGAGCAAACCCCGGGATTTACGAAATCCTCTGAAACTCTGAGATGACTAGTAGTTTAACACGAATCATTGCTGGCATTTGAGGAACAAGAATGACTGGCACTGGCCTTGATCTTCATTGTGTGCATGGAACGCATTTATCTGCTAATTACGGAGTACAGAAACCAGCCGTTGTCCGAATGATTCGAAATATAAAATGCCCGAAATCAAAATCTCTACAAGACACTCAGTCTGGAATCTGGAGGCTATGCATTGATGTTGACTCGTATTGGGGCATTATCGATCATTTTTCCGATGCCGGTGCGGGAAGCAGCCGCTGAGGAGACTGCTGCTCACATGAAAAGACCATTCTTGGCAGCCGAAAACATCCATATTGTCTCGCTAGATGGTGATATCTCTCGAACATCCGTTTCGCCCAGTGGCAGAGGTTCGAGGTTCTACACCCGTTCCCCATGACCCAGTTTTCCGCGGCATGTCGCAGATATCAGACTTAATGGGCAGATCACATTGGCCTACCAGAACACTTCCCCGAACTTTACCAGAAAAGTATCTGTGGACTCGGTTTTCTGCAATCGGATATCCATGACCATAATGCTGCAAGCTCCCTGAAGCGGATGATCTGTTAAACCTTCATGCGGTTTTCACACGTTAGGCGTCCGATCCTCGGAATGGCTGATCACCCACAATCTGAGCGCTCAGCCTTACGTGTCGATGGCGTCTGAAAATGGAGCCTAAACTTATGAAGGAATGCGCGTGTACACTTCGATACGTACTTCGTCCGGAGTACATACATATGCATGCAGAATGGGGGAAGCTAGCCGGCGTCCAGCTCGATGTCCAGCATTGACCAAAGTAATCCATGTCCTTGCCGTCAGCGCAAATCACGGTGGGATGAAGTGAGGATGATGGCGAGACTTTGTCCTACCAAACCTTCTTTCCCCCTTTCTATTCTAGAAGGATTCTCGAAGACTATAGACGATCGATGGTTGTGGATACCCCCTCCCAGCCGAAGCCACAAAACTTAGGAACAATTCCATCATCAGCTCGGTCTTTGTTTGACGAGGTCGCTGTTCGACAGGGATCACCGTCCACGCTTATGCAACGACAAGGAACAGAGCAACCGGCTCTGGAATCGGACGGACCGAACAACGGAGGTAACCTATTTCTAATTAATTTGATCGAGGAGTCTTGTCGTCTTCCAGGGATGGGCCACTAGGCGTGTTGATGTTCAGAAGAGCGACCAAAGTTACCGCAAATGTCATGCCACGTTTTGCCCCACCAGCCGCTCTCAGGTGGACACAAGGACTCAGACGGGTCAGATGATGCACTGGGCGAGGAATCTCTTCAGATCACTCCATCGTCCCACGTGGTTTGCTCTTTGAGACTCGACAATGAGAACACGAATGAGACAGTCAATGAGTGATCGCATCTTAACCAGCAACAACCTTGGAGCGCCATGTCTTTGTCTGAGGCTGCAGAGTCTTAGTTTCATCGCTCAGTCTCGTATGGCATACCGGAAGGGAGGCCCGCAAAAACGGCGGTGAGATTCTATGTGGGCATAGCTAAGTGATTGACCTTTTCGCGGGCAGACGTATCCGCGACACTTTTACCCTTACAAGGCGTTACGTTTGCTGCCCAACGAGATTTCCCGGCAACGACAAAAAGACAAAGTGGTCGACTCTGGGTTGTCAATGGAGTCTGGTTTTCTTTTTTCCTTTTTTTTTTCCCCCAATTTCAAATGGATTTCTAGCCGAACACCATCGCGTCTGTTAGAGGGTTGCAGGGGTGGCTGCATGCAACGTGCGCCTCCGGATGCACACCTGAAGTTCCCCGTGACGCTAAAATGTCATGCTAAGCCAGAGGTCCTGACCGGGTGATATTCAGGGGCTGTTGATCCACGTTAGAGGCTGACTGGATGTTTCGAAGCTGTTTTGAATTCAACCCGTTCAGCTAGCTGCTTCTTTCTGCGAGGGTTGCACCGTTGTCGTTTCGTATCGACGGCTTGGTGGGGCTGCGGGAATGCGTGTGAATCGTGAAGCGACTTTTAGTACTTCGTCTTCCGCATGTATGGGGGTTTTTAAAATGATACTCGGCTGGGTATGACCTCCTACGTGTAAGTACAAGTATGTATGTCCAATCCTTATGTGTCTATTTGAAGCTGGTAAATCTGGATGAAGAGAATACTAAATGGAGTATACGGTTGCTTGATCTTAATTTGTTAAGAAAGTTGTCGGACTAACTGCTCCGTAGCAACAACGAGAGCTCCGATGCAAGCTGGGATGCATGCAACCTGAAGAAAAAGAGAAAAAGGAATAAAGAGATTTTCCTCAACAAATTCTTACTACTGGTCGGCCAAAAGGCTGACCATGTCTTGGTCTGCTGCTTACCCTCACAATGCTTGTGGACTCGTCAAATATTCCTCCCTGACGGAGAATCAGCTGCGACGCAAGCGAGGATTGCTAGTCTAACGCTCTGGGTCGCCCTAAACGGCGCTTGATCCCTAAGTCTTTGGCTTCAAAGCTCCAAAACGTGAAAGATGAGCCCTTTTTGGGCTGTGGGCCTGCTATGGTCTGCATGTATATGCGCGCTTTTTTGCTTATTATTTATTTTCCGTTTCGAGCGGAGTTTTTTTTTTTTTCTTTTTGTTGAAGCCGCAGGTGAAGAACTTTGTTGCATTGGTGGGACGTTTTCTTGTCTCGCGCCATCGGGTATACTATTCTTTACCTTTTCCTCATGGAGACCTGACTTATTTCTGTCCTGGGCGGAATACAGGTGACGGGTTGCCAATTGCGGAGAGAAATGATATGGAACCGACGAGTGGCTTTGAAGCCCGGAGCACCACTGTTTATAACTGAGACATGAATGTGTGCGTTGTGCGGCGAGTACTCGGTTCATGACACATGGCCGATCTTAATCAAGGCTGGATTGCGCTCTTGGGCTCGAGGACGGTGACGTCCTCTCGATGACAATCTGCAGACTGGTGTGGTGCTTACGAACATTGGATCGAATACCGTCTCGGAATATTGCAAAAATCCATCTGTCTACATGCATGCTTGTGTAGAATAACGAGCTGCTGAAGAGCCTGAGTGATTTACAAGGTATCCGAAATGGAATCACCACGCCACCCAACATACGAAAAGAAGTAAACCGCCAGAAAACGGAAACAAGCGAGGAATCAAACCCTAACTTATGCAGGCGGAGACCACTTCCATTTCAAGGGATCGAAATAGGCTTCGAATTCCACACCGCCGAAAAACCCAATAGCTCCATGCAAATCAAAATCTCCCTCCAGTCCCTCTATACCGCCTTGCTCATCGTCTGTCTCCTCATGGAGATCCCATTTCCCTGCAATCTTCCCGTTTCTCGTGAAAAACACTTCCACTGCGAAGAAGTCTGACCTCCCGTCCAATGCAGGCGGCCGCGGGACAGTCCTGAATGGCTTTTCGTCTACACGGTAAAATGTCATCCCCAGACCGACAGTTTCCCCAATATTAAACTCGGTCGTGAATTCCTTCCCGCCCCACGAGTCGTTGACGAATCTGCATCCGTCATCGGAAAAAACTCCAAGGCTTCCGCGCTCCCATCCTGGGGAGCGCCATGTTGGATACGGCTGGGCGACATAGCCGATGGAAAAACCGGGGGTTTGCGAAGGCGTACCGCCGAACAGACCCAGGAGCTTGACTTCAAAGTAGATGGTCTTGCGGCGTTCGGTGACCAGAGGAGAGTCCTGATTTGCGAAATACATGGGGTGCTCCGTCCATATGATACAGTCCCTGTTGTTGTCGGCTGTGCGTCCTCTCCACTTGCCTTTCCCGGTAATAAGGAGCGACCCGTCGTATTCATTCGGTTTGACGGGCCTGAAGCGAGCTTCCTGAACGGCCTGGTAGAGCTCTTTTGAGGGAGTTACCGGACGCCCGAGCGGAGTATTATCGCAGAAATGATGGGCTCGATCTGCGTCTTCCTCGGGCGCGTTGCCGGTGTTGGAGTATAGATAGGCATGCGCAGGCGGTGGAGGAAGGTCTCCCGAGTCCGGAATAGCCTGCCAGTTGTGATCGGGTGGTGAGAATTGCCCTGGGGCAAGGGAAGCCACGCCTGTCTGAGATAGCGGTGGACCCGGTGGAGGAGGATACATTCCTTCTTGAGAAACCTGACCAGGTGGAGGTCCTGGAGGAGGAGCGTAGGTTTGCTCTGGCATTTGACTTGTGTTTCGGGTTGTAGAGTGAGGTACAGTAGATTGTCCAAACACCTGCTGCTTCTCATCATGGGTAGTGAGGTTTGACGTATTTGTAACGTATGGAGGCTGAGATGATGGTCCTGGGCTGCCTTGGGCTAGCTGCGGCTTGGAAGATGCCATTTTCAGGCTGACCGGCTGACTGGGTCTGTTATCCTCCTTTGTATCGCCGCTTCCGCAGCAGAAAAGAGACTTGAACCCCATGATCCCAAGATATATTTCCGGCTGCGTTCTAACGCGTTTAATTATTACTCGTTTGATAGCAAAACTTGTCTCGCTTTGTGCTGGCAAATTATCCGATACTGGCTGAGTTTCGATCTGCTAGAAGTTATATGCTTAGGTGTGGGCGTGCAAGGGCCTTTTGAGTGTTTCCCCAGCGTAAGCAACATGACCTAAGGATGGCATCAAGAACTGGATGGATCCATGGTGATTGATATCCAGCTTGTTGCAGCTTTCGTGATGAGGTCAGCGCAGTGGAGAAAGTGTGGCTCTGCCATCCAATGGCCGTGGCTGAGCAGTTCGGAAAATTAGTGAGCTTATTACGTAACTAGTTAACTAACTACCTAGGTAATCCTGTTCCCCTCGGCCGCTCAGCCATCGCCAACGACCAAAGCAGCATTGAACTGGTGGCATGGCATCTCGAGCCACGAAGACAGAGATCTGTGGAAAATGGTTGCTACGGGAAATGATCGTTGTCTGAAGGTCTGACTACCCATGACTTGTTATACTTAATATCCGAAAACGCCGACTTCCAAGAACTCTCATCTTTCGATGCCCCATGGAACCGCCCTCTAAGGTTGCGCGGTACGGCAAGGACGTTACCAAAGATCTACAGAGCAAATCTCCAGGGTATGACGGTTACATCTCCTCGTCCTTTGAAGGGAGAGTCTCCTGCCACTCCTCAATGAGCCCTCGATAATCCGCAGGCCCGTATGGCTCAAACCACTCGGCCCACCGACTAGCTTTTCTATGAACTTTAAGCCCCAGATCTCGCAGCAGCCAGTCTATGTATGGTATCACGTCAAAAACAAAGTCTGGATGGTCCTGGCTGGCGTACGGGTATCGCCATTTTCCGAATTGACTGTGAAGAGTCGTGTTCCATTGCAAGTCCTGTTCGAATGTGGGTGAAGAAGTGTTCAGGGGCAGCAGCTTTCCATCGAGATAAGCTGTTAGCCAAAGAGCTTCTGTTTGGGCACATAGCATTATCGAGAAATTTGTGGATAGCCCCATAAACCCTATGCTGCGATCACAGATGAAGGCAGGCGGTACCATATGGCGATAAAGTCTGAAGGGTTCGTGACCATCTTGGCGAAAACGCTCTCTTAAGACACCTCCGTATGGGTTTTCAACCACTGGTGGCTGCTGAAGTCGAGGAAAACGAGATAAGATTTCCGCATCCGCTTTGACAGCCAACTCATTTACATCCAGGGTTTTATGCGGAATCCCCATTTGCTCGCTAATTCCTTCTGGGAGGAATTTGATACCTGGCAGCGCTCTCCACCCGGTACAACTAATAATAGCATCGGTTTTGATGGCTTGACCGCCCACAAGATGGACTGTTTTGGGCGAGAGATGTGCGATATCCGCGACGTGGACTTTGACCTTTCCGTCCCGTACCAAATCATAGAAATCGGTGGGATAGTTGAGGATACTAAAGCTGCTCGCTGCCCAGAATGCACTCGTCCATGGCTTTAACTTCCTTGTTTCAGGATGCTTGTCATAAGCATTGAGCGATATAACGTCGTTTCCTAGGATTTTCCAGAACATATCCACAATCCATCTGCCTATGACTGTGTTATGCAGAAATTTTCTAGGACGGCTGAAACCGTCGGCATAACCCCATGAACAGGGGCTAAACCAGGTCAGGAACCTGGTATTAACCAATTTTTCCAGCCTTTTTTTGAATGGAGTTACGTATGGGGGCGCCATCCAAGTGGCACCTCGGCCGGAGTTGGTGATAATCCAATCGACCTCAGCGCCGTGCGTTGCTGCCAGGTATACAGCGTCATATCCAGACTTTGAACCAGCCAGAACGACCACCCTTTTTGCCTCGGTAATGTCACGGTGTCTCTTAGCCATATCCTTGCTGTGGAACAAGGGAGCATCGAACTTTTCGGCCCCCTTGAAAGTTGGTATAAAGGGTTCAGAAAATGTACCTGTTGCCATAATCAACTTTCTTGTAGATATCTGCTGTCGCTTATCTTCCCCTTCACCGTTGAAGTTAACATATGTAACCCGCCAGGCAGCATCGCTATGCCCATCGAGCTTCTCGATGGATTCCACTCTTGAATTCAGTCGGATTTTCTTGTAGAGTCCGAATTCTTCTGCATACGCTCTCAGATATCGATGTGTTGCTTCTCCAGAAATGTGATGACCGGGTTTGGTCCCAAAGGCTTCATCCATTGGAAAGTCACTGTATTCATATGTCCCCAGTATGTTGTTGAGTTTTAGACCTGGATAGAGTCTCTCCTGGGCCCATACCCCTCCTATCGATGCAGCAGACTCAAGTATTATCACGTTTGCGGCAGGATTTATTGCGAGGTACGTTCGAGCTCCGGCTAAACCGTTGACTCCTATTACCTCTCTTTAGTATAGGTTTAAAGCAGTTCACAGCTTCGATCCGAATTCCGACTGAGAGCCTGGATAAACGTGGATTGTGCGACCCACCTGCACCTATTATAACCAAATCTGCTGTTTCCCTTCCCTCCATGCTGGAAGCGATGTCTTCGATCAGAATCGACTGATGCACAAGTTGCCTTCACTTGAATATCGGAGCTTGGGCAAAAAACTTCCAGTAGGTGTCACTTCGGGCCGCTGGGTTGACTCGATTTGACTCGGTTCATGAGACTCGATATACGGAAGAAAATAGAAGCACATGCCAAGTAACCCGTATATGAATTGTCGCTATGACACGCGGTTACGGTCCCCAACGCCTTTCATTGTTTCTCCAGACTCACAGATATGGGTTAAAACTTAAGGAAAAAGGAAGCAATTCATTGTTTGTGAATCTTGAAAGACGGCTTACGACTTGATCAACTAACTGCATTGATATATGCAGGGATTCGATATCACTCACTTCGAGCCCGCTGCATTGTTTCAGATCGCGCTATGGGACGCAGATGCCATGCATGCAGAGCACCTGATTTATTTCAGTGCGTACTCCGTACTCTACCCCGCACAAGAGCATTGACATTGCAAAGCCATGGGACATTTCTCCACTTGGCACGCGGAAGAACACATTTGGATTTGGCCTGCTCAGTATTTCCCAGTACAGGTACGGAGTACCATTCTCAGATGTGAAGAATGATTCACTATCTCCGTCAGTATATGTATACGCACATCGAGCTTCGCAATACACCGCCTTGAGATTATTATATGCGTCTTGCAGGACAAAGCAGGCAAACCTCGTCGCCATTGGCCTCATAGTCCCTTGATACGCGAAAAGCAGCGCCAATCATCCCGGTATTCTGGTATGTTGGACCAAATACAGCCCTCTCAGCTTCCGGTCGCGAATCCGTATGACACCAACCCGAGCCTTCGAATAGATCCGACAGACCAGATTCGAAACCTTCTGCTTCTGTCGCCTGTCGCACTCCCAACTCATCTGTTGGGATACAGCTCTTGACTATTCCTCCTTTCGTACACACCAAGGATAGAGCTGTCGAGAGAAGGGTTCGCCCCGGTTAAGTCGTAAATGATGCTCTCTACTTGAATTGTTGGAGAATCGATAAGGTTTACCCAATGTCTCTTTGATCGCCAGGGGAAGCCCACAATCCCGTTGTTCTGATAATCGAGATCTGCACAGATTATCTTAAATATTGCTCATGTAGACCCACTCCAACCCATTTATCCGGATCTTCCTTTGAGTCTCTTTTCTCTCAAACTTGTCTACGGAATACAAACAGGTCAATGTGTCGTGCAACGTAAAATTGACTATTATTACCAGTACTCCGTACTCCGTACCGTATTATTACAAGCCTGACACTATACCGGTATAATGACCGGTTGATGCCATCTTCCAGGTGTCGGGAGTATGTATATGTATGTGCCCATTCCACATCGTACATCAATACCTAATTCATATCACAAATAATGAGTACATCCAGCCTCACAACATCAAGTCTAGCAGACCTTCAAATCTGGGGGATTGCTCGCAGAGCTCAAGTTCTCACAAGACGGGTAAAAGAAAGCTGCTACAGAGATAATGACATAGGCAGCAATCAAAAGTGCACCCTCAAGGTAATTCGTCCGTCCGTCTAACATGAGATAGTTAGCGATAAATGCCGATGCGAATAGCGAAACAGTTTCGAAAAGGCTGAAATATAGCGACATGTTTGTGTTCAAACACCAACCCAACAACACGATGATGGGCGTTAC
Organism: Chrysosporium queenslandicum; assembly: GCA_001430955.1. NCBI lineage: Eukaryota > Fungi > Ascomycota > Eurotiomycetes > Onygenales > Onygenaceae > Chrysosporium > Chrysosporium queenslandicum. The sequence continues at coordinate 514,839 of LJPI01000097.1, read as the reverse complement.
GAAAAGAGCAATCTGGATACTGCTGCCAAGCGCAACTCCAATAGCCAAATCCATCTTATTTTTGCTGGCCATTGCCACCGCTGTAACGTGCTCTGCCGCATTTCCCACAATAGGAAGGATAATAAGCCCGATAAAGGCCTGGCTTACGCCCGTGTTCTTGACGAGATAATCGATGCTGTCGACAAGAAACTCGGCACATGCTGCGACAAGGCCTGTAGATATGACTAGGAGAAGGATTGATGCTAGTCGAGATAAATGGGGTTTTTCCTCGATTTGAGAATCTGTGTCAGTGTCGCTATAGTCCGTGATAAGTGGCATCAGGTACGGAAGCGGTTGAGCGGATGGTATAATTGGTGTATGAGCGTAAGAATTATGCAACCGATCTGGTAAAGAAGTCGTTCGACGCAGCATACGCTGACTTCCGCGGTGACTTAACGACGGCCGCTGCTGCGTGTCTTCTGGATTGCTCTGTCTTGGTTGCAAAGTAGGTATTAATCTCGGAAATATCCTTTCTCGTGAAACTGCCCGGATTGAAAATGGCCTTTTGGGTGAATCTGCGGCGTTGGGAGTAGGAACAGGATCGGTGAATTCGACACGGCGTCCCGAAGGCTCATCATGTTGCTTCTCCCGGCTATCCTGGGCCTTTTGCGCTGTGGATTTGTTTTTCTCTTTCTCCTTCTTCGCCGCCTTGCGATGCTGCTTACGCTTCCTTTTAGTCATATGCTCAGGTGGCTGGCCAGTCTCAAAATCATGAGTAGTAACACCTGGATAACGCTGAAAGGTTGTAGGAACCTCTTCCCAGTCGGCTTCATCTCCGCTGGACACAGTTCGGGGGCTGACGGCATTTTCGGGTGAGAATGAGACCAACGATGGTGTCCCGGTTGAATGCGAGGCCGATGCTGTACGGTCTAATGTCCGAGTCGAATGTGACTCCTTCGACAAACTAGTACTTGATTTCCGGCGTCTCCTTTTTCTGATAGCTTTCCGAATTCGTTTTGCTGTAGTTTGAGACCCCGAAGTATCATCTGTGTCACTGTCGCTGGAAGAACTGGATTCTGATGAACTGCTGGAGTTTAATATGTCGGCTAAAACACCTGGGTGGGATTCTTCGTCGATTCGGTGTTGTGGTGTGCTTTCGTAGATATATGCATGAGACTTTAACTGGAACAGCAAGTAGAGCACATAAACTAGGAGTAATATCTAAGTACGGTTAGGTATGGACAAGATACAAGAGGTGATGCACAAACCACGCTGGTGCCTCTGCTTACTTGCACAACAGCTTTATCTGCCAGTGCAATGTTGCTAAAGGAGGCATGAAATGCAGTCTATATAAGTCATTATTAGCAAGGATTCATAGGGGTCATGCAGTGACTTACTGGTAGGAGCAAGCTCATCACGCTTAGACTGAGAAGGCAGGCACTCATTTGAGTGATGGTGGAGTTATATAACTAGGACAAGGGTGTCAGTTATAAAATACTAAATAAATCGCTCCACAATTCTCACTTGTTCTCGAAACCGTAGGCCGCCGAATAGAAAACACATGCCCAAGATAAGTAACAAGTTCGCTAAGATGGACCCTAAAAGGGAGGCCTGAACGATGCGGACTTCTTTCTGTAGTTTCAAATTAAGCTCTTAGCAATGCACGGTATCATTTCTAGCAGGGATAAAAGAATACTTACCGCCACCAGTGCGAGACTTTCCGCAGCGAATCATATCTGTTAGCACCAATACAAACCATAAATGTGCAGGCTTCTAGTGCCCAAGCCAACGCTGGGCGGGATTTTGACATACATGCTGTGTAAATGAGTCAGTGAAGCTTTCTTCAGGCCGAACATGGTGAGGTGTTTCTTACAAGATAATCAACTCGACAGCATTCCCGAATGTCACATTAAGCAAGGCTCCAATTTTGTCGCCCATTTTCCTTGCAACACTTTCCGTTGCAAAACCCAGTAGGTAAGCCAGAGGGATAATTGCCACAGCATTGACTGCAAAAATAACGGTAGGGCTGATAGAGCTTTTGGGTCCCTGGCTTCGATGTAGCGCTCCGAGAGCGATGCCCGCGGGGACGAATATGAGTAAGATATTAATCCAACTTGCGCAAATAATAATTTTCAAAGATCGCCATATTCGAGCGGGAATAGGCGGCTTCTCGTTGTCCGTTACGGGGGAGGATTCTTGGCTGCGTTCAGTGGTATTAGGGGGAGGAGCCGGTGGAGGGAGGCCGGAGGAGCTCGCGTCGCAGACATCTGCAGTGATAGTCTTCTCGCTGTGACGCGGGGTTGTATTCTTGCTTGTACATCGATTCTCATCGTTGCTGCTTGTGCCATCGTGGTGGGAAGAGTAGTTCGTCAGAGGAAGTGTAGGAGCGTGTGTTTCGCTTGATCTTGTGCGTAGCCAGGCACCAATTCGACGATGAAGTGGCGATTCGCCAGACGGCTCGTTCATCGAGTTGTTAGGTTGAGTCTGGGGAAACTGAAGCGATGTGATGTTGTCTTAGAAAGACAGTCGTGGTAGATGGAGAGCAGGGAGAATGCGCTGGACTTGTTGTTGTTGGGAAGTGAGTCTTTAGTTAAATAAGCATTGCTGGAGAGCTTGCGAGCTTGTTCCACGGGCCACTCAGCAGCCACCAGGCACCGACCCCCAAGTGATGTCATCAGTGCCCCAAGCCACAACAGGGCAAGCTTCCTTCTGGATTCTAGAAGAAAGCCACAACAGCCATCTATTATTCAGAACGTACCATGTCGACGTGGTATCACCGCATGTGTTGTAGCAAGCCCTTTATTTCCCGTTGACACATATCTACGACCTACTCTATTGAAAATGCGGGCAAGAAGCAGGAACATCTGGATTAGACTGGTCAAGTACAGGACTACCAGTTACACTTGTGGCCAGCTACCTTCGAGGACATACGTAGGCCTTTTAAAAAAGGTCATTGAGAACTTGACGATATGGCAGATGCGCACATCGGATGTGACACACACTGGCGGTAAAATTAACTAATGATATGGCTTGGAACGGCTAAAAGATCTCCCTACCCCTGGCTGGGATTTGTCTATGTCTCAATTGACAGATGTACACACATATTATGTAGTATGTATGTACATACTTCAAGTCGGTTTGCTCGAGCCAGTGGAATGACAGCGGTCAAACACAATCCGACATTTTAGATCATGATAAGATCAGAATACCAAGAAAGCTTGTTCGGTAAGGCAGGTTTGATATCAAATTCTTGAATTGCTTGTATCACGTTTGGGAACCGGCATTGTAGCACTGCATACGTGGTCGGGAGGACGTATACTATGTACTATGTATTATCTGTAGGAATTGATAAGACACGCGTTTTCATTGGGCCAGAGGCTTCGATGGTTGGGTCGATTATTATGTATAAAACGGATGAGTCTTGATGGGGAGTGACCAGCGCCTACGAAAGGAGGCGCCTGAGTACCGACAGAAGGACACGACCGTTTAAAGTGGGATGCTGAAGGGACAAATTCATCACTTCGGTTAGGGCAAAATATGAACGCTTCAAGGAATAAGACCTATTCCCGTACCTTGGCGCAAAGAACGACTAACAATAAATAATTGGCACAGACAGCAAAACAAAGCTACATGATGATGATCTAGCCTGCAATGCACATTTTCGGATATGGCTTGCAGTTCGTGGCTGGAAATGTTTCAAACACCCATCACTCTATCGGCTCGTGGGGTTAGGGTCTCACTTATACGGATGGAAGACTCTGTGGTACTCCTCGGCAGTGCCCTAGCCCCATGTCTTTCAAAGGGATGTTTGGTCCAGCGAATGTCGGCCTGGCACGTACAAAGTGGAAACTGCATGCCTAGTCTCCGGTCGAATAGAGCTTGGCACACCGTATTCTCGTCCATTCGCGGGAGTTTGAGCGTAAATACACTCGACTGAGGACAAGGCAACAAAAGCGACTCTGGAGAGGAGAGAATCCCTCTCATTGTGTACTCCGAGCGATTGGCTGGCTACTACTTGTTCTGCTCGACGAGTCAATAAAAACTGAAATTTCCTATATTTAGAACCCCCATTAGTCAACCGCCGCTGAATCTAATCTTGCAGATCGCGCCTTTCCCGATCCAGCACTAGCGCCAGATGTGTGGCAAAGAGTGTTGGTTGGCTGGCTGTCGGCCATCTCAGACATCCAACTGCTCTTTGAACGGGTTGAAGCCATCTTTCCGGTCTCCTTTTGTTCTCCCTTTTTTCTCTTCTTCTCTTCGCATCTTTCCCTCGCTTTCAGAGATGGTGGCAATCCCCTTGTTTACCATTTCATCAGTGTAGTATTATTGTTTGCACCTTTGAGCTCTTCCTTATGGAACCTCATCCCCCCGCTTCCCAACTGAAATTCAGCCCAATAGGAGGCATATATTGCGATTTAGCGTGGTGATTCAATTTTAAGAGTGTCTTAGAGGCACTGCAGCGAGGACCTCAAGCCTGGGTCACCTAATGAACCTGTCTCGCTGTCTTTGTTTGTCGACTGGGAACTTCCACCAAAACTGTCCCTTGCTGATATTGATCCCCGTCACTTTGGGTTCTGATATGCTGAAGCATTCGTCTTCAAGATTCTGCCTCTTGTTTCTTTTTGTGATTATACCTGTATGGGAGGATCTGTTCTCTGGTATCTTGGCTGTGTGGCTGACCCATACCTTAGAAGCAGTACCATAGTGCCCATTGTGTCCCAAATGAAATTGATATCTGCCTTCCTTGACTTGCCTTGAAGTTGCCTCGATGTCAGCTTCTTATCACTCGCTTTGCTCAGCCTAATTCCTGACTCCTATTCTATCTGCGAATTCACAGCTACACAGCCTTCGTGCCATCTACTCACAAAGATTTCTCGTGGAGGTTTCTTGATGTTGATGTCCATAAAGAACTGCCCTTACCAACGCGCTCCATTGCTGCTCTTCATTTGGATATAGAGCATCGAATGACCTAAAAGTCTCCCATTTTGGCCTGAAACCCTCGCCGCTACGGTTTACTGGTGGATACCAGACCAATCCTTACCCTAAATCACTAGCTGAACTCGATATCTTCATTGTTTCTGTGCGACTGCAAACTGGTGCTGAGTAACTTCTGGCAAAATGGATCAAGAATCGGATGAAGCAGAGAGCGTGTACGATACTGCCAGCTCCACGAATAGCAGGCTTGATCTGTCCAGTGATGTTCACTATCAGGTAAGTTATAGGACTTACTACCGATATCGGACATCTTGATGGCCGTTAACGGTTACATAGCGCCTCAAACACCACTTGGATGAAGTCCAGAATGCATCCAACGTTCCTGGACGGTCGATGTCGTTCCGCTCAATGTCGCGCACTCCAAGTTCGAAATACAGAAACTCGGAACTTATTTGCCAAAAGCGTAGGTATAGGAACGCCCGGTTGGGTACGCTAGCTAACATTGTTCCAGTTCCGCTAGGCGAATATGGTGCTACTATTGACGAAGTTCTTGCCTCAAACACTACGGAACCCACCCGGAACGACAATAACGTAGCAGAGCGCCCTAGGGACGATGACTACCGCTCGATTAGCTCGGAGGTCTGCGTGTCGCCGTCATGGTCCCGTGCCGCTCAAAAGAGACGTGAAAAGAGGGAACAAAGAAAGAAAATGGAAAAAGAACATAGGGAGCTTGAGCGAAGATTGAAGCAAGAAGCTAAACGAAACGCCAAATTTGATTCCAGGGAACCTCGACGGCTACAAAAGCGGGCACCTCCAGGATCCTCCAGCAGAGCGTCCAGCGCCCATAGCACATTTCAGCGACCATCGACAGCGTCGTCATTCGTGTCTCTATGGTCAAAAAGAACATCGAGGGCAAGTTCTGTCAATGAGCAAAGTCAAGACGAAGTCAAGAAAAAGAGCCGTAGATTTTCTTTTGGTGGTGACAATGCAAAACTGAAATTGAAACTTCCCAGCGTTTGGCCTCGGCGGTCTGCTAAGACCCAGGAACCACCATCTTCAGATCAGCTACCCAACTCAGAAGCTGCGCCTTTCGATGCCAATAGGCATTCCCTGCATACTGTGAAGAAGCACTTTGATTTACGAGCGAGCGCCAGGGCTTTCGCAGGGAACGGCATCCACGACCCTCCAGATGTTAGGTCTATTCAACCGGCTACTCCTCATAGTTCAACCACCAGCAGTGAAAACTTAAATGTCGAGGTAGGTATAAGGGGTAATGTCCAGCGATCTGCTCAACAAAAGCGGGCTTCCACGAAACCGGAACGACGAGCACCCTTACAACCTATCAGTGGTGTTAATCCTGAAAATTCTTTCCACTCCCAGAATCAGTCTACAGGCGGTGCCACGCAAAGTCCATCTCTAGGCTCACGCGCGATTGCTAGCGCAGAGCCCAGTGGTTTTGAAAGAAAATCAATAAGGCATGTTGGTGAAATTGGTCAAACCGGAAGTATTACCAACCAGGGCCAGCGCGATCAAAGTCCGAGCTCCAAGGACTCTGGAAACGATGCAAAAGGAATAGATATGTCGCTTCCTCCCATCAAACCCAAGTCGCCGAAACGTTCTTCGAGGCTAGGCAAGACGGCTCCTCATTCCACGGTTCAGAGCGCGAAAGTGGAAAATGTCAGCTTACATTCCCGAGAGCAAATACCTTCTCCATCCAACTCCAAACAGGCCCACCCCGTCTCTCAGCATCGTCTTTCGGGGAACAGAAACTATCAAACTGAGCGTATCAGTCCGAAGTCTGCCGGTAATGAAGATAATACCGAAACTGGCGAGGCCTCAATTCCGCAAGCAAGTACCTCTAGGCCTGAACGGCCCCGGATGCCGTCTAGCTATATCCGGGATGCTAACTTTCGTTCTTCTCCTTTGGCTGGTCCACCTCTTGTTGTGCAAGGTTCAGAGAACGGTACTGACTGTCCTGCAACGGAGGATCAAGGTCAGTATACTATTGAAGCGGTGCGAGGCGCCAGGAAAACGCACCGCAATTCTTTCCAGGGATATCTCGAGTCTAAGAAACTCGCTATCCCACGCCTCCTGGGTCAGGGGAAAAGGGGTAAGAATGGTGCCATTGCGAACTTAGCCACGGGAGAAAAACATGCCAGCAAGTCAGAACCCAATCCGGTGACTCCACAGTCAGAATCTACTGCAGTTGAATCGACAACGTCAACCGGCCTAACCATTCTATCTGGAAATTTGAGCAGCCAAAAGAACATGACTTCTACCACGAACACAAGTAGTTCCACGCCAACTGAGGAAGTTAGCTCCGGGCAGCCCCGTCAAAACCCCAACGATATTATGCAGAAATTGCGAGCGGGTTCTGATCAAAGGGAAAAGTTAAGGAAACGAACCCTATCAACGGATGCCAACACTCAAGCCGATTCCAAAACGCTGGTACCCGAGAAAGTAGGTCATAACGTCGATGGCGAGTCATTAGAAGTACAGAGTAGACACTCAAAATCGCAAACGCCGCAGAGTCTGCAATCTCTTTCTGCTAATACTGGAAGGAAAATGTCAACCGGCTCTAATGAGCCAGCTGCTAGTCCAGGGCCAAGTTATTTCCGGCAACGCCCAGCAACGGAGTATATCCCCACAACCCCAAGTGCATTAAGCCTTCCACGAGGGCTTGGTGCTTCACCAAGAAGCCCATCTTCGAATCGAACACCAGGTCAACAAATCGCAAAGATGTTCGTCATATGTTGCCAGTGCAAGCATTGGCATGACATGACTTCGCAAGCTTACGCAAAGTTGGCCTTTCCCAATGCAATGCAGGACATCAACCAAGGCGCCGCGGGTGTTCTTACGCCTCTGGACGGCCTTGAATCTCCGCCGAGAATTTTTGGAGGCTCCCCTCTAGGAAGCGCTAATTCGTCTCGTACTAGCCTTGGAGTGAAAGAAGGAAAGCAACCTGTCAACTCGACCCGTGCGGGTAGCTCAACATCCACCTTATTAAATCATTCAACAATTTGTTGCTGGTGCTATCACCAAATGGCGAAGACATGCTGCGCTGGATGGACAACCATTGTCACTATGCGCGAACGGCATCATTGAGATGACAAATCTAGGCTTCTGCGGGGACAAACTTGCAGAATTCTGGTAACCTTGGGACGGACTGGGTATTTTATTGCTTGAGCACTTATTTCTTTCCCTCCCTTCTACGCGGCCATGACTTTTGAATACTATTATGACTTCACGAGTTGAACGATCTAAAATCATGATGGTCCCTGCCTTGGATAACTCCACCAGCGGCCAGCATAACCAATGATATCCTTTGGGAATGTGATATACCCCTTGTTTAATAATTTCCTTGTCATGAAAAGGAGCACTTTTGCCCTCTTTTGGGTCTGCATAAAGCACCACAGCATGAATTTCGGTTTAAGAGCTGAGTGGAACAATAATGGTGACACTTGCTCTTTGTTATGTGGCTCAGGATGTACAACCTTTGTTCTTTGTCAATATTTATTTTGAAAAGGCAAAAAGCATTTTCTGATGGCGATTCTGTGTTTAGAACTTACTGGATTGTAGATAGAAAAGACCTGCATACAGAATGAATTTTTTCAGATGTAAAGCCTCTCTACCTTCATTCCATGATTTCCAAAGGGGTAGTGGACCTGAGCCCACGCCATGAGTCTTGAGTGGAAGATTGTGGCCTGCAGCACTTAATCATTAAAAACATCTGAAATCTGAAAGTTATAATCAATTGCTAGCACGCCATGAACCGCATAGATGCAAAAAGAAAGAAAGAAAAGGCTCGCTAGAGATATATCTAACCGTGAGTCGTATCATCGTTGCTTGCTTACAGAAGCTTCCAGCGCCGCATCGACATCGTCCTTACGGAATCCAGGAGCCCGGCCAAGACACACAGCCCTTCGACAAAGTTCTATTGATAACTGTTAGTTTTGCTCTAGGTGACAAAGTCGTAATTATCCTAGAAGAGGAACCGCAACTCACGTGCGATGAACATATCAACATCCAATACTAGCGATGGCGTGTGTTCAGGCGTCCTGTATGTATCGGGAGAATGACCCGTTATCGGCTGTGGGGGACATCCTATTCCCAGAGCCGGGTCCAGCTCGATACCCAGCAAGCCCATCATCTGAGCACATACTTCGTTGTTGGGAGGGTAGTATACGTCGGATAATTGGTTGGTCGTCGACGTTGAAAATTCCGGCTGTGATGCTGGGGTGGTAGAAATCGTCTGCGAGCACGACGAGCTCCACGTGTCGTGCGATCCATCGACTGAATTCGATAAAGGAGAATTGCCGCTGGATAGCGCTCCGGGAACGGCCGACGGAGTTACGGAAACGTAGGAGGACAGGCTGCTCAATCTGATGCCCTTTTCGAGAAGATACCCCTCCACATCGTGGCAGTCGAACCAGTCGCCGCCAAACCCAATGGCTTCAATCAGTTCTTCGATGCTTTTGAAATGATACGGTCCGTCAACCTCCCGCGGCGGAACCGGTCCCAACGCCCGTTCCGGTGGATGCATATTCGGCGGGAAAATCACATTGCCAAATTCGTCTTGATAGGGATAATGCATGCCAGCCTTACCAAAGTAGAAATACGGCTTGTTCCAGAATTCGAGCGGTTCACCGGCCTTCCTCTGGATGAGACAGTGAAACACTTGGGCTAGTCCCGCTCTCGACTTCATCCTCAGCGCAAATTTGAATGTGTGGTCCAACTTGGCGTCGTTTAGTGAAGGACTTATGAGGGCCGAGTATCCCAATTCAAGGCATCGGCGATGGAGACGGCGGGAAAAGCTCGTTTCTTGAAAACTGTAAGTGTATCGGCGAGTTGGGTCAGGTTCCCTTGGGAGGAAGTATGTGTTGGAGATTATACTTTGCATCTCGTCATTGGACCAAGTCTTTTCATTAACAAAGACATTGTTTGCCGAATTCATGTTAAAGGAGTCATTGGATGTTGCTTTTTGAGAGTAAATTGGATTGTTTGTGTAGTCGATGGGCCTGTTCCCATTGGCAATGACAAGAGCATTGCTGGTCTCCAGTTGATACGCCGAGGGAAAAACATTTGAAGGTTTCGAAAGAGCATCCTCTACAGTGAGATCTTTTGCGTCTTGACGAGGCTCGTCTTCTGACTGTTCCATGCTTCGTGATGCAAGCTCAATAAACCGCTGGGTAGTGCGATGTAGCCGCTGGGCCAATTCAGGTTGCGCAGAGAGTATGCCAGAATTAAGAGCATCGTCGTTGAAAGCTAGAAACACCTTGCTCATTTCTTCAACTGTAGATTCTAGCTGATCTACACGCTCATTAAGCGATGTTATGATCGCTTCTTTTCGCAATCTGTACGCCCGCTGGGCAAGACGAATTTGTGTCCGCCGCCGCTAAACAATATGAATAGAGGGCTCCTTGAGCGATCGAATTTGATAAAGCCTCACCTCAGCTGCAGTCTCATCCCCTGCATTCACACGAGGCCGCCCTCGCTTCTTGGATCCCTCGTCTTCCTTTGTCCCGCGCTGTGCTTCGGCTGCTGCTGCGGGCTTCGGCGATGCCCGTTTCTTTTTGGGACGAGATGTTGGTTCTCTCCCATTGTTGTTGAGATTTTCATTTTGCGCATAGTCTCCGTGCGGCAGTGGAGTGCGCGATATCGAGGAGGCATCCTCTACTGGCCAAGGTGCGTTTGGAAATGAATCCGCTGAAAGTATGTCCAAATTCCATTCTGGCAAGGTAGCCGAGTACATGGTAGAGAATGAATGTTTAGCCTGCTACCATTGATGCATATAACTGGACCCTTTGGCGTACTCCGTGGATATCAAAACGATTATCTGGTGCAGATTTTGGTAATCGCAATTTCCACGAGGAAGTTATATATCAGTGATTAAATGCCGCGATCGCAATTCCAGCAAATTATAAAGCGAGGGATATTAAAGAGATGTTTAAAGCATACACAGAAGAAGGAGCAAAGGAGGACATGTTCAAAAGCCATGATCATGCTCCCATTCTGAGACGATTGAGATGGATGGATTCTCGTATTAATATCCACATGGGATTTGTCATTGTCGGAAGCGGCATGAGAAATTAGGCAACCGAGGACTAGCCCGACTCTTCTATTGGTGAAATAATGCCAAGCCCGTGTAGCTCCTCGCTGGTTTTACTTGGATCCGAGCAGAGTTCTACCTGATTGGCTGTCTTTTGGCCCAAAAAGCCTTACCTTCACAAGCAAGCCCGGGTAGCTCAGTCGGTAGAGCATGAGGCTTTTAACCTCAGGGTCCAGAGTTCGAGCCTCTGCTCGGGCGGCGTTCCTTTTTTTGGCGGCCCTGGTTCCCCTTGAATCCTTGTTTTTGTTAACCTGATAGATACTCATTCTAGCAGAGGTAGAACAGTAGGCGCTCTATCTAGCGCAACCAGCCGAAGCAAGGGTAAGAGAAAGTGTGAATGATCGTAAAGATTTGCAAAAGGGAATTACAAGGTAATTTGAATTATACAAAATACAACCATCTAACCAAATCTACCACTTTTTGATCTCACCTGCTTTGGGAAACTCCATCCTAATGACTTTGTCACAGTTGAGAAGGGCTAGTGGATCGAGCGCTTGCTTGATCTAAGATCATAGTGTTAGTATTTGCAAGAGGTTCCCATGCCCGAGCAGCAACATTAGACATACCTTGCGCATTGTATCTACCGTCGGATCTCCGAGTTCATGAGGAAGGTAGTCCCTTTTAATAAGTCCCACGCCATGCTCGCCAGTGACAGTTCCCTCCATTTCGACCGCGCGTTTAACCATTCTATGGACAACGCCTTCCGCGACTTCACGTTCGCTATTATTAAATAGCAAGATCGCTGGTGCGTGTTAGATTTGGTGCCGCGACGCGAGACCCAAGCTTTGCAACAGGAACTTACTGTGAAAATTACCATCACCGACATGTCCGCAGATACCTCCTAGTAACCCATTTTTCGTGATGTCCTCCTTTGTTTGTTCAATGATATCGGGTAGCCTACTGATTGGCACCGCAACGTCAGTGGTCCATACATGGTCATTCGCATCTCTTCTCATAGCCATGACGCTCCACAAAGCTTCTTTTCTCGCACTCCACAACTCCTGCATCTCGTCTTCTCCTTGAGCAAACTCGAATGATTGGCCCATGGTATCTTTGGCGATCTTCTGTACAATCTTGATTTGCTCCTTGACCCCAGAGGGCGTCCCGGTAAACTTGAAGAAGATAGTCGGGGCCTCTTTCCATGTCCGCCTTGTGGTCTTGCTATCGTTGATGCATTTCATTTGCACATCGTCAAGGATCTCAACACCCGCGACCTGGACCCCCTCGCCGACGACTCGAGCAACGCATTCAGCGGCGGAGTGAATTGACGGGAAGGCAGTCACAGCAACGCTTTCACTCTTCGGCTTCGGCGTGACCTTTAGCGTAGCTTCAGTCACGAGGCCTAATGTACCTTCACTGCCAATGAACAGTTTCGTAAGGTCGTACCCAGCACTGGATTTCCTGGGACGTTGTCTTGTCTTGATGATTGTTCCGTCGGCGAGGACAACCGTTAAAGAGAGAACCCATTCGCGCATCGTGCCATAGCGATAAGCATTTGTTCCGGAGCAACCGGTTCCCACCATGCCTCCGATTTGCGCGCCCGGGCCCGGGTCAGGAGGGAAGAAAAGACCATGCTTGGCAAGTTCTTCGTTTAGATCTTCCCATCCAACCGCTGGCTGGACTACCACATCCAAGTCCCTCTCGTGTAGAGCTATTATCTTGCCCATGCGACGGAAATCGATGCAAACTCCCCCTCGTGTCGGAGAGAAGTGACCTTCCAAGCTTGTGCCACCCGAAAACGGAGTAACTGGGATCCGTCTATCATGGCAGATTTTCATTATGCGCGAGACCTCTTCTGTCGTGGAAGGAAATACAACCAGGAATGGTTTCTCGTTCTCTTTTGCCGTGTAGGACGACCAGTCTGATCCAGCATGCGCTTCCAAATCCACCTTGTCTGTCGAGACGTTTTCTTTGCCGACGATTTGAACAAAATCCGACCAAGCTGCTTGAAGGTTACCTGGCGAGGTGTCGTGATGAACCGTTGGGGCTTCATGGAGAGGTGTTGTAGACGATTCTGGTAGGGATGCAGGCCGCAATGACCCTAAATAGTAACATCCAATTGCGGTGACGAGAACGGCTGTGGTATTGTCAGAGATTGGGCCATTATCAGAGCAGCAATCCTGGTAGAGGAGACGTACTGAATGTAATTGCGGTATTTCTCAAAGCAGGCGACTCTTTTTGCATGCGAGCATACCGCTCAAGCTCTGCTCGTTCACGCTGGATTCTCTGCTGTGTGCTCTCGTACAATTGACCCTTGAATGTTGGCCTTTCCTCTGCTCGGGAGGACGTCGTCCCAAACGATCGCTTCTGCTTGACTGCATTCTTGGGCGCGGAGTTATATACGGTATTGGTGATCCGATGGGCGCGTTTGGCAGCGCGGACGGCCTTGGAGGCGACTTCGCGAGAACTGAACATTGAAGAAGAGAGGAAGGGAACCGGAGTCCAATTGACCCGAAAAGAGCGATTGCTGATAAACGCCTGCAGGACCCTATTGCCTTTTTGCTTTTGTCGACACTGATTAGCACATCGAAGAGTGGAGCTGGTGGTGACAGTCTGGCACGGTTCCTAGGTTGAAAATGCGGAGGATGCTGTTCGGAGCTTATTTATCAACCTCCAAGCTCCGTTCTGCCGGCCCCAATGTCCAGCGGCAAAGTCTCCATCTTCTCCTCTTCTTCCATTACGCAGTTAACTAAGTCGGATATCCTCAATTGTTTTCGGACGAGAGATGCGATGGAAGCGCAGAGGCAATAATAGTCACTGCACTATCGACTTGCTCTTGCGACAGTTTTCTTCGGCGTCTCGCCATTCTCCAATCTATTCTGCGGTCGACTGATCGACTTGGCGTTGAACCTTCACGTCTTAACATCATCATTGAATCTGCATAGCCGTCCAATCCCGGTCTTGAACCCCAGACTGTTTACCTCTGTCTACGTCTCTGCGTAACCCTACAGGCCACGGGGACTGGTTGTCTGGCTGGCATGATGTCCACATCGACATCTCGCTCAACTCAACCGTAGCCCACGGAGCTCTCTTCCGCAGTTTCCTCTTTGACAACGGACGTCCAACCTTGCTCCATGCAGGCTCTGTTCGCAACGGAGCTTCCGTTTCCCTTTATGAGCCCGTGTTCCAGCACCGCTCGGGCACTGGATCGTGCAGCAAGGACGTGATATCCTTGTCTGGTCTGATGGGTGATAAATACCCACCCCGGTTCACTTAATATAGAGTGGCCCGTTTTCTTCTCTTTGCACTTTTTGGTCAACTCTTCAAACGGCAAAAATCAGCTAGAAAATGGATGCACTTCAGCGAGTGGTATTGCCAATTGATAAAAATTGGATGTTCAGACGGGCCGACGATCGCAATGGCAAGCTTCTTCCAGTGGCTCAATTCCCAACAACCATTCACCTGGACCTCATGCACCACGGTGTTATTGAGGATCCATTTATTGGCAAAAATGAAGACCAGGTGCAATGGGTGGGCAAGAAATCGTGGATTTATAGGACCACCTTTCCCACCCCAGTCTTCGAAGCTGCGATGGCAAAAGCTGTCCTCGTGTTTGATGGCTTAGATACGTATGCGACAGTGACTCTCAATGGCATAACCATATTAGAAACGGACAATATGTTTGTCCCAGAGAGAGTCGATGTGACCGGGATGCTCGATTCCCAAAACGGCGAGAATATACTGGAAATCCTTTTTCACAGCGCATATGAAATCGGAAAGACCCTCCAGAAACAGCATCCCCACCATGTTTGGGGCTGTTGGAATGGTGATCCAAGTCGATGTGCTGTTAGAAAGGCGCAGTATCATTACGTGAAGTGTCCCCTTTACGATATAGTAGTATAGCACTGCTAATATTTGCAATTCAGGGGTGGGATTGGGGCCCAATGCTTCTGACATGTGGCCCTTGGAGACCGATCAACTTGGAAATATTTTCGTCTCGTATCGCTGATCTACATGTTCGTACTGATGTGGACAAGTCCCTCAAACATGCCGAAGTAACAGTGACCGTCGAGGTGGAGGGAGATGGAGACGAAGTAATCATCCAGGTTCTCCACCACGGCAATGTGAAAGCGCAGACAAATGCTCGTGTACATCTAGGCGTTGCAACTGCAACTTTCCTCATACGGGACCCTCAGCTGTGGTATCCAGCCAATTATGGTGGTCAGCCGCTATATACTCTACATGCAACTTTACTTGGAGGCACCAGTACGGAGCTGGATACCTTATCCAAGCGAATCGGGCTCCGTCGGCTTCGACTGGTACAAAGACCGCTGGACGGAGCTCTTGGCCAATCATTCTTTTTCGAAATCAATAACGTCCCCGTTTTCTGCGGAGGTTGTAACTGGATCCCTGCTGACAGCTTTACGCCTCGAGTATCACCACAGAAATATAGAGATTGGTTGCGATTAGTTGCTGCCGGGAATCAGATAATGGTCCGGGTATGGGGCGGCGGAATCTACGAAGAGCAGGCCTTTTACGATATTTGCGATGAACTGGGCTTGCTTGTCTGGCAAGACTTTCTGTTTGCCTGTGGAAACTACCCAGCATATCCAAGCTTCCTTAAGACAGTCGAGCGTGAAGCTATTGCCAATGTCAAACTTCTGCGGCATCACCCTTCTATTGTCATTTGGGCAGGCAATAATGAAGATTACCAGTATGCGGAGAGTGAAAAACTGGAATACAATCCCAGTGACCAGGACCCGTCAAACTGGCTCAGGTCGACGTTTCCGGCTAGGTACATCTATGAGAAACTTCTGGCTGATGTGACGAGTACCCTTGCTCCCGACACGTACTATCATTTTGGTTCTCCATGGGGGGGGAAAAACACCACGGATCCGCTCAGCGGAGACATCCATCAATGGAATGGTACGTCGCATTTATTTGGTTTATTTATTTATATACACTTACCTTTTGCTAAGACGAGCAATTTAGTTTGGCACGGAACCCAGGAAAAGTATCAAAATTTTGACAAACTGTCTGGTAGATTTGTCTCGGAATTCGGTATGGAAGGATTTCCGTGCATCGAGACGATTGACTCTTATCTTCCAAATGGGAAAGAAGATTCAGACAGATACCCACAATCATCAACAGCTGACTTTCATAACAAAGCTGTTGGACATGAGAGACGCCTGGCTCTATACATGGTGGAGAACTTCAGATACCAATTTACTCCGTTCGAGCAATACATTCACTGTACGCAAGTGATGCAGGCAGAATGCTTGTCTACTGCCTATAGGTTATGGAGACGCCAATGGAAGGGGCCAGGCAAGGAATATTGCGCCGGTGCACTGGTATGGCAGATGAACGATTGTTGGCCAGTAACTTCATGGGCCATTGTTGACTACTATCTCCGGCCCAAATATGCATATTACGCAATCAAGCGGGAGCTGGCACCAGTCACAATCGGCCTTAAACGTCCTCTAGGGACCGCATCCCTTAATGAGGACACGATGCAAAACGTCGACATATGGGCTTCTAATTTCACATTGGAAGAGAAATCGGTGAAAGTGGCCGTGACAATTTTCGACGTCGTCACGGGAGAAGAAGTACATTCGGAGACTCTTTTCGATGACTTCCTTCTTGGACAAAATAGGAGCACAGAAATCGCACAGTACACAATGCCCTCCACGCTAAAAGACACAGAACTGTCAGGTTTCCGCTTGGTCCTTGCTGCCTACCTTTTCGAGAACGGAAACCAGATTGCACGCTGCGTGAACTGGCCGGAGCCGTTGAAGTATGTGCAGTTGCAACATCCGCGCGGGCTGAAAGTGATCCTCTCGGAAGACTCAACCCAGGTGCAATTGTCAACCAGCGTCCCTGTCAAGGCCGTGGGGCTGTACTGCGAGCGGGAAGGTGTGGAATTTGCGGATAATTGTGTTGATCTTGTCCCTGACGAAACTGTCTATATTGGCGTTTGTGGGCTGAAAAAAGGCCAGGAAGATGAAATTTCCGTCCGATACATGCTATCGGACTGAGGCATATACAAGTCTCCATTCACATTCTCGCTTCTAAAACCGACCGGAAGTGTCACAGTTTCGGCTTAACGATAGCTAGTACGTATGGAGTGCCAGCTTCTGTCCAGTCAAAACTAAGTAAAGCTCTGCCTTTTTGCCCCCGGCATCGTGTGGATTGCTACCGATTTGCCCAATTCTGGACATTCCGGTTCGCCAGGTGGAACGCGGGAAGTCTGTTGTGTCCCACTTGGCCGTGTTTGTTTGGAAGAGCTCGGCTTGCCACAGTGGAAGCACAGGCATTGAATTCGAAGTAGTATTCAAATAGCAGATCGTAAGACTTGACCTTTGTCTTCTTTTCCAGCAATTGTTTCTGTGCTTCGCTTTAACTGGCAACTGGTTGGACTGAAGAACTAAAGAAGTGAATTTCTGAAGCTTGAGCATGGGTCCCCCGGTGAGTGACATCATCGTTCTTTACCCGTCTTCACGCGTGAACCGCCTCAAACAACGACGCCGAACCAGCAATTTACTGTGCAAGGACGGGGTTTCAAATTCGTTCGATCTAACCATTCTCGTTAGAAGAATTTATCGTTTGTCCTCGAAGCCGTTAAAAAGGTCAAATTCGAGGACCGACCAGTCCCAACGATTCGACACCCACACGATGTCATCGTCAACGTGAAATACACTGGCGTCTGCGGCAGCGATGTACGTATGATTTATGCCACTATCTACTACCCATTACCGTTAAAAGCCAGACCTAATCCCTATCTGTTTAATGTAGGTACACTACTGGGACCACGGCGCTATCGGCCACCTCATCCTTAAAGAGCCCATGGTGCTCGGTCACGAGTCTAGCGGCATAATCACCTCCGTCGGCCCCGCTGTAACATCGCTCAAACCCGGCGACCGCGTCGCCCTTGAACCCGGCGTCCCATGTCGGCGATGCGAGTTCTGCAAGAGCGGCAAGTATAACCTCTGCGACAATATGGTGTTCGCCGCGACTCCGCCGGTCGACGGCACACTGGCCAAATATTACATGTTGCCCGAAGATTTCTGCTATAAAATCCCCGAGAGCATGGATTTGCAGGAGGCGGCGCTGATGGAGCCCTTGAGCGTGGCGGTGCATATTACCAAGCAAGGAGGCGTGAAGCCTGGGGATCAAGTTGTTGTCTTTGGAGCCGGGCCGGTGGGCTTGTTGTGCTGCGCGGTTGCGAAGATGTTTGGTGCGTCAAAGGTTATTGCGGTGGATATACAGCAGGCTCGACTGGATTTTTCCAGGGAGTATGCTGCGACGGGGGTATTTCTGCCAGAATCTATCCCTGCGACTGAGAACGCCCAGAAGCTAAAGAAGAGACATGGCTTGGGTCACGGGGCGGACGTGGTGCTTGATGCATCTGGTGCTGAACCCTCTGCACACACGGGAATCCACGCTCTAAGGCCGGGCGGGACATATGTTCAAGGCGGGATGGGCCGGG
Source organism: Chrysosporium queenslandicum (assembly GCA_001430955.1). Lineage (NCBI taxonomy): Eukaryota > Fungi > Ascomycota > Eurotiomycetes > Onygenales > Onygenaceae > Chrysosporium > Chrysosporium queenslandicum. Next base: position 496,390 of record LJPI01000097.1, on the reverse strand, counting down.
CTGAATTCACGGTTCCAATGATGGTAGTGTGCGTGAGGGAGATAAACGTCAAAGGGAGCTTCCGTTATGGGAGCGGCGATTACAAGCTTGCTTTGGAGCTTATCGAGTCCGGGAAAATAAATGTCAAGAAGTTGATCACGAAGGTCGTTGGCTTCACTGATGCAGAGCAGGCAATCCTCGAGGTCAAAGCGGGAAAAGGGATCAAGACATTGATTTCTGGGGTGGAGGATTAGCTTCATGCTCTTTAGCTGCTTCAATGCGATGTTATGGAATTTACGGATTGCCTTGGGAAATACTGACCTGCAATGGATGGTTCTGGTAGCCAAATGACGAGTTAACAGCCTGCAAACTTCAACATAAATGATATATCATTAGTATTAAGTATGTATTTATTAGGGATCTAGCTGGCTGCGGTGAGACAGGAACGCGAGATATGGTCACTGCAGAACGCCAACTTCAAACTGGGTTAGAATGGGGTATATGCCGGCCGGGCATGTCATCTTGTCATGATGCAAGGGATTAAGTAGCGAACGGACGTGATAGGGTATCATTTCAAGCAAAAAAAGGGAAAAGTAAACAATGCAAATAACAAATAGGAAATCAGGATAACGGGAGCATGCTTGGGCAAGGAAAATAACCCCAAGTATACAGGAGATTCGATCTGTCCTTGATGCGTATCACGGTGTGAAAGCGAAGAGGTCGCGGATCCAAATGTTAGCAACAACCCTTTCTCCTGGTTGTGCCACCCAGCCGGAAGACATCTTCCCACTCTCTCATAGTCGATGACTTGCCGCTTTTCTTGCGGCCTTTGCCTTTCCGAAGTTGGACATACGAATCATCAATGGTAATTCCGCTTCGGACACTTCCCCCGTCGCTGGCGCTCATGCCGAACATATCTCCATACTGAATCCCGCTCTGCGGATCGTCTGGATCGATTTCACCAAGCTCAATTTTGGTGAGAATTATTCTCGCTAGGCGAGTAAACAGCTCGTCCACGCCATCACCAGAAAGTGCAGATACCTCCACAGCAACAGGAATATTATTCTTCGCTGCCCACCGCGACGCCTCTTCTAGAGAAACTTCACCTCCTTCTGGTGCAATAGTGGCCGTCATCCTCGTTCCAGCAATCGGGCTATTGATGGATCGAACAGATCCACCACCCGAGTCAAACGGGAATGGCGATTGTTTGCTAGACGTGCTATTGGGGGTGGCGGGTATCCTTTGACCATCCTCCCAGTAATCTCCGTGGGTCATGGGATCCGTTATTAAATCGCTCTTATTCCCAGCCAGTAGCACGGTCAGGTTCGGAGACGCGAGGGCCCGCGCATCGAGCAGGAACGTAGGCAGGGCGTTGAAGGACGCATGGGAAGCGACATCATACACTAATATAGCACCGGCGGCACCGCGGTAATACGAGCGTGACACGGAGCGGAAGCGTTCTGTTCCTGCGGTATCCCAGAGTTGTAGTTTTATCCGCTTCCTCCTCGATCCCGTTCCGACCTTGACGATCTTCGAGGAGAATTCAACACCGATTGTTTGGGACGAGAGGACTCTCCCTGTCCAGTGTTTTTGCAAGTTAGCATCCTGTATCGACAACGGTGCGCGTGCGCACAGGGTCAGGAAACAAACTGCATACATTCACTCTTAACGAACCTATGTAGCAGACACGACCTGTATCCAAGGATCAACAATGATTTGCAGCCAACCGGGTTAACCTGGGTGTACGCACTTTCCAGCACCGCTTGGGCCCAAAAGAATGACCTTTGCCAAATAATCATACATGCTCCCTAACTCCTAGAGTCGGTAAAAATGATGGTGTTAGCTTGCGCTGCGTTTAAGACCTGCCAGTCAGCTTCCCCGCACCAGACGTCTCACCTGGTTCTGGTCATTAAGTGATGACTGCGAGGAGGCAGTAGAAGCGCCTCTCTGGCGCGCCATGACAGCAGGATTTTAAATAAAAACTGCTATTGCTTGTCTGCTCTGAGGTTCATGTCTAGGGGTGAAAAGAAGATTGAGTGCTCGTCGATAGTGTTGTATGGTTGCTTTCAAGGTTCCTGGCGCCAAATGCATGGGGTGATGTTAGGATTTCCAACTTCGAGCTATTAACTAGTTAGTTATTAGGTTCTCACACAAATGACTTGAACTGAATAGTATTCACACTAGAGTGATGTCTACGATACAGCATGTTCTTCTTCCAAGAATAAAAGGATATGGCTGAGCCGCAAGCTACCAAGACAAAGCCCACAGCGCCCGCCAGACCCGAATCGACACGAGTTCTCTTCTCCCCTCTCGAGGAGACCCTTCGCTCATGAACCCGCCCTGGGGTTCCGGGTTGTCTCTTGCTTAATCTATTGCACAAGCTGCTGGGTTGAAGCCGAGCGCATCATGTCCTCTCCCTGCGTTCTGGCACTGCTCTTGTATATCTGCCGTGTTCGCGGCGTATCTTCTGACTGGTTGCGAGGCCTGCCCATGAGTCGGCAAACGAGCATTTTGGGAAGAACTGGTGGCTGCTGAACCACTTTGTTGAGAGTTCAGGAGGAGAAGCTTGAGAAGAGCAGGTACATTAGGAAAATGTCGTGTCCCCTTTTCCTGAGTACGCAGGCTTCTTGAGTGAATTCGGCCACCACAGCCCGTAGAGTAGTAGCTCACGCCAGCACATTACTGTTTCTTATCACCTTTCCATTCTCCTGAGATCATGGTGTATATACACACACTTCCATAAAAAAGGCCATACTGCCTGCGGGATGGACTACCTATCTAAGTTGATCATCATACTTGGAATTCATTTTGCATTTCAGGCTTTGCACACCATGGTTGATATCCTACTCATGACAATGCAATAAACAGCAGCGAATCATGAGTCGCCAGATCCCCGTCGATGATGATGGTGCTTGCGTCGGCCATATCCTTCGTCTCCAGATCCGTCATCATCATATCTCTTCTTGTACGAGTCACGGTAATCGCCGCCGTATTCCCTTTCTTCGCTGCCATATCGCCTTTCGTCCCGGCCTCCATAATATCCAGTCTCATACTGTTTTGACTCGCGTTCGCGTGATCTCGACTGTCGTCGTCCGTATGATTTATCTTCGCCGTACTGTTGACGCTCATATCCACGAGAGTAGCCGCCTTCGCCGCCCCCGTAACCTTGTGAATAGTTCTCACCGCCGGAATAAGCTCGATTTTGTTGTCCGTATCCGCCAGTCTGTTCGTAGCCGGAACCGTAGGTTCTATATTCTCGTTTAGTTGTTGACCATTTTCACCAACTAGAATGTGAGTTACAAACCTCTCTTGACCATATTCATTACTGTATTGCCCTCCACCATATCTTGCGCCCTGTTGGTAGCCTTCATGTTGAGGCCTGGAGGATTCTTGTTGATATTCGTGTAGGCCTCCGCCACCATAACGTTGTCCATATTCGGAGTGGCCATATCCTTGCTGTCCGGCGCCGTATGACGGTTGCTCGTAGTTTGAACGTCCATACCCCGATGGAGACTCCTCTCCGCTGCGTTTACTTTCATGCTTGTACTTCTTCTCTTTTTTCTCCTTCTTCTTCTTCTTGTACTCATCGTCGTCGTCTTCATCCTTGTCGTAACTTTTGTATTTCCTGTCCTCATCCTTATCATCATAGTAACCTTTATCTTTCTTCTCTTTCTTTTTCTTTTTATGCTCCTCATCGTCATCGTCCCCATAACCTCTGTACTTCTTTTCTTCATACTTGTCCTCATAGTGACCCTTATCTTTTTTCTCCTTCTTCTCCTTCTTTTTTTGTTTATACTCCTCGTCATCATCGTTGTCATAACCTTTGTACTTCTTCTCTTTCTCCTTGTCCTTCTTTTTCTTTTTGTACTCACCTTCCTCGTCATCGTACCTTTTTTTCTCATCCTTGTACTGGTCTGCTACGTAACTGCCACCACCGTATCCTGAACCTCCAGCGAGAATCTCAGCGCCTGCTCCAGTCACGATACCACCCACAAGATCACCGAGGATACCTCCACCAACTGCCTTCTTGGCCATCTTCGCTAGCTCGTCTGCATCTTGTGTACGGCCTGTTCCCGAAAGCCCGCCAAGGACATTGGGAATTCCGCCAGATTTCTTAGATTTTTTCGAGAGTGCCAATGGCTTCCCGCATCCATGACCTGTATCACGGACACCCGGCTTGTGGTTATCGCCGTTTCTTACACCTTCTCGGCTTAGCTGCTGCCTTAGGGAGTCCTGACCACGACGGCCTTGCTCACTCCACCACTGCTCCACAGCAGCAAACATTAGTCTGCGAATGTCAGCCTCCCCATCACGTCCATAATTTCGATAGGCGGGATGATGGAAAACACCGTGGATGATACGAGTTAGGGTGCGACCAATATCAATGTTCTCATCATCCCATGCTTCCATGATTTGTGGGACTGCCCATTTCACAACTGCCTGCGCCACCTTTCCAGCCGGCTCATTCAGCACGTTTGAAAAGTGATCCTTCGACAGCATTGAATGGGTAGGGTCAGTACAGTCATCATCATTAAAGATGTTGTGTTGCTGTTCTTTGCTGCTTTGAATAACTTCCGATGAACCAGTTTCCAACTCGTTTTTGATTTGGTTGATGATTGGAACCACATAAGGTGCGATAACGGAGAACACAAAGATATTGATCTCATCCTGAATCTGTTCAATAAGATCTGCGATCACTGGAATCTTCTCAATTGCCTGGCTGATTTCTTTCATCAGGTTATCATGCCATTCTAAAACAGGATAGACCTGGGCCTTGGCATTCTCCAAATAGCGAGTCCACTCCTCCGGCTCCAGTGGAGAGACCTGCTGGGATTGTTGTTGGTGTTGGGCATTTGCCTGGAACTGATCCATCTTGCCCGAATTGTCTTCACCGCCGAAGATATCAGACGGGATCTTGTTCAACAAATCCTGGAGAAAGCTCTTGTGGCCGCCCTCGCCTTGGGATTGCTCCATGACCCCTTCCAGGGACTGGATCTCTGATTGGGTAGCCTTGTCAGAGAATTCGCCCATCACTGAGTGCAGGAAATCCACGCCGCCGAAAGTACCAGTGACGATTGGGTAAACTGGATATTCAACCCCTTGTAGTTGCAACATAGTTCGTCGACCGACATGCGGAAACACGTCACGTTCACCCATCTCAATCAGGCAAAGCTCGGTAAAGTTCGAATGAGCAGCGTAATCCTCTAAGCAGTGAAGACCTGTCCCAAGCAGACGAAGCGCTTCATACAATTCATTTTTATCACGAGATCGCCCGTAGCTGCGGCCAAGCTCAATGCACCTGCCCAAGACACTTCGCAGAAGTCCGGCTGACGTTGCAATACCAACATCCTCGGAGGCAATATAGTTCTTGAGACCTGAGAAATACGACGACCATTAGCATGCTGGGTAAGAATCAAGCCTGGTTTGTGGAACGTACCAGAACGGGGGTCAATGGCGAGCTCCCGCTCCTTGTCAACAGGGCCTCGAAGACGTCTATCGTAGCGACGTGCATCGTCACCCTCGGCATATCCCAGAGGATTATCGATGTGCTCTGTCGGTTGATAGGTCCCAAGGCGTTCTGTTGTCACTTCGAATTCGCCAGTGCCATAGCTGTTTTTTGGTATTAGCAAAAAGCAATATGACAAACGTCTTCTGTAGAACATAGCCTACCCAAAGCTCATAAAGCCCAAGACCCAGAGGAGGATCCGGATAGCCTCAGCACTAACATATTTCACGGTTCCGACGTCAATTGCCTGACTATAATCCCGTAACCAGTTGCCAAAATATACGCGCTGCACATCGAGTTTGGAGAACTTCTTGCCCCCAGCCACGCGTGCCATGACCAAGGAGAGGAGCACATCTTCAATATCGCCATGTCGCCAGTTTTGACCTTCAATACGGGACAGGGATGCGATGTTGCCGGCACCAAAGGCGACAGTTGGATGGGCGAGAATGAGTATGAGGAGAAAGGAGGTTGCAATGAGAGTTGAAGTAGACCAAGCCATGGCTGCCACCTAGCTTGTCCAAGTGAGTAGAAATAGTTCAATGGAGATAACTGCAATGAAAGGAGGAATGGCTGTTGCAAAGGTGATTGTGGGAAATTGGGGCGGTTAAGCTGGCAGCTTTGAAGGAACTAAACAGAGTGGTGCTGAGTGCCCCACCTATGATGTGAGCTCCGGCAGCTCTGGCCGGGGAGATCAAGAGTAGGAGATGTCAAGAAGAATGGCAGATACTATCACTAATGAAGGAATAGGACCTGATAAATGACAGTTTAGAGCTGCTGAAGAGAGATGAGGAATTCTGAAGCTGGTTGACCTCAGGAAATGAAGAGCTGTTGTGTTTCAAAGAACGCCCACCATTGCTCCTTTACCCCGCACTGAGTGAAGGGCAACGACAACAACGACAGTTGCCAACTAGGAGACTTGTGATATCATCTTTAACCCATAGCTAGAACAGTGAATAATGCACAGAACCACTCACTCCCTTGTTAGTTCTAGGTGAAGTTGTGTCCTTCTCCTGGCTATCCACCCATACTGCACCACTTCACTGACTGTCAGGTGTCCAGATTCAAAGAAAAAGCACATGCTACCATTCATGCGGTGTCCAGAGAGAAGCCAAAGATGCCTACATAGTAGCTGTGGCTCATATGAGAAAAGACATCTATTCCCAGCCGCACCATGATCAGGCATTGATTCCACGTCAGCCCTTTGAAGCAGTCTGCGGAAGACAGCTTGCAGATTAGCCCAGACACCCCAAGATACTTTCAGTATTGGAAATCCATGGTTATCGGTCAACACATATTGTGGTTCCAATAACTATGTTGAATGTGTCTGGATTGTCTCCCATGTTCCCATGCTCCCATGCTCCCATGGTTCACAAATCGAGTGAACTCATCACTCATATACAGAGACACCCAGTGATCAATTTCCTAGTTTCACCAGAAACAACTTCGGGAAAGCTCTTGTATATGAACATATTCCTTAACAGGCAATGTTTCTGGTTAGCCTTTATCAAAGCAGTCTAATACAGCCATGCTACAGAGTTCTAGGCGCATTTCAAATGTCCATTGCCCCTTTTGTGGCATGATCCTTCAATATCTATCCCTTAATCGTCCGAGCTATACAACAAGAGACCTGACCTGGCTCTCAGAGGTCCGTGCAGGTGAGTTTTCCTTCGGCAAAATCATAACATGACATGACAAGCCAATCACATCTGTAGTCTTTGTTGATGGATCACCGTTGGGGCCAGTTGCTCTATCAGGCGTTGGGTTGCTCAACTCCCAAATCACCCTGGATGCGCCCCTGGATAGCGAAGGATCCTACAAGGCCTTGTATCCGAGAGCTACTATTGCTATTTTTAGAAGAACCAGGCGACGCTGGGGCTATGGCTTCCACGAGACTTGTTGGCAGCTTCTCCGGGCCCGTCTGCATGGAACCGACCAGGAACAAGTCATTAGGCCGCTTTTTCAGTTCCTTTGGTGTACGGAATGCAATTTTTCAAGTTTTTCCCTAGGTCATGACTATGGAGGTGCGGCCAGTTTACAGAGACGTTTTGGTTATACAACAGAGATTGATATAAGGTCGCCATTCTACTCTGACCCCTCTGAGATTCCACCGGTCGCCGAACTTAGAGCTCTCGCTCCCAGTCTGAAGTTGCAAAAAAGAAACAGCTACGCTGAACCTCAACAAGGGGGAATTGTTTCCTATCTTGAACGCCTTCCAACTGAACTCTTACATATGATAATAGTATATCTGTCGCTAAACGATGTGCTCAATATTAGGTTGTCATCCAGAGCCTTATATCTGAGCCTTATTCCAAGGGATTTGCCTCAGTCCTTTTGGAAGAGCAGGTTCATGATTCCGCATGAGCATGACTTTATTCTTCCAGATCTCTCTAAACCACAGGACTGGTTCCGGCTCTTCCGTGGCGTGAATGAATGCCTAAAAGGTAAATCTGAATCCGTGATAAACAGGCAGAGGATCAGAGCTCTTATAGAGCCGATTGCACGCCTACTGGAGCAGAAGGCCATTACTCCGGACCGACCGTACGGCCACGACGTAACCCAAGAATGGAGAAAATATGTCCCACTCATGCCAGAACCTGGGAGGCAATTGTGGTCCTTTCTTGGAGTTGAGCGCATGTTTAGTGGGAAGCTCCACTGGCCCAGCTGTGAGGACCTATTAGTAGACGGCTGCCGGGCCATAGAGCATATGGTCGGGCGGTTCCCAATCAAGAGTGAGAGGCCTGGTTTGCCCACCGAAATCGGGATCTCAACTATCGATGTTGGCAACAGGCAATTCGTCTGCGGCATTAGGGTCATTGATTCAAGGCCTTCTGCAAGGCTACTACCTTATCAGGTAGGATACATTATGTCACAAGAAACCATAATTCGGCTCCCAGCTGAGGAAGAAATTCAAATGATCGAGGTTGTTTTCTCAAAATCCGGCTTGAGAGGAATGCGGTTCATTTATAGCAATGGAACCGCCTCTCCATGGGCAGGGCAATACAGAGGAAAACAGCTAGCAGGAGGTGTCATTGACTTGGAAGGCTCAGGAAAGTTTGAGATCCTTGTAGCCCTTGATGTATGTGGAAAGAGTCACCACCCATTGCTGGTTACTTCAACTAATCAGTCGGGGTACAGTCCTACAAGATCGTAGCGCTCGGGCTTGTCACCCAAGAAGATACTACTACCGTCGACCATTTGGATCCTGTTAGGTCACGTCTCTGGAAACCAGAGTTCCCGAAGTCCCCAACTCTGAGGATAACCGCTCTTGCACCATGTTTAGCACCTCAGAGCTTTGAGCCACTGGTTGACATAGACTTCGGAGGCATAAACGGCACGCAATTGCGAAGGCTAAGGAGAATTGTAATCCATATGCAGCCTGATTCTCCGCCAGTTCTCGGGATCTCCTTTGTGCTTGATGATAAGGATTTTACTTTCGGTAAAGCTGAAGGGGTCGCACTTTCCGCTATAATTAATGGCGCCCAGGGAGAGCGGATTACGAGTATGCTGGTACTAACATATAAAATTCACCATCATTTGCAAATGCGTGGTTTACAGGTAAGATTTTACTACCCATGTGACGCATACTATAGTTATAGTACTGACTTCGTCTAGATTGAGACAAATTTTGGACGGAATTTACTATTCTCCGCACTTCCTGTCTTCCCCTGTCCTCAAAGTGACTCTAAGCTCTTGAGATTTTCAGATGATTATACTGTTACGGGGTTTACTGGGACGAGAGATGTGAGTCCCTTGCAGGAATCTATCTTGCGAAAGCACATACGTGTAGTGATATGAATATCCAATTGGACTAATTATGGCAGTGTAATGGCACCGGTTTCCGGCAGCTTGGACTCCAAGGTCAACTAAAGAGAAGTTATGCTTTAAGAAACAAAGCGGGAGGCATCCAAGACCTGACTATCAAACTACAAGCGCTGGAATTCAATTCCGAGAAGAAGTTTGCAGCAGCAGTCAACAAAACAGGTTCTGCAGAATTTTGCACCTACGCTCCTTTGAGGAACGTGAAACGAATAACTGCATCCTTGGGGCTCGATTATAGATCAAGAAGTCCGGGCAATATCTCCGGGTTAAGATTTGACTATCACTACCAATGGCATTGCCCTACAATTGTGGGCCAATGGATGGATGAATTTGATACATTTGAGCTAGATGAAGGGGAGGACATCGAGAAACTAACAGTCTGGCTCAGCAACGAGGGATGTTACGACACAGTGAACCTGAAAGCTGCAGCTATTCGCTTTGATACCTCATTTGACCGGTCTAAGTTGTTCAAACCCAAGGCTGTGGACCCCTTATCGTTACACCGCCTGCAACAGCAATATCAATCGAATTACCAAGAAGTTTTGGTATGTCTCGCTCTCCGTCCGGGAACGTGAGTAAGTAGTTGAATTCCCCGCGCTGAAACTAATTGCTTTCATCTCTTTGAGCAGTGCGCACTTTCGTGGATGTTAAATAAGAGGTTCGACCGACTCCGTGCCATTTTGGAGCGTACTATTATACCATCAAGGAAACCTGCCACATTCCTTCTCCCTCAACCACAAGGGCATTTCGAACAGGTGCAGAAGCTATTTTTCGAAATCACCCACAAGGACGGCAGCATTGATAGGCTGACTAGCGTGGTGGCCCACACTTATGCGAGTATGATCATAGGTATTAGCTTCAAGTACCGATCCGGCTGCGAGAAATCCGTGGGGTACACATATTCTCCAGGGCCCAGGCAGTCCTCAATTGACCTAGAAGACTATGAGAAGATCCAATTCCTCAGAATTCAAAGTACCGGCATCGGAATAACTAGAATCGAAGTAAGCTGACCTGCACTCAATGTTGCTCCCACTGACAGAAAACGTGATTTTTAGTTTGAAATCGGGAATGATACCGGCGCCTGGCCGTCCAGAGAGCGGGTCAAGAAGACCCTGGGGGCTGATTATCATCCCACCGCCGACGAGTGGGCATGGACATGGAGGTCAACCGGTTTGGATGCCTTATACCCCATGTATTCGCAAAATAACAAGCAGTGGATATTCCCCCGGGATTCGACTTTCGTCGGGTTGTTTGTATCTTGTCAGGACTTCCTGCGGATAGGCGCCATGTTTCAGTTTGCTGAATGTTCAAAGGTTTTGTATTGATATGTTTGCGGAGTAATCTATATGCTCCATCACATCTGTAGTTAACGTATAATTTAACATCAATGTTGCCTAAGATTGGAAAGCAACTATCGGGTAATCATCAATTCGGCTGCAAGAAAAACGAAAACGTCGCCGTCCGGCCCTGAACATGCGTAAGATATGCATCCAGCTCATGATCCTCAGTGATGAGAAACGAAATATCCCTCCCATCGTCATCCTTCACCATCCCTTCCACCCTCGCCACACGCGCATCTCCGAACTTGGCCTGCGCCAGGCCCCGCACGTCCGCCATCGTCCGCGCGTTCAGCTTGCTAATCCACGTCTTGGCATCCTGATGCACCGCCGACTGGGGATGAACGCGCAGGAACACGGGAATCGGCACGAGGCCGTGCGAGCCGAGGACCGGGTTGGAGAATTCGAACGGCTGCGTGGCGGCTTGGTGGGCCGCGAGGGCGAATGCAGGGTCGTTGGCGGCGGCCTGGATGAGGGACGGGTCGATCTGGATGCCGCCGAGCTCGCTGCCGAGGCGGGAGCTTGCGAGGGCTTGGGACGCGAGTGCTGAGGCGCGGGAGGTGGAGGAATTTCTGGCTGCTGCTGCTGCTGCTGCTGTTCGCGCGGGCTGTCTGGGCCTGGTGCTGCTGGGAGGGGGTCGTTTGGTCGGGTCGCTCTTGGCTTGGTCGTCGCGTAGGCGCTTCATGACGTCGCGACAGAGGACCTCGATTGCTCTGACTTTGGCGGCGTGCTGCGGATCGGCGGCTCCGGGGGCGAGGATGCGTTGCAGGAGCTCGGAGCCTTGGATCCAGCGCTGCTTGAGCTCTCGCCAGCGATCGTGGCCCATTTCGAGCTTGCTTGTGAAGTGGTCGGCTCTTAGTATGTCGTAGAAGGCGTTGCGTATTTGCCTGCTTTCTTCGGGATTGATGCCCAGCACGTTCTTGGCCTGGGCGATTGTCATCCTGTTTTCCAAGGTGCGCATGCGCTTCGTCACGTCCGTGCAGACAACGTCCAGCGCGAGATGTTTCAACTCCTGCTGGATGTTGTTCCCCCAGAATATCGTCTGCAGATGAGAAGATTCCTGTATCAGCCTATCTTTTGCTGCCTGCCATTTCTCCGGCCCCGCAATTGTCTTCTTGATAAACCCAGCTTCCTCGCATATTCGCTGAAACTCCTCACGGACTTGTCGATACGTTTCCTCGTTTAGACACAGGTATTTCTTGCTCTCGTCGAGCGTTGTTTCAGACGGGAAGCGCGGAGGGCCAGGTGGATCGGCTGGTAGTCCCGCCCACCCGCGCGTACGCCGCCGCCGCTTCTTGGAAGCCCATCTCTCATCGCTCTCCGCTTGCAATCGCGCCAGTCGCTCTTCTCTCTTCGCCATCGCCTCCGCCTCCACGGACGTATGAGTAGCTTCATAAGCTACATGGTCCCCAGCAACAGCAGCAGCAGCATCAGCAGCACTTTGTTGCCCAGCCGCCGCCACAGTATCCACAGGCGTTCCCTCGGCCGTCCTCGCCTCGGACGAAGCTCCTTCAACGGCAGCACTAGGAGTACTAGCAGTAGTATCCTGCCTGGCATTTTCCCGGTACGACTTCATCCCATTGGGCACTCGCAACAGCCATCTATGCTTGGCCCGTAGCCGCATCAACTCGCGCTCCTTGATCGGATACCCTTCCTCGTTGAGAATGCGCAACATATCTCTCTGCGTCACATTCGTCTCCCACAGCTCCTTCACGCGCGAGACAAGATTGGGATTCTTGTGCGCCGGGTTCTGCTTCGAGGGAAAACCCCATCGCTTAAACTGCGTCTGAAAAGCTCGTTTGCTACACAAAGACAAATGATATGAAAAAGGTCAGCAAAAAAGAAACAAACAATCCTCCGATCTATAGAGTCGAGAAACGGGAAATGTCATGACGCGGTCAACACGCACCTTGGGGCGAATTGATAGGCTGCCTTCATGAATTCCATGATGTCCTCGAGGGCCTTTTTGTCCTCGATGTACATCTTGTAGCAGATGTCCCGCTTCCCTTCCCAATCGTACACCATGTTTGCGCGTGATAGCTCTGGTCGCGACAGGATCTCTGGACCATGTGGTCCACCGTAATACCTTGAAGGTGAAGAAGAGCTTTGTTGATCCACCGTAGAAGGATGAGCGAGTGGAGCTAACCCAAAGCAGAAAGGCGCTGCAATACTTAGGTAATCACTTCTGATTGGTCAGGTCTGCTCTCACCTTCACCTCGGCTTGTGTCGCACCCAACAATCAACACTACTTCACATGGAGATGGCCATCATTTCAGTACCAAAATGCACATAGCTGGAAGAGGACGGTTGGATACGAATAAATTTCTCCAGATGCAGATGCTTATTCTAACACGATAAAGCAAGGGAACACAGCAAGAGTGAACCGACTGCCTTATACTCCCCTTTCGAGGCTGACATCTCCATGTAACGACACGAGCAAGGTCCCTCCGCGAGAGTGGTGAGAGGGAGGAGACAGGATACATGGCAAGGGAGTAACAGTAAGATGTGTTTGAAAGCGCCCCATATATTCCCCAGAATAACAGAAAACCCATAAAAATGAAAGTAATAATTCACCAAATGAACAAAAAAGCACATCCCAACACCAGGCAAAGAAACACGCCGCTGAGGGACAAACGCCAGGATTCCATGTTGTATGTGTCCTCGTGCCAAACCAGGGCCGTGTCGCGGACGTACGAGAAAAAGGAGGGAGGCCGTAAGGAAGGCGTAGATCTTCAGTCCATCACGCGTAACAAAACGTTTTTCTAGCTCATCTTTTTAATCTTCTTGCCCATCTTGAAAATCCGAGTCCGAAGCCAGGTAAGAAACAGAAGCCACGCGCTTTTCGGTGTCTTCAGCTTGAATCCGGTGCCCGCTTCGTTTCCATACCGCGCGCCGCTCGCACCGTAATAGCCGGACTGGTCCTGGCGCGAACCGTGAGGATGCGACTCCTTTTCACTATTTCTGTGATTTCGAAACGAAAATTCCGCCAGACGCGGTGTTCTCCCCGAACTCTGGTGCTGTTCTTTATGTTCCCGCCGCCGCTGTTCTTTATCCTGGGCTCTCATGTTACGTTGCTCAAGCTTGCGCGACTTGGCGGCCTCTCGATCTTCAAAGGCTTGTCTTGCGGCCTGCACAGCTGCTGCTCGGGCAACGGGGTCTGTTGTACTTGGACGACTTTTGGAGCGAAATGGAAATTCAAGAGAGCTTCTGGAGATAGGAGACACAGTCTCCCGGGCGCTGCTGTTGTCTAGTGGGCGGCTAAAAGAGGAGGAGGTCCTTGCAACATTTGTTTGAGACGCAGCGTGATTCTCGCGATGGACATTGAAGGAGTGACGGGGCTCCATGTTGGAGTTTAAAGATGAAGCTTGTTGATTGAATGGCTCTCTGCTATTCGATGCGGTTTGGTCGTCGAGGTCCGGGAAGTGTTGAGTCTCTCCAAGACTACCATTGATGGAATTTTGATGTGACCGGCTGGGGGTGCGTGGGCGCGGGGTCTGCCGCATAGGGTGGACGTATTGCGCGCCAGGTCTGTTTGCATTAGCAGTAGATGTTGTCATGGTCGCAGAGAACTGGGAGTTGCCGCTTATCGAGCGGTGATGGCTGGTCGACCCCGCCAAACGTGTTGCAGTGACGTACGCGTCGCCATACCTTTGGTCTCGGTCGAGATTTGTGTATATGCCCAATCCTTCATTTTCAACGGCGGAGAGATTCAAGTCCAAAGAGGCCGAGCGTTCCTGGGATGGTTTCTTGAGATGCGGGAGGATATGGACCTTGTGTTTACACTTGTTCTTCTTTTCTAAAGAGTCCGAGGGATATCCGACGGCGACCTCCATCTCTGGCTGAGCTGAGTGTGTTGACGAGGGGGATCTGTGCGACCGGACGCTGTGCTTGGAAGGCGAAGGATTCGAGGTGTCTTTGGAGGAGGGCAGCGAGGTCGAGAAACGTCCAGGACCAGCTCGGACGTCATCATGGCCCAAGAAGCTTCCTGACGAATGCGACCTTTGCGACGAAAGGAAACGGGCGTGAGCTTAAAACAAGTGACATCGCGGGAGGCGGAGAACCATGGGAGAGGGGACAAACCTAACCGGCTTCATTCTGTGTCTCCCCGACATCACGACACCGCTTCCGCTACCAATCTTTCCGGGATAATCAATAGTCATAAGCACGGCATATACGATGCGATGATACTCGGGATAAGATGTCGGCCCATCAACGCCAGATCAGAGAATCCCCGGCGGATAAGAAGAAAGGAAAAACGCCTCCAGTTCAGATGCTACAACGAGGTCTTTATCTTCGAATACGGCATCGCGCAGTGTGCTGGGTAATAATAACAAGAATGCACTTATAAATAAGTATGCTAGGGATGCGTCTTCTTGTGGATGTTATTGCAAATGGATGGCTGAGGGCTTCAAGTTGACGTAATGATACGGGCGGCGGGAAAGGTTCAGACGAAACGACGGGCGGCGAAGTCAACGGCGGTTTCCATTCAGCCCGGCATGAGGAACTCCAGGACGGCGCGATCAAGGACCAGATATAACAGAAAGCCAACTGCCAGGGCGGGCTCAAGGTGACACGACGCAGAATGCTTGCACGCTCTCAAAAAGTGGGAGGCGGCGGTTTGTGATGGTTTTATCTAACTAGTGGGTGTTTGGTGAAAATGGGGCCAGGAAGAAAAAAAGACAAAGAAACTCCACCCTGGCCGTCTGTGTTTCTGTTTCTCAACAATGTGGGGAGGAGCACTGAGCGCGCAGCACCGAGTATTGCAGCGTCTCGCGGGCGGTGGTGAGGAGTAACACAGGGTGCTGCTGGCGAAGAGGGAGAAAAGCGGCGTGCAAGCAGGAAAGTAACAATAACAATAACAACAATAATAAAGCAAGCATGCACAGAGACATATGAGTCCTATTTTCTACATCTCAGACCCGGGGGGGAACATGTTTCGCCCCATTGGAATTGGAATTGGAGCGAGCGAGAAACAACATCCTCAGCCCCGGAACCCTGAAGCGGAGCGCCACTAATCACCGCGGCGTGCCAAGCTGGGGGCCCGGACGCGCACTTTGAGGGTGCAAGCGACTCCCGGCGGGCGATCAAGGCCTGGCTTTGGAGACAACAAATGCCAGTCTCGAAATAGATTCTGTCGATGCGCGTCCCATTCGATGGCTGTGTCTTCAGCCTCTTCTGCTTACAGTGTTGTCTTATAGGACGAACAGGCGAGAAGACACTTGGATTCCAAGACACACGTCTTCAGTCTGTCTGCCCTGTCTGTTCCCACAGCTCGTGAGTTTAATGATAGTCGGTGTGCGGTAACCGGGTAACGAGGGGACTTGCGGATGATCCAGCAAAGAAAAAAGCATCAAGAACTAATAGTCCGGGTGTTAGTGGGAGGGTTGATTTCCTCCGCGCCATATTTAATCAGCTCTAAACTTCTTTAGCCTGTTGGCGATGATGCTCATCCTTCCCAGCCACACGCACTCCGCAACCACTCTGTCGCTGACCGCAACTGTGGGGGAAGAAGACCCTGCTTCTTGTTCGCTGGATGGGAAACACGGCGCCATCACAATCAGACTCCAGTCCAGCCAGAAGAGTACCGAGAATCTCGACGGGTTATGGACTAGCCACGGGTCTCGTTCTATGCCACCCAGCCAGCTCAGATCGAGATCTCCCTCCCAGAGCAACTCTACTGGCGGCCTTGCCCGTGGATTCTCGCCACTATCTGTCTCCGTGCTCTACCGACGGGCTCCGGCTCATCCATTCGCTACAAACTTAACCCACAAGATTGCATTCAGCACTACTGGCGGGGTTGCATTCCCTGTTCCTTGTCTCCTCGGGCCCGGAACGCGCATTTCACCCCCTCGCCCGGCTCTGGGTCTTTCAGAAGGTTCCTCGGAGAATATCTCGAACACACAAGAACGACCATCCAGACAAGACCGTGCAGCATCTTGGCTTCTATCCACCTGGGCGAGAGAGAAACAGAATATGGCTTCTTGAAACCATCGTCTGCCAACTCGGATGTTGCCTCGAGTTGCTCATCTCGCACCACCAACAAACAGCATTCTAAGAACACTGAAGTCGATCTCATTCTCTCCACCATTGATTCGAAGATAAAGCTATGTACATAGTCTGATTATAATTCTGATAGTCAGCTGAAACACTTTCTCCATGTTAGATCATTAAATCAACCAGATCTCGTGTTCCCCAAGTGCCCCTGTGGACGCATTCATCATGTGATGGCCTGTTAGGAGGTCTCCGATACAGCCCAGTGACATGGGAGAATACCACACGGCGCCTCATTGGAGTTGGAATGTAAAGCACCCATTCCGTACACGAATATAGAAATGCTCAACGGATGTGAAAGCTTGGTTAGATTGATGTTACAATATCACCAGTATTTCTGGTATTAGATAATTTTGAAGAAGCCCTTGATTTGAGACCGAAGGACTTCAATCTAGGCTTGTCCTAGCTAATGTTCGTTATTTTTGATTCAACCTAATGGAGAATTGCTCTCCGCAAAGCTAAGGTATACATTATCCCTGTCGACGGTACCATGTTTAGGAATCTAAAGGGACACATGGAAAACCAACACTTGGGTATCGATGTTGAATCCAGACTGATCTGCGTACTTGAACTTGCCAAAGTTCAAGCGTCCTAGATGATCATTAGCACCCTTCCCCGGTCGAGGCAGACGAGCGAAATCCAAGGAACATACCATTCTGGGTGATATAGTCATTATCACTGAAACTGATCAAGAAATATTCATTCCCTCCTCGACGCCGACGATCTTTTGGGTCAACAGGAACTAATGCAAGACTCTCCCATTTCTCGTTGAGCAGGTACTTGTCTTGCTGGCCGCCGTTATGAAGGCCAAACTTTGTGAGCTCCGAAGCAATATTGAAATCGATAAAGGGACAATATTCAACGGGCTTGATTCCGGATTTTAATACTCCTTTTGATGATGCAATTGAACCATCCGCTTTGTCGTATTTGTCTGATTTGATGTCGGTTGCTTTGGATGTGGACATTATGTCCACCTGGCGGTAAACAGAGCGAGATTCAGACTGGCCATGGCCAAATCCGGAATCGCGGGAGAGGATCATCAGGTCGCCCGTCGGAAGGTAATGAATTTCTGACTGGGATGCAACCACAGTGGCCTTGTCAGGATCATCCTTTGTATAATCAACGTACGTTGGTAGCGTTACTGCGTACTCATGCTCGTACTTTGGCTTGCGTTTAGAGATGTCGTACTCGAGCAAACGTGCCTGCTTTCTATATCGCTTTTTCGGGCCGCCCTCTTGATTCATTCCGGACTGGATCATAACGAACAGCTTTTTCCCGTCAGGTGAGATGCTCAAGGCTTCGAAACCCTGGTTGTTATTGCGCCCTGTGTCAGGGTCTTCTGGATCGGGCAGTTGCTTGGGATTATAGATTGGCGGCGACGCGGCGCTAAAACTCAGCTTTCCATCACGGCGAGGAAGAAATGCATCTGGTGGTTGTATGGCCTGCAGCATCCGTCCGCTGCGCGAGAATCTGTATATATAGGGACCGTATTCATCCGAAACCCAAAAAGAACCGTCGCGATCCAATGCAATTCCTTCGCAGTCCAAGGAAATTCGGCGAGCACCTGGACCTGCGCCGCCAAACCCGTCACCCTCAATCGTTGCACCGGGCAAGGGAGGAAATCCCGGGAACGAAATATAGCCCTTGGCATCAGCGTCGATTCCGGTGGTGGGCATACCGTCCGGCCCTGTGAGGAGTATTGTGTCAAGATGTTTTATTTCAAGGTTCGGCCTGTACGGTTTCTCGTCACTAGTAGGTGCAAGTGTGAGTTTCAAGCTCAATTTCTGGATACGTGCTTGGACATTCAGCGTGCCGTTGGTGTTCCTATAATTTCACGTTAATGGCATGGACCTTGCCATTTGACTTGAGAGGTTTTCTGTAACTCCATACCAACCGCGGTCTGGCAATGCCCACGCGATGCCTTCGTATGACCCATCTCGCTTTCTCTTCCATGAAGACTCCTCAATGGCTACAGCGCTGCCAATCCCACCGAGGGTATCGCCATATTTATCCACGGCGTCTGAGGGGATGCTCCCGTAGCCTGCCAGGCCGTGGTATTTGTAGACGTTACCTCCACATGTAGTATCTTTCACTACCGGAAGATCTCTCGGCGGACGAGGTCTTCTGTCAGGCAAAGCGTTTGAGAGTGCAAGAAACAGAAACAGGCAGCCCACTGAGCTGCTCCCAAACGGCGCCATTCTGTGACCAGAGTAGCAGGGTGTTATTTCAAGAATATGTTCATTCTCAAGATAAGGTGTGGAAGAGCGCCATCCTTCCCTTGTTATAAGACACGCAAGCCAGTCAGCCCCGGCCTTCGAAGTGAGCCTTGGGCTGCTCGGATTCTGAAGCTCCGAGTACCTGTCTGCATGGTGAGCACGGAGTTCACACACGTGCGTTGCTTGCTTTTGTCTTGTGCGGAACTGCCATGTAGCATCGTTGTCAAATCCTTCAGGGACAGTGCAAGATAGCTGCAGACTTTCCGTTCATTTACTCGCGGGATCCCCGTGGCGGAGGGACATGGGCATGGGCGAGGGACTGATTGGAAGGATGAACGCGAGGTTCCATGCTCCACAAAATGGCACTACGCATGCCTGTCATCCTGCCCAATGATGTTTGCTCTTCGTGTCACATTCAACATAAGTCCTCCGTTGGTCTTGCCTGGCAAATTATTTTCTCGTGGACTGCATCTCAGCTTGGACAAGACACGGACCAAGCGCGGGGATATCTCGCGTGATGCTACTAAGTGATGGGCTACTGCCCTTGGACTTGGTGATGTGACAACAGAGGGCCTGTTATGCAAGCATACGCGTAGCAAGCAAACCAAATTGCAGCTAACCCGGTGACTGGCCATTTGTGTTACGGCCTTTTGTGTTTCCCTAGTTTTGTTTAAAGAGCCGTTAAGGTGTGAACTGGATACCTTTTCTGGAAGAAACGTTCCATCCAGGATCTCCATTATCATTACCTTCGGTATAGATTCTGAAGGGAATTGGTTGGCTTGTGGCCCCTAAGGTGAGCTCACTTTTGCTGACCATACAGGACACTACTTTTCGCTTCGGCTTTGGCTGCTTTATGCAGGGCTGGTGGCGCGGAACCAGATACTGGAATCAGCATAAACAGTCCGAATCCTTCTCTCGAGTGTTCCATGAAAAGCGGAGTTGTGCTGACTGTTGCCCAAAAAGCCAAGGTGATTTTTGTTGAAAAAATGACTACAGGGTATTATATATTCATCAGTTCCATGGACTACTGTGACACTCGTTTTCGGTAAAAGAATATAGTGGAATGAAAATGCAATCTCAAGATCAAATGCCCTTTGTGACTTGCAGCATTTCCATATAATTGCTGCAAATGCATACGCTTCTCTTTCAAGACCTTTCGATGTGGTATCTATCAAGCTTGAGTGCTCAAGATCCAAGAGCCTTCCGACACTTATTCCCAAGTGGTTGCCATCGACGAAAACTGCTCCGAGCTCATTCCTAGGTCGTCAAAGATTGAATGACCATCTACAACGCGTGAGCAAGAATTATCAAAGGTTGACCGAGAAACGTACCCCGGAGTGGAGATGCGCGGATCTCATTTTCATGCTCTAATTGCTCAAGTTCTTCCCCTGCATCTTCCTCCTCGCTGGGCTCATTTTCGGATATACCGCCTTTACCTAGCTCACCTTGAGCCTCTCCTAGCATAAGGAATTGCGCATTGGGATAATCAATGAATTTGGGCTCCAGAGGAACCCAGCGAAGGTCACGGAAGTCGTCCAGAATCCTTGTCACAAATCAGATTTCAGGGGCAAAGATACCAAGAAAAGCGAGGAAAAGAACTTACTCTTGGGGGTATTCTGGGCCCTTCGGGAGCCGGGCTGTTGACGGCCCAGGGAATTTCGGACTTTTAGAACTGACAATAAAGGAACCCTTCTTGTCTAGCCCAAAATCTAATTGAACCTCGGATGTCTCCTTAGGAAGAGTAAGAATATATGCTAAATGCGAGCTGCGAGTGGTGGACGTGATCGCGTAAACGCCCTCAGCGAACGGTGTCGCGCTTGGTACTTCTCGATGTCCCTTAGTCTTTGTTTCGTACTCAGATCCCAGAAAAGACTCCTTAATGGTTTTCAAGGTGGTGCCGGCCTTTTCCACAAATCCCATATACCGTTCACGAGGCGATGTGGGCAACTTTTTCTTTGGTAAGACGAGGAGGCGGCAATTAGCATCATCACCAATGGGGCCTTTCCCTAGTTCCGCGTCCAGGGGGAGCGGCCTTAGAACGATGAAGCTCCGCGCAACATCTTCGAACCCTTCAGGTTCTTCGACGCCAACACGCGACCGGAAGAAAAAGTAGATAATCCCTTTCTCCAAGATGTTCGACGGCATTTCTTTCGCTCTCTCTTGAGATCCCCCCACCGCTGTTTCTTGATGCCGCCCGTTGGCTTCTTCCTTTTTCTCCTCCTTGGTCTCTTCTTCGGGCTTTACCCCACGCCCTTCTTCGTGTTCCTCGGGTGGCTTTTTTGCTTCCACGGTCGGTTGCTGCTCCCTCGAGGTTTCACCTTTGGCCGGCTTTTCTGTCTCTCCATTGATACCATGCCCGTCTATTTGCCCTTGATTTTGTTCCAATGGCTTCTTGGGGGCCTTGCTTAGCTCTTGTTTCGCGGGAACAGGCTGCTCTCCAGAATGTATATCTTGGGATACATCTCCTTCCTTCTTTTCACGCTTAGCTGCGGGACCGTGTTCTTCACTCGAGCCTTTTCGCTTACTACTAGAGGCCTTCCTTGTCCCAGAACGTGCGTTTTGCTGCAATGCTTCGTTTGCTTTTGCAGCTGCTTGACGAGTCGATGTTCTGGTTGGCATTTTGACTCAATACGGCAAACCAGAAGAGCGGCGCTAAAGAGACAATAAAGAAGATAATAAGTCAACAATCAAAAAATCCTGGGCATTGTCAAAATAATGACAATATTTGGGAGCTATGGTCTTTTTATATGATAGCTCAAGACCTCTGACGTCATGGAGGATATACAGCACGTGATTTCCAACCTTGGAGGCTCCGCAAAGGAGAATCTTGATTGAGAGTGCATTGTATGTTGGCCCTGATGAGTAATGAAATGACTAGAGGTATAGGATAGCAGCTATCTATGGAAATACGTTTCCGCCTCCTGGTCCCTAGCTTTGCTAATCTCTGAGCCAGTAAGGCGTTGCTGGAGACGGAGTATGTTGTTGGAACATTCAGTCAAGATCCATGGAGTCGCTCGCGGCAGCACTCGACTCTTGCGCCTCGTAATTCAACTTAGGAAACATATTGGCTGCGAAGGGTCTTTCCGCCGGGCGATTGACCGGGCCAAAAGCCGGCCCAACTTGGCATTGCAACGAGTCGTCTCTTTTGGCTTTCTTGGATGTGAAACACGGCTTTCCACTTTCCTGAGGGCTCAGGTTCAGGTGGCCAGCATATAATGATGGCCTTGGCTGTAGAGAATCCGTTGAGGGCCTCGATTTCCTTTTTCGACCCTTCTTAAGACGATATATCTCGTTATCAGAGTCACAACGGAGGGAGCCCATCCAGTCAATCAATCCACTGTGAGATAATTCATCATGTTGTAGTCGCTTCGGGCCGATCCATTTGGGATTGAACTTTCGCTTCATAGGAGCCTCTGTTTCAGCGTCCTCGTATTGATATGGCCAAAGTACCTCAAGGTCAGCATCGTAACCGGAGTCTTGGTTGGATATGTCTTCGATGGTAAATTCGCCGTCATCCTCGACGCCAAGTCGTCGTTTACGAGTGGTCACGGAGTCAAGTGAATGCTTTCGCTTGGCCGGGGGAGTATCCTTTTGACGCGAAGGTGTTGGAATGTGTGATCGGCCTGCCTTAGCTCCCGATTCATCTCCCCGGTCCAGGCTGACTGGATGCATATATGAGATCGCCCAGCGTCACAAAGAGGAAACTTCCGGAATCACCACGCTCATCTAGCTGCGGCTAGCCATGTAGTATGGGTCGTACTGATCCGGAGAGGTGGACACTGGAATGAATGCGGAATAATGTTGCAGTTCTAGAACCATTAGTGGAATATAATCCAGAATATGTTGGTGTTGTATCTGCCTTGTAGGCGTAATATAAAGCCCAACACTTTGCAGAGCTGTATATCATGAATCTCGATAAAAATGTAGTGGGATGACGATTGATGGTTGAGAGAAATTGTGTGGTCAAAGGGCAGTGTTTTTGCATTTCATGGCTTGTAAGGTAACATCCAATCATCGTTGATTTCAGCTGTGCGCGACTGTATGGTCCAGTACGGTCTGGCTTCCACTTGCATACTAACTCTCCCGAACCACAACTTTCAGAAGAGTCCACGTACTTCAAAGGGCTCTTGAGAGACAGCATTGCGGGATCACAAGCACAGACCCAAGTCTTATATCGGCATTCAATTGATACGGCTAGCTTCAAGGCTATCAAGTCAAATTTTATTCTTCTACTGGCCGACTGAGAGATCTGGAAACTCCGTGGCTTCGGCCACCATCTATCAACATGCAGTCCGCTCCAACAATGCTCACAAAGGTTTGGTTGACTGGCTTCAGCGATATTAGAATCCTTTCACTGACATTCTCAAATAGTTTGAGTCCAAATCATCCAGGGCAAAGGGCATTGCCTTCCACCCGAAACGGTCAGTGAACTGCGACACTCACCCCCCTCCCTTTTGGCCTTCCCGTAACTAAAACCAAGCTAGACCATGGCTCCTGGTCTCCCTTCACTCCTCAACGATACAACTCTGGGATTATCGGATGGGAACGTTAATCGATCGGTTCGAAGAACATGATGGCCCCGTCCGAGGAATTGATTTCCATAAAACGCAGCCACTATTTGTCTCAGGAGGCGATGATTACAAAATCAAAGTCTGGTCATATCAGTCGCGGCGATGTCTTTTTACACTCAATGGCCATTTGGATTATGTTCGCACAGTCTTCTTTCACCACGAACATCCTTGGATCATTTCAAGCTCGGACGACCAGACAATTCGTATCTGGAATTGGCAGAACAGATCTTTGAGTGAGTGATAGGGATATCTTGTTCTACGTCACATTTTGCTAATGAGCAGGATAGTCTGCACGATGACGGGCCATAACCACTATGTCATGTGCGCCCAGTTCCATCCCAAAGAGGATTTAATCGTTTCGGCATCTCTCGACCAGTCTGTTCGCGTCTGGGACATCTCTGGCCTCCGAAAGAAGCACTCCGCCCCCACGAGTTCAATGAGCTTTGAGGACCAGCTGGCCCGTGCCAGTCCAGCCCAAGCAGATATGTTCGGGAATACTGATGCAGTTGTTAAATTCGTGCTCGAAGGCCACGATCGTGGCGTCAATTGGGTCGCTTTTCATCCAACACTACCATTGATTGTATCCGCCGGAGACGATCGTTTGGTAAAGCTCTGGAGAATGAGTGGTATGATACTTGACCAACCATTTTTGGATTCAGCTGACCATTTACAGACACCAAGGCATGGGAAGTGGACACCTGCCGCGGACATTTCCAGAACGCCTCCGCTTGTTTGTTTCATCCCCACCAAGACTTAATATTATCCGTCGGGGAGGACAAGACCATCCGTGTTTGGGATTTGAATAAGCGAACATCTGTTCAATCCTTCAAGCGAGACCTGGACCGATTTTGGGTCATCGCTGCGCACCCAGAAATTAACCTATTCGCGGCAGGGCATGACACCGGTGTTATGGTTTTTAAGCTAGAACGCGAACGTCCGGCCTCGGTGATACACCAAAACCAACTCTTCTATATCACAAAAGAGAAACATTTGAAATGCTATGATTTTGTGAAGAAGACCGAATCGTCTCCCATGTTATCGCTAAGAAAGTTGGGTAGTCCATGGGTACCACCACGAACATTGTCTTACAATGCAGCCGAGGGTGCAATCCTAGTAACATCGCCTACCGATAATGGCACATACGAACTCATCCATATCCCGAAAGATTCAGCTGGGGCCATAGAGCCTACTGATATAAAGCGAGGCCATGGAACGTCGGCTGTGTTTGTTGGCCGCGATAAGTTTGCCGTGTTCAATCAACCAACTCAACAGGTCGATATTAAAGATTTGTCCAACTCCACCTCCGAAACAATCAAGCCACCGTCTGGAACCACTGATATCTGCGTCGGCGGACCAGGGTCACTCCTCTTCCTCACTCCGACTACAGTTGTACTATACGATATCCAACAGAAGAAACAGATCGCTGAGTTAAGTGCCAGCGGTGTCAAATACGTAGTCTGGTCGAATGACGGACAGCACATTGCGCTTTTGAGCAAGCACAATGTGATAATTGCTACAAAAGACTTGGAACATGTGAGCACATTACATGAGACAATCCGCATAAAGAGCGCTTGCTGGGATGACAGTGGTGTGCTATTATATTCCACTCTCAACCATATTAAATATTCACTTCTTAATGGGTACAGTGCCCCTTCAAGTCAGTAGATGCGGTTTACTAACAGTTGGCAGTGACAATGGCATTGTACGTACGCTGGAGAACACGATCTATCTTGTCCGAGTAAAGGGCAAAAATGTGTGCTGTTTAGACAGAAATGCTCAGCTGGTAGTCCTCGAAATCGACCCGACTGATTACCGCTTTAAGCTCGCCTTGGTCAAACGCAACTACGATGAAATGCTGCAAATCATCAAGACCTCCAGCCTTGTGGGCCAAAGCATCATTTCGTATTTGCAGAAGAAAGGCTATCCAGAAATCGCCCTTCAATTCGTGCAAGATCCGCAAACGCGATTTGAGCTGGCCCTCGAATGTGGCAACATAGATGTGGCTATCGAAATGGCGAAGCAACTCGACCGCTCGAAGCTGTGGTCACGATTAGGAACAGAAGCTTTGGCGCATGGAAACCACCAAACTGTGGAGATGACGTACCAGAAGCAGCGGAACTTTGACAAGCTATCCTTCCTTTATTTAGCAACAGGCGACCAGGAGAAATTGAATCGAATGGCGAAGATCGCAGAGCACCGAGGGGACTTTACATCTCGATTTCAAAATGCGATTTATCTTGGCGATGTGGAGGCTAGGATACAAATGTTCAAAGAACTTGGCCTTTGTAAGTGTATTGCATCCTATTGTGCTCGATACAGCTACTAACCAGTCCAGTCCCCCTCGCTTATCTCACCGCGAAATCTCATGGGCTTACTGAAGAGGCTGATGCAATTCTTGAGGCGAACGGTCTCACAGAAGATCAAGTCAGTATGCCTACACTTGGCACACCTAAAGCGGTCCCGACCGTCGTCGCTCCAACATTCAAGTCGAACTGGCCCGTGAAAGCCGCATCTCATTCTGCATTTGAAAAGCTGCTGTTGGCCGACGAAGAAGGCGCCGAGGATGAAGACGAAGCGAACGGGTATGAAGATGAGGACGAGCTTGCCGAGGAAGTGAATGCTGAATAGGAGATCGATTTGTTCTCATGAAAGGCGCCCCGGGAAAATTTGGATTTTCCGGCCTCAAGCAATACATAAGCCTGGTCGATGTGGAATCATAGTTTTTGGTGGTCGTGATCATTTCTTATCCCTGAGGGTATGGAAGCTGGATCATTCAACCAATGAAATTTCTCTTCTTTATTACCCATATTCGCTATACCAATAGACGCCTGGGGGATAATAATGTCGCCGCCATGTTGTCTATGTCATGACCACTCTATCTTTATAATTTGTTTCTTTGGTTTTTCTAGAACGAATGACTACATAGCTGTTGACACCGAGGCTGAAATTCCACGTACATTTGTTATAACGAGTATTTCCAAGGGCGAGAGGATAAGCGAAGGGAGACAAATCTATATCATGAGTAGAGACCCTCAGTATCATACAGATATTCTACAAGAATAACAGTCTATCATGCCTAAAAATGGTCCAAGATGCCGCTATGCGCCAATGGAGATGACCGATTGACGAGCCTGCGTCGTCCCAAATTCGCCTGAAAAGAGATATGCTCGCAAAGTCCTTTGGCTAATCGCACCGCCCGTCCTTCCAGCCCGTCCTCCATCTCTCCTGCCACTTTGCACAGTCGAATTCCTTCTTGCCCAGTTTCCGATTGACCTCATTATGCGCCTCACACATCCAGTTGCCAAACTCGTCTCTTCCCTTTACCCTCGGCTTATTCTTCCCAGATGGCTCATTCATCCAGGTGCGGAAGTCGTCGGCGCACACCCAGCACGGATATAGTTTCGAAAAGAGTGAGAGGAACGAGCGCATGTCGTCCTGTTGTTGCGGCGTAGCGGTAGTTGGGTATGTGGCTGCCATCGTGTGGAGCAGGGTCCAGGTACTTCTTCCCAGGGTCTCGACGTCGGCGGGACAGTCTGACGGGGTGGACTGGAGGAGAGTGGCTGATGAAGCGCTGGTGTTGGCGGGAGCGGAGATGATGGTAGACCTAGTGGAGGGTAAGGTATTTGTGGAAGAGGAAGATGCGGCAGCAGTAGCAGCAGCCCCAGCTGGCGTAGAGGCGGACTTCATCCTTGTGAGAGCGCGCCAGTCGGCCAGAGAAGTACATGTGCGACAGCTGTGTAAATCGGAGGGTCCGTTAGCAAGGCAAATTGACCGGGAACCTAGGGAAGAAAGGGTATTTCGCACGGTTTGCCATCTTTATCGAGCACCACCCCCTTTGGCAAATTCTGCCTTATCTCCTGGTCTCCCTTGTTGGGCGATTTTTGCTGTTTAAGAGCGTCGATCTGCTCCGTCAAGATTTCCGCCATGAGGGAGAACTCAATGCGAGTAGCTTCAGAGGTGGGCAAATAAGTTTAGAGGGTATTCTGTTCTGTAAGTCCAGCAGTCAAGAAAGGGATCACCCAAGTAAAACAGTAGACAGAAACGAGTGTTTGTTTGCAATGGCCATTCAATCGCATTGAATCAGGCGATTTCTATGTCTTGGAGTACGAACGCCGAGATACTAGCATTTTCGGATCCCACTTGACGGGATTATAGATTTCACCCGGCATAGCAATTCGTCTGGCCAAATTGGACTCACAAGGCCATGCCAGGGGAATAACCGTCAATTCAATCCATCATGCATGATGTTCCGGAATCCAGTGTGTCCAGAATATGACCTTGAACCATGGTATTTTCCTTCTTCTGCCTGCTTCTGCAGTATTGTTTGGTGATAGGGGCTTGTATCCCGCAGTTTCTAAGAGTTACATCTCAACTATGATTTTCAACAGCCAGTTTTTCTTCGTTTCATTCTTTGTCACTGTTTTATTATGTACATTCCCAAGATGTTCAAGGCTTAATACTTAAAGAATTCTGTGAATTCAGCACGTGAAAGAATCTTGGTGAGAAGTTCATTTGCAATCATTATTCTTTCTATACAACGTCTACAAAATAAAGATCTGTGAATTACCTCATTAGTACCTCGATTTGACAATTGTTCTCAATATTTCAATCGTTTCCCTCCCGGCTCTGAGTCCCTCTCGACCACCCACCTCGATTCCCGCTTCCTAATAGATTCGGATGTCCTTGTCACGAGTGCAGGAAGCGGGAAATCCGGAACTTCTCCATAGGTATATGAATCCTGGGCAGTTTTGTTCAACAAGAGTTGGATTAATCCTGGTGAAGCGGAGTTGTTGCCGACCGGTGGAAGTAGACAGGTGAAACTTCCTTCAAGGGTTTCAGATCTGGGCAATTGAATGAGGCACTCCTCTTCAGCGGTTCCATCTTCATGGAGTCGCTGCAGTATCACTCCGTCCACAGTTTTCATATCGCGTAGCAGTGATACTTGACCTCTTCCTCCCGACTTGCTGAATATCAATTTGTTTGCGGGTATTGTGCATGGCGACTCTTGTGTGGCAAGTAGTGTGCATAAATTGGGTTGCAGCGCTGTTGGGTTTGTGGGAGAACCCAATACGATAGTCGATGAGGCGCCCTGAGGCGGTGTTGTACTGTTGGAGCTAAAAAAACCGTCAATCTCCTTAGAGATATCAATAACAACTCGCTTCCCAATGTAATTGATATCAAGCCCTACTCCGTGTAGGTAGTTACCGCATGCGGAGAATTCAAGGTCGGTGAGGGGATATTTGTGGATTTCAACTCTATGAACACCTAGATAATAGCGTTAGAGCAGTAAAAGCCATATCTGCAATCTTCACTTCAGACTCACCTGTTTTCGAGAAGAACAGCAGGGATGTTCTACCGAGACCCGTAAGAGCGACAACTGGATGATGAGGGTGAAAAGTGAAAATGCGCGAGGCTTGTGGATTACTGAGAGATTTCTGTTCTGCCACTAATTGAAAATCAGGTGCGTCTTCCATAGAAACACTGTAATCTTCGTAGATGGCCAGCCTCCATTCTGTATAATACCCTGCAGAGCCAGGCTGTGCTGGACCACGTAAGACCATCATGTACTTTCCGGTAGGTGAGAAAGATGGTTGATACCATTCATCAATTGCAGCATTTTGAGTTCCGAACGTTGCTTCGTAATAGTGATCCTCCAATTGTGATCGAGATTTGGATTCTGATTGCATCAAGTCAGTCCCGGCCTTTGGGTACTCACCCCACAAATCAAGAGATTGACATTTAAATCGGACTGGGTTTGTAAATGGTGGGCCAAAGCCGGTTGCCCTGAGGATACAGCCTAGAATGCTCACTTGATGCAAATCGGGTGCGAAAGCGACTGGAAAGCGGAACCGTTCAGATCCTCGCTGAAAATCTTGACTAATAACTCTGAAAACCTCCTCGGGTGGCAATCCCATGCTGACGTTCACTAATTCGTTTCCCTCTAGGGAACAGACCTGGTAGCTTGCAACCCAATCCTGGCTGCAGGCTTGTTGTTGTTGAACGGACGGCACAGGGGAGCGGGCAGTTGTAATAAATAACCTAATGATGTTAACGCGACTTACATCTCGAAGCTTTGGCAGATAAGGAGTAACGCACTCTGAAGGCCACACCTTAATGATACCGACCTCACTTCCCCCGTAGGAACTGTTGGAGGCAACGAGAATTGCTCTAACATTAGGTGGAGTGACGCTAGAGCAATTTCCTGCAACATCAACCCCTATCGGAGTCACCTTTGCAGCAGCGGTGCCAACCCAGAAGGAGGATCTCATAAATGCGGGTATACTAGGCTCCCAGATCTCATGCGGTTCATCCCGTAATTTCCTTTCCCAATAATAGATTAACCGCTCTAGATCCCTAGCAAAGCGAACAAACGTAGCGAAGCTCGCAGGGTTGATTGATCTAATCGTGTTTTCAGTTCTCGAAGCAAATCGGGGCAAATTTGGGGCTGTGCCAAAAAGCCATGATGCTTCAGTCCAAACAGTGACGGCAGACGGATTCAGAATGAAAGAATACATATCTAAAAGCATTCTTATGATTTCGCGGTCTTCTTCCATCGCCAAATTTTTGTTTCGAAGCTCCATGGCCATTTCGACGTGTTGCTGCCAAAAGTGAATCGCGTATGTTAGAAGGGGGAATGTCTTCACCAGTTTGCGTGTATCTCCCTTAACACCAGGTGACCCACCAAGTGGCTCCCCGGGGATGTCGTGAAGAATATACGAGATGCAGTCGATCGCTGAGTGACAGTGTGCTTTCGAGGAGTTGACGTAGGCTATTCCTCCAGAATCATCACTCCAACGGTTGTGAGGAGCGATCGAGAGGAATTCTATCACAGACAAGTGAATGAAACGTGCGGTTTGGTTTTTGTCAATCTCTATCAAGGCTCCTGACATTTTGCTCAATGCGTCTGCGAATCGTGTAATGAGCCGTCCACGGGTCGTCCTTTTTCCTGGACAAATTGCAAGAGCATGGCGCAGCTCTTCAATATGTAGTGGTCGACGAGAGGTTGCAACCCACCGGAATATTTTCAAAACGTTCATCCATTCCTTTTGGCTGGAGAAAAGCTTTCGAAGATTGCAGATAACTTTCTTGTATAATGCATCCAATCCCTCCAGTAAGTTCAATTCTTGAATTGCTTCTTGACGGTCCTCCGGCGTTAGAGCTTCCGACTGAAGGTAAGCAACCATGAGGTTTGCCCATAGAAACATGGAGCAAGATCGCTGTGCAACCCTGCTCACAACGCACGACACGGGTTTGTCGCCTATGAGAAGTCCAAGGTCGTATAGGGACCTAATCTTTGGTTCTAGATAAGTCTTGATATCCTTAAAGTTTGCCTTCTCCTCTAATCTGATACAACCAACCTGAGCGTACCAGTCTACGCGAATGGTGGGCCGACTGCTTAGTAGAGCCTTGCACCGAGTCTGGAGCAGCTTTTCATGCAGAATTCTCAAGAACTTTTCCGAGTTTGAACATTCATCGATGCCGTCGAAGACAAGCGTGCATGGGAGCCTCTGAGCATAGATAGTAAAGAGGGAGTAGACCTCATCTTCTGTCGCTACAAGCTGACCTGAACCGGTACTTTTCATAAGAACCAATGCAAGGTCTAGAATGGTGTGATCATGTTGATATAAATGGATCAACTGGGTCAAGATGGCTCGAAAAGCATGTGTTGCGTGACTAATATCCGGACGTTGTTTATCGAAGAAATAGAATCCCACGTCTCTTGTGGCGGGCATGTCACTGTGACGCCCCGCATCACGGGGCACTGACGAGGTGAGATCTTCGATAATCGTTGCGCAGAGAACGGTTTTACCATAACCAGGCTTAGCTTCATTTCAGTCAGCATGTGCCCTCATTCCGGCCGGATTTATTTCTCTTGCCTTGGATAGATATCACCGAAGGTGCGGGTTCTTGTCCTATGACAGTAGATCCCTGTGGATAATCATCTCGCCACGAGCAATATGAAGGATGCTCCAGCAACCACTCTCCAGTTCCGGGGGAGCGTTTCTGCTTCGCTTCTTCGAATATGGTACTCCAATCGGGGGCTGCTATCCACTGCTTGATTTCGTTTAGTTTTAGACCTGCCCATCTACTTAGTACTCGAGATGTGCCTGGATGATTTCTGGTTCTTACGTTCAAGCTGGTGTAGCTGACCCTCGGATTTCCGTTCATCTGATACCTTCCTATCAATTGCAGCGTAAAGGCTTATTACTTTAGCTGTCCCTGCCGCATTTATTTCAAGTTCAAATATCCGCTTGTGTTGCCTGAATTGATCCAGGCATTCACGAAAATGGTCATCGAAAGGTTTCCAAAACAAATCTCTGTAGAGCCTTGCTTTCTGTTGAATTTCTGCGCAGACACATATATTGCGTAAGCTGAGTTACACCCAGTATAAATACTATGGAAGTGGCTTGAGATCACGCACTTTTTCGTTCCACAGAGAAGAGATCGCAGACGCGTTGACAGAATGTTAAGATATCGGAATAAAGATAAGATACCGCTTTCACGAGCCTTGAGCACGATGGCGAATTTTTAAGGGGTTTTAGTCCGTTTTCCTGTAGCTGCATCAGATGAAAACTAGAAATGGAAAGTTCCTCAGAAAATTCGCCCAAGACCGCCGTTAGCTTTTGGAAAAACGTGGTACGGTGGCTGCAAAGCTATGATGATAAGACCAGTCAGCATTTTCACCAGTGCACTCCACAACAGTTCCATGTAGTAACTAGTTAACAGGCCACTATGGAGTACTCCGCAGTACTTGACGCTCCAAAATCAGATCATAGAGATGGAGCAAACCTTGAAAATCAACTGAATTGAACCCCATAAGAGACCCGCAATCTTGGGATTGGATTGGACGCAACTGTTAATCACATCGAAATACGGCCCTAGCGAGTTTGACAAGGACGTCACGCTCTTGCAGAACTTATCGACATGATTGCGTCCTGAGTTTTGATAATTACTCGCAATCTGCTCGATTGACTTTATCATTTCCTGAGCATTCGGATACTCCACAAATCGTTGCCTTTCCTCGTCTGTGAGCGAGCTCCGAAATGCTTTTATGGAAACCTGGAAAATGCTTTCGGCCCTTTATATAAATCAAGCTGAGATTAGTTAATATGCTTGCTACTGTCAGGTGGAATGAGCTTACTCTCCGTCAATGGAGGCCATTCTGACCCGAAGAGGACTGAACTAGCAGACGTAGCAAGGAACGTGTATTAACAAAAGAATGAATATGTTCTTTATCATCATCGATCTTTCTCGATGTATACAGTTTGCATCTAAAAAAAAAATCTTTGATGTTGATAAAGTCTTAAAATGCAGGGCCTGAGGGCTGTGCGTTCCAGGCCACATCAGAGCAGGCTCAATTTGGGCAGCAAACTATTAGTGCAAGGCAGAAATTTCGTACCCTCGAGGAGGACGGTTCACCGCTCAATTGGTTAAACAAAAGGCACAGTAGATCGAGCCTCAGTCGTGGATGTACCTACTTAAGTACATCGCAGAGATGTGACGCGGCCCTTCAACAACTGGTCAGGGCGGTGGACCAGGATGGAACATGAAGCGAAGCTCTATGACATGGGTCTTGAGAAAGCCAACAGCTCGAATGTATTTGCGCGTCTCTTGGATGAGGCTACCCAGGCTTCCCTATCCTGAATGGCGTAGGATGTTTTCGTGTTAAAAAGCGGGTTATGGCCGCGGTCGCTTTGGAATCGATATATTGAAACATAATAAAACTTCCAGCCGGACCCTTCCATAAGGTTGTTCTCTCTGATTCCCAAGGAAACATTGCTGATCGCTAGCCTTGCTGCAGTCCGCTTGTATTCTCGTTGGTCTATGCCCAGTGCGTTCACTCTCAATTTCACTCATCCCCGCCCCGCCTGCTCGACTCCCAGGGGAAGGAATTTCGAGAATCATGGGCATTATCTCACTGGCGTAGGAGAGGGAGCTGGAAGCCGTCCCGTCGCCGCGGATCGCATAACTAGTTTCGATAGTATGTAGTACATTGAGACAGGTAACGAAGCGACCTCAGCGGGAGACCTCGAGCGGGATCCCGGGACATCTTTTATCCGAGCTAAACTCAATGAGCTCCGTCACAAACTACCCGAACGAGACTCCAGCGCCGCGAGAATAGAATAGCAGTCCTACAGGAAAGCCGTGCTAACCTAGCATGCATTTCAATCCTTGTGGTGGCCGACGCGTGAACTTCTAATATTTGACGCGTTGGTTCCAAAGCATAACCCCAAACCCAAAATTTGCGCCTTGGAATTTCGCGGGCCCATCTCCTCCGATAAGTCACTTTTCATCTAACAATAATGTCGGACGATTCATCAGGCTTGACTTCGCCCATCAGCGCGCCAGATGACACGAATTTCGCAAATGCGCTCCGCGAGACGACCGCGCAATGGTATAGATTAGGAAAATTTGAGGACTTGACTGTCAAGCGCATTCGAACAGCGGTTGAGCAGGCCTTAAACCTCGAGGATGGGTTCTTTAAAGGCGATTCGTGTTGGAAGTCAAAGAGTGAAGAGATAATTAGGGATGAAGTGGTATAGTTTCTGTTATAAAACCATAGTATTCCCGCATTTTAAAGAGCCCACGTGTCTAACTGAGAAGCTTTTGCCGTTAGGAAGCACAGGAACAGCTAGAAGAACGGATGAAGCTAAACCCAGCGCCCTCTTCCACGCGTAAATCTATAGCGCCTCCCAAGTCAACAAAATTGCCGGCGTCCAAGTCAAGTAAACGAGCATCATCCGAAACCCAGCAAGTAACAAGAAAGAGACGAAAGCGTAGCCCATCTCCCACGGACGAAGAAGTCTCTTCCCCACTGAGCGATGTTAAAGATCCACGGGCAAGTGATAGCGAGGAGATACAGTCGCTTGCCTCGTCAAAACCTACGCAAAGGCAAAGGAAGAGCTTCCCTAAACGAACCGTGGAACCAGCTTCTGAAGCCGAAGACGAAGGCAAAGAGAGAGCGGAAGCGGAACCTGAAAAGATAAGTGGTGCGAATGGAGATTCTGAGAGTGAGATGTCGGTTGTCCTGGACGAGCCGCCAAAGTCCAAACGGCAGAGGGCCAAGGCTTCCGTGCAAAGGAAAAAAGCACCGAAGCCTGCCCCAGCCGAAGCGGCTGCTTCAGAAAGCGAGATGTCGGTTGTGTTAGATGAGCCACCGAAATCTAAGCAGAAAACGAGAAAGGATCCTGTTAAAAAACGGAATACGGCTAAACCCATTGACAAGGACCAGGAGGAAATCAAACGACTTCAGGGCTGGCTGACAAAGTGTGGCATAAGAAAGCTGTGGGGTCGCGAGCTGGCACGGTTTGATACACCTCAAGCGAAGATCAGCCATTTGAAGGGAATGCTCCGGGATGTTGGGATGACAGGGCGATACAGCATTGAAAAGGCCAACGCCATCAGAGATGCGAGAGAGCTTCAACAGGACCTGGAATTTGTCCAAGAAGGCGTGAAAAAGTGGGGGAGACAGGAGTCGGAGGACGAAAGATCAGGCACGGCACGCCCCAGGCGGCAGGCCTCTCGCAAGCAGGTTTTAGACTTCCTAGACGACGACGACATAGAGTCCGGATGAAGCAGGCTCCTGTTTCCGGAACCCTCTTTGGCCTGATATTTGCATTGCATGGTAGTTAATGTGATCGGTTCTCGGGATAGAAGCGTTGTTCTGATATCATTGATTCTGGTTGAATACATATTTCAATTTGTATCCTTATTGAGCCGTTTTTCCGCCGCCCATCCTCTGGGCGATTAGACTGAAGACTGCCACAGATGATATGAATAACACGAGATTATAGAACTAAATGCTGTGTTAGCAAAGAATCCCATTGCTCGGCTGGGAGCACTGATATGGTCTTACGGCATTCCTAGAATATTCGTTTTCTTCGGCTTCGGTTCGGGCTTCTACGAAGAGCCGGCGGAGGTTTGGAAGATTCGCCTATCAATGTGTCAGTTTCGAGTTGCATGTTGTCTCTTTAGATCAAACTATATATACCATAGTACACTAGCCCTTAGGACGATTGTAGGATGTGAGGTTGGTTAGTATTCAGGGAGTTTCTAGCATGTGGCTGTTGGTTGATAGAACATCTTCAGGATGTGAACAACGCCAAGCCCTGGATCTGGTCGCTCTTCTAGGGAAGACTTTCAAGCCTTCTCCCGGAGGTTTGACGAAGGTCCCTGGCAGCAGTATCCTACCTACACCTAACGTTCGTATCATACGCTTTAAAGGGAGACACGAAGGCGACTCAGGAGGACCAATGGTTTCTTGTCATTCACGAACGAGGGTTGCTGCCTAGTTATGCCATGAATGTGACCAGCTTGTGATTTATTACTTTTCTGCAATAACTACAGAGTACCCATACGAACTACTCCGTAAGCTTGGAGAACATCATCGCAGTGACTTCCTCCATAAAGTCTCAGTCTTCTTGAAAACTCAACCTCATCCTCATCAAAAGACTCTGCATAAGAACGATCCCCAACGGCCCTTAATAGAGATAGACACGAAAACACGATGGCCCACCTCGTTCGCTCTGCATGGAAGATAATCCCCCAGTTCGACTCGACATGCATCAAAGAGACCGTCGAGTTTTACACGGAGGAGCTCAGTTTCACACTGGGCGGCCTCCATCCCGACGATAATCCTGACACTAAGCCGACTTTCTGCTCTATCTTCATCGGAAGGAAGGCCGACGCAAACATTTATTTTTTCGAATGCAAGAAGGAGGACTTTCACGCGTCCGCGGCGATGATTGCGCTTGGCACCCAAGAATTGGACGAGTTTTATATCGCGTTAAAGGCCAAGGGGAGGGTGGTGATCAAGGAACCCATTGCCGATAAGGAGTGGGGGTATAGACAGTTCACGATCCTCGACAATGACGGCAATGAACTTACCTTTTTCAAGTTCCTGGAGGGAGGAAATCCGGGAGAGGAGTAGGTGCCTTACAGCCTTGTACAAACGGCCTGCCTCACATATTCGTTGGTGCAATCGTTGGGAGGCTGCGGAAAAACAACTTGCACGAGTAGTGGTCCGGTTAGCTAAACAGAGGATAATGTCGCGCTCGTCTCAAAATCCAGTGCATTGTTGATATTGTTTATCCTTGATATCATAGACTTGGAAGTTGTTCCATTTTGATTCTTTCAACCAAGTGATATTGGTATCACATAATCACCCCTCCGTCTCTCGCTATGCCGTACTTGGAATAGCGTCTTTCAATGGGCATCTGCGAGCTTGACAGCATGAACATCGAGGGAATCGGCGACATCTATACATACTAGTTTGCTTATTCAAGAACGTCAATGGAATGACGGCCCATGACCTGACATACGAAAGCCACTATTTTATTTTCATGGTTAGGCTTTAACAAGGAATTTCTGTATAAATCGACCCAGAATCCGTTCGTTGCATCGTACTCCTGACCCCA
The DNA here is from genome assembly GCA_001430955.1 of Chrysosporium queenslandicum. NCBI lineage: Eukaryota > Fungi > Ascomycota > Eurotiomycetes > Onygenales > Onygenaceae > Chrysosporium > Chrysosporium queenslandicum. The sequence continues at coordinate 459,493 of LJPI01000097.1, read as the reverse complement.
CACGCCAGGAACAACTCCAGATCCCATCCAGACTGCGTGCGCGCCGGGCGCTCATTGAGATATGGCGGTCAACCGGATAAGAGGCGCATTTGCCGCGCCCCGGAAAGGAGAGACGTTTGAATTGAGGGCTGGCCTAGTGTACGCGTGGCTGTCTACTGCGTTTGGTGCATATCGCAATGGCTAACTTGGATTCCATAGGTCTCAATATGCACACGAGAGGTATTCCTAGACTTTAGGCCCGTACGATAGACATTGGCAAGGCTCACAAAGTCTCAGGAAAGAGGCAATTCAAAAGACGATCATGGCCATGACCTTGGGCAAAGATGTATCAGCCCTCTTTCCCGACGTTCTCAAAAACATAGCTACCTCTGATCTGGACCAAAAGAAACTTGTATACTTATATCTAATGTTGACAATTCTCTATCTCGCCTGCCTGGGCTCCCTTGCGTATGGCTCCTATAGCTAACCACCGGCGTTAGGAACTATGCCAAATCTCACCCCGACCTTTGTATCCTCGCTGTCAATACCTTCGTTCAAGACTCCGAAGACCCCAATCCTCTCATACGAGCGCTGGCGATACGGACAATGGGCTGTATTAGAGTGGATAAGATGGTGGACTATATGGAGGAGCCACTGCGGAAAACTTTACGAGACGAATCACCATACGTACGGAAAACTGCTGCTATCTGCGTTGCGAAACTATTCGACCTCAATCCTACTCTCTGCTTAGAAAATGGGTTTCTAGAATCTTTACAGGAAATGATTGGGGATCCGAATCCAATGGTTGTGGCCAATTCGGTGACTGCGCTTGCCGAAATCAACGAGACCGCCCCGGAAACCAAAGCGCTACAAATTACTCCCAATACACTTCGAAAAATGCTGATGGCGTTGAACGAGTGTACAGAATGGGGCCGAGTGTCAGTTCTCACCAGTCTATCGAATTACAGAAGTATGGACCAGAAAGAGTCGGAAAGTATCTGTGAGCGCGTCGTTCCTCAATTCCAGCACATCAATGCCAGCGTTGTCCTTGCGGCAGTGAAAGTAGTGTTCTTGCACATGAAGAACATCAATCCAGAAACAGCCAAATCTTACCTAAAAAAGATGGCACCACCATTAGGTGAGCACTTGCTCATTTCTTTCCTCGAGCTACTAGCCGAGCCCTAACCTACTATGCAGTAACCCTCGTCTCTGCGGCACCAGAAGTCCAATATGTCGCTTTGAGAAATATCGACCTCCTTCTGCAAGCTCAACCAAATATCTTAGATAAGGAGCTCCGGGTTTTCTTCTGCAAGTACAACGACCCGCCTTATGTCAAATTCCAAAAATTGGAGATAATGGTCCGAATTGCCAACGAACGAAACGTAGATCAGCTTCTTGCCGAGCTGAAAGAATACGCTCTAGAAGTTGATATGGATTTCGTACGCCGGGCGGTCAAGGCAATAGGCCAAACCGCTATCAAAATTGAAACCGCCACCGAGAAGTGCGTCACCACTTTACTCGATCTCATCAACACCAAAGTGAATTATGTCGTCCAAGAAGCCATTGTTGTGATCAAAGACATTTTCCGCAAATATCCAGGCTACGAAGGCATCATCCCCACGTTATGCCAATGCATCGATGATTTGGACGAGCCAAACGCCAGAGGATCATTAATATGGATTGTAGGGGAGTATGCTGAAAAAATAAGCAATGCTGGAGATATCCTAGCGGGTTTTGTGGAAGGGTTTAATGAAGAATTCACTCAGGTTTGTTTGATTTCATCGTGGCATACTGGGAAACCTTCTAATTTCCTTTACAGACCCAACTACAGATATTGACAGCCGTCGTCAAATTATTCTTGAAGAGGCCGGACAAGGCTCAAGGCCTGGTTCAAAAAGTACTGCAGGCAGCAACGGCGGAGAATGATAACCCTGACATCCGTGACCGAGCATATGCCTACTGGCGGCTCTTGTCGAACACGACAGATTCTAATGCTGCCAAAAACGTTGTATTATCCGAAAAGCCCCCGATAGTTACTACTATCCAGTCCCTTCCACCGAACCTCCTTAATCAACTACTCCACGAATTGTCAACGCTAGCCTCTGTTTATCACAAACCTCCAGAACAGTTTGTCGGCCAGGGGAGATATGCCGCCGACGCGGTGCAGAAAGCTGCGATTGAGTGAGTATTTCTGAGCCAAGTAATACGCAACAATAATAACTGACGTTTTAACAGGGAGCAACTCCAAAACGCGCGAGAAAATCCACTGGCTGCGGCAGCCGCAGGGTGTCGCCGCAGCTGCCGTCACTGGTGCAACTACCGGCCCCATTCAAAGTAACATTGAGAATCTGCTTGACATCGATTTTGATGGTACGGCGCCTGCTTCTGCGCAGAAAGAGCCGCCTACTGGTATGTCTGGTCTTGAAGGCCTAGCGGGAACGCCGATGAGGGTCGCTTCACCCGCTGCGGCGTCACAACAAGCTAGCTCAAATTTGGAAGACCTTATGGGTGTGTTTGGAAATGGCTCGGCGAATGATGGCGGACTTGGAGGAAACACAAGTAGTTCTGGCGGAGCGGATTTGATGAATGGATTTGCCGGGTTGGATCTGTCTGGTTCTACTGCTCCTGCGAGCTCAGGCACGGCCGTCACACAGAAGCCAGCCAACATTGATATGATCGATCTTATTTAACTATACTAATGGGGTTGCCTATAGCACTTGGGAAAAATAGAGCGTTCCACCGTACGGAGTACCACATGGTGTTGCTGTTCCTAGCCTTAGCGGCTGTTTTGTTCATAAGTCGATGTCAAGAGGGGTTGGTTACACGCCCGGAAGTCTAGATTGTTCGCAAAATGTCAGTGGCAAGTAAACTTTGGTTATTGTCCACTAGAGGATAGATAAACATTGGAGGCTTCATCGACAATGCCTTTTGTATCCCATCGCATTGATTGCTTCATCTCCTGGCAGTTCCTTGAGTTGGACCCTGTTGCATCCAGCATCAGACACGAGTTTATTCACAAAGCAGAGAACATTCATTCCGGCAAGAACCAGTGCATTTTGGCATTTAAGCCTTCATTATACAATACAACTATCCCGCATGTCCCCAACCGAGCAGCCCCAGAGCACTCCTCAATCCCCGTCCTCTGATCCTCAGCCTTCCGCCCCACCCCCACAATCCTCACCCCAAGAGCAACATCAACAAAACCAAAACTTGAAACCGTCATCTCCCTCCGCAGCTTCCTATTTCACCTTCCCCGTCACACATGTCGTCTCCGGCCTCTACCGCCGTCTAACCGAACCCGCCCCGGAATTCTCCCCAAACCACCCATCCCGGGCCGCGACAGACCCCATGAACCCCAGCGCCTCGGATATCGTATTCACCCCGCGGCGCACGGCGTCACCCTTCCAACCACCGCCGCTCACACCACTAACGCTCCGAGCCTCGCCGGCGCCGTCGAACCAACTGCTGACGCGGGCGCTTGCGGAAGAAATTCGCCTACTTGTTCCGCCGAGACTGCAGCTGGTGGATACGTGGGTGCTCGCGTATAGTTTGGACCGGGACGGGTCGAGCTTGTCGACGCTGTTTGAGAAGAGTGCACAGTGTGCGGCGAGGAGTCAGAGGGCGGGGTATGTGCTTGTTGTGAAGAATGTTTCGGCGGGGAATCATTCCGCTGGAGTGAATGATGGTGGCGGAGAGGCAGGAGGAGGGGGTGGGGGTGGAGCGGGAGGCGGCTCGTTGTTTGGAGCATATCTCACGGATCCGCCGCACCCGGCGTCCCATTATTATGGGACTGGAGAGTGCTTCTTGTGGAGAGCTAGCACACTTGCCTCTACGCCGTTGTTGCATGCTGAGTCGAACGGGCGGGCGCATGGCCAGGCGGATAGGGCCCAGGGGCAGGAAAAGTTAGACCTGTCGAGTTTACCTCTCCCTCCGAGTGCGGATACGACGAATATACGCGGTAGAAGCACGACATTTAAAGGTGAGGAATTGTTTGGTGTACCTCCCGCTGGCGATCCGTTCACACATGATGTTACCATTGATCATATCGCTAACGAAGACAACGACACCGCAGGAGACAATTCAAGAAGTGGAACCAGCACGCCCGATCGAATACGTTTTAAGGCCTTCCCATACAGTGGAGTTAACGATTACATGATGTTTTGCGAGACAGGATTCCTCAGTGTCGGCGGAGGGTACGATTTCCCTTTATCCCCCACCGTTCATAGTTACATGTCCCCGAATAACGGTATCTATCCCTGGTGTACCTGAATGCTAACAACCCGCGCCCACAGTGACGGTCATTATGGTCTGTGGCTCGACGACTCGTTCGAAAAAGGTGTCAGTAGTCCCTGCCCAACATTCGGGAATGAACCCCTATGCGACGAGGGAATGAAATTTGATGTTTTGAATGTGGAGTTGTGGTATATTGGAAACTGAATTAGCACGTATATTTCTTAATCCTTTTCTACCATGTCGGTAGTTCACCTAATATCAGCAGGGACAAACTCGGTTTTTGCCTCCCTTTTAGCTATCAAATATGAACAAGAGCGGAAAAGCGACGCTACTCTTGGACTCAGCTTATGCATCAACTGTCCCGGAGTGAGATTGAACACTGCATTGCCACTATTATCTTGGATAAGAGGCATTAAAGCTGTGTCGAAACGTTGAAGGGAAAGGATAAAGCAAAAAGACAAAATGAAAGGGGGTATATACAAGGGTAAGGAAGCCAAAAATTAGCACGCCTCGCGGTGAAAATACCCATATAAGACACCACATGTTATCTTGGGAGAATTTACGATAGCAGCTAAATGCCTTTGTCTCGACCCATCTAGATCTCCATTCAAACCTGCTCAATAATCAATACGGGCTATTCACAATCTCATTTCTTCCCAACCGCGAACTGGTCCGTCTTCCGAATCTGGAGGGCGTAACTGGGCCAGCAATACTTTCTCTAGTTGGTTTTCTAAAGCTTTGTTTTGCGACCATATTGACCTCGTTCGGGAGTGCAACAATGACGTTCTTATCACTTCCAAACTTGAAATTATCGGCTTTGACTTCTTCCGCATATCGTTTGATTGTGTAGGGATCCTTTCTGCCCAATAAGACTTTCTTTAGATTCCAAGTAATGATAAAAGGCCCGGTGGCGGTAATGATGGAGGTCTCATTTGAGTCGAGACCAGTGTTGAATCGGGCAGGAGTAAAGGACAATGGAGCCTTGGTCTCGTGCTGGAATTGGGCGACGTGAGCAGGCTGTAGACCTAGACGGCGTGGCTGCGGCTTGGAATCCTTTCCGAATGGCTTTTCAAATCCAAGTTTGCCTTCGTTTTTACCCTCCTTCTGAAGAGCATCGATGAGGAGAAGGTACGTGCGGCACGTAGCTAAGACCCAGCGACCGTCTGCAGAGACGTCTAGACCAATTATGGGTTCGCCCAGTGCAGGAATATGCGTCTTTGCATTTATTCCCAGGCGATCAAACAACCGAACGTCTCCTTTATTCGATGCAACGGCAATGTATCCCTTTTCTGTTGTTGCAGCCACTGAAAAATCGTTCTTGCTCACGTATTGTTTTAGATTTGCGTCCACAAGTTTATTGCCTGACAATCGAGGATCAATGCGGTAGAGAGCATTGCGGGAGATACCCAAGAAAGGTTGATGGGAAGTCATTTGAGAGAATTTCTGATAACCGTTAGAACGTATCCCAATAAAATAACCGTATATGGCCACTTACATTTTCTGGTGTGAAATTCGTGACAGGGATGTCATCATGGACTTTCCATTCATCCACAACCTTTCCGTACTCGAGATCCATGCGGTATAAAGTGTTTGGTTCTTGTTCATTCTGGAGAATCATGTTTGAATCCTCAGCATGAAGCATAACTTTCCTCGGACTGAAGAGCTTGCCCTTTGGAGTCTCCACCTTCGATATATTGGTGGAAAACTCCAAGTTATTGTTTGGCGTATGTTTGAAGACACCAATTTTCGAGCCGCGTACGACGAATGATCTATCGTGCTTATAACCAACCGCAAGCTGAGAGTTCACATTTCCATCGTCTTCTTTGGTCTCGACATCGTCTGCTTCCTCATCTGAGTCATAATGTTCACTGCGCTGACCATCGTCACTCTGCTCCTCCTCTTCTCCCTCCTCCTCTTCTTCTTCTTGCTCCTCGGGAACGTCCTCCATTGTGAGGTCATTGAATGCTTCCAAGACATAATCGCGCTCGTCTACTTTGGTTTTGGACCATTTCATCTCATGCAGGTGTTCCCAGAGAGCTTGCATCAAACCCTCTTGAAACCGTTCTTCCACAGCCTGGTCTTTAAATCGCAGGAGCCAGGAATAGGCCGATCCATCCTCTGCGTAATGATTGAAGATGAATGAGAGGTATTCAAAGTTGAATACCGGGTTAATATCTGCCACCACTGGTTGCCCCAACCATTCCCGGTCGGTACCGGATATTTGTAACCAATATTGCCAATTTCCAATTTCGGAGACTGTAGCGGTGACTAAATGGTCTTGAAGTATAAATGTGCCTGAGTTGAAGTCGAAAAGGTGCAATTCGGCAGTTTCCTTTGCGAGAATCTCAATAGCATCAGGATGCACCGCGGCCGGAGGCGCTTGAGTCTGTTCTTCAGACTTGGCTACGGTGCCGCCTTTGCCTACAACGACCTCCTTTGCCATTGCAGCGGCTGATTCCTTGGATGTCGGTGTGACTGGACTTGTAACGGGGCTGGCGTTCGGTATAGGACTCTCCTCTTCAAACGCAAACTCTTCGAGCTCTTTCTCGGTCGCCCTTTGTGCACTCCGCCTGTATTTTCGCTCGTATTGACACTGTACTGCCGCAAGAACAAAAGTTGCGACTTTATCTGAAGACACCGAAACGTCGCATACGAATTCGTAGAGATCCCCAGCGTCACCACTCAGATCCCGCCAAGCTAGCACTTTTTCGCCTGCTTCGCGAACCTCGGATCGAAAATGAAGGCTTTGGTCGAGTAAGAACGTCTTCTCGTCCTTATCGCCACCAAGTCCTTCAGAATCACCTCCGTCGTTCTCTTCGTCCACAAGCTCCTCCTCGCCTTCTTCGTACGCCCGCTGTATGACGAGTTGGTACTGGAACTCCTGCCCTGTCCGCCTTATGCTAGCCGCAGCGTCTTTGAAAATGAGCTCTGAGTATCCTTTTGGCGACAAGGGTCTGACAATGTAAAGCTGGCCTTGAGGAATTTCGATAATGGACTCCTTGGCGGTGTCGCCGAAAAGAAACTTGCTCACTGCAGAAAATGAGGAAATGTTAGTATTCGATGGAGTGACTAAAGTCGGTGGCCATAGCAACGCCGTGGTGAATTTCTTGCAGTTTGAGAGTGGGGGAGGGGTTTGGAAGCTTCCGATTGGGAAGCAGACATACCATTTCTTAGCATGAACATATTTGCGAATTTGCCAAAGAGAAAGGTGAAGCTCAGTTGTTGAAAAAGGATTTGGTAAAAGCATTAGCGAATATGATGAGAGGGGCAGTATCTCCAGGGTGAAGCTCTGGAAAATTGTCCTTTTTCTTTCCTTGAATGTTTACTTTGGATGACGACAGGCAGCAAGCCCACAGAAGATAGGCAAAAAGCACGGTTTCCGTGGCAAACTGTCATCAAGGAAGTGGAATTAACCAATCACTACCGCCAAGAGTGCTGCCTACGCAGACTAGGCCGAATATGGCATAGTGAAATATCACTGGTCTTTTGCATACGGCCACACCGGTATTTGCCACGGACATCTATGCAGGTGAACTACGAGAGAACAAAGTCTGGCGGATGCTCTTTAGCAATTGAGGTATTTCGATTTCGGAATATATCTACAGATCACCATGCATACTTGATCGAGAGCAAACGGTCCCATAATGTTTATGTGTTGTCGGCGCACTCACCGGCCGGTAGAGAGGCCTCCTCATCCTCTGCTTTGTTATCTTGGTCGTCTTCCACTAGGTCAACGGCGCTCGTCTCCTCTGTTTCCTCCGTAGTGCCATTAGTCTTCAACGTGCCACCTTTTCTCTTGGGTATGACTCTATCAAACGCCTCGCCCCAATCGCCCAATTCCAGCCACCTGACCATGATTTCAACAACATGGTTAGTTGCCAGAACGGCTCGGCTGGACATTTGCATATAGTCCCCAATTGGAAGCTTAGCGGTCTTAATCCCTCTCTCTGTAGCTCTCTTGTAGCAGATTCCTTTGTGTCGGTTTTTATCGACCAAGCCTCCAATAATATACGTGCTGTAGGGTCTCAGCTCCGTCAGTGTATGAGGGCTGTCGCTCGTCAGATAGACAACTTCCCCTTCCTCTTCCAATTTCGATCTTTCGATTTCGGCTTTGCTGGAGAACATGCCCGCCAATTTTCCGCCCCTGGGTTGTTTCATTCGAGCCTGGGCTGATTCTGCCGCGTGGACAAAGTCGTCCTCTGTAATAGTCACGCCCTTCCAGCGCTCATATTGCCTTGCAAGTACTGTGTCGAATCGCTCTTTTAACAACTTATTGAAAGAGGATACCACTAGTTGCGCTCTATACTTCGATCGGGAGTTGTCCGAGTATGAACGGGTGATCTGCGAAGCCAGAGACTTGCGCTCCTTATCCAACATAAGATCGTCAAAGTCGCAGTCCAGTACAAGCGCGATAGGAAGCACGACAGAGCGGCCATTGTCCGTTTTCCTTAGCTGGCGAAGTGTAACTCTCCCAATTGGCTGGCTGCCGTCTCGCTCCTGGTTTTCAGGAGTCTCTGAAGACTCTTGTACTGCTGCGGCTTGTGCTTTTGCGGCTCGTTCGCGTTCCTTTCTCGCTTTCATTTTCTCCTTGCGCTTCTCTTTGCGCCATTCCCGGCCAGCTTCCCAGCGTTCAAGTTTTTTGAGCTTTTTGAGTTGGTTTTTGGAAAGGGGCTGACCGTTCGTGTCGCCGGTTTTACCCTCGGGTTCTAGATCTGCTGCCATTGTTTCGTTATCATTTTCATCCGCGAAGGGTGTTTCGTCCCCAGCGGCCATGTCGTTTGGCATCGCTGTATCTAGCGGGGTGGCCGAAATGAGTGTCGCGATTTCTCCGTCTTTTCCTTTTGTATTGCCCTCGTGCCCCACCTTCTGCAATTTCCGCGGCCTCTCCTCCTCTGCCATAATTTGTTCAGTTGGAGGCTGGAAGCCCGCGACTTTGTTCGAATCACTTGTGCGATCAAGGCTCAAAAAATTGCTCAGGCGTGGTGGACCAAGACAACTGATTGTTGATATAAAGGTTCCAACCAATGGGAGGGGGAAGATATCATCAATCACGTGACGGGCTCTCCGGCTGCCGGTCGCTCGACAATCACCATCATTATCATCAGACTCGTTTCTTCGCAATCTAGTTGTGGTCCCTCTCCATTACACCTCCTACACAATGCCTCAGGACATGCCCCCAGTTGGGGGCTATAAGCCTGTTCAATACAAGGTTTTAATTCCTCCCATGCTTACCCCATTGGAGACTGGGTGACCGAAATGCTAACAAGTACATGTTGAATAGCGCAATCTCCCCGTCCGCGGCTTTAGACCCGTATACTATTTGCTTGGGATGCATACCCTTATGGCGTATGGATTTTATAAGCTATGGCTTGGTCAGCGAGAAAAGAAGTCGGTCTCCCTGCCTTTTCCTCTTATCCGCGTTTTCCCACACCTCCATTGAACCTTGCCTGTGGATTCGCCGATGCTGATACTTGATAGCGAGCTTGCCCGTGAGAAAACATGGGCTCGAATTCATTTAATTCCTCTACTTCAAGCCGAGGAAGACCGGGACCAAGTGAGACGACACTTTGCCGACAAAGCCAGAGAAAAGGAATTGGTTGGTTCAGAGATGAAGGTTTACAACTCGGACCGGTGAGTTGCGAATTCCTTTTGAAATTGGAGCATTTGTTGCAAAGGAGGTTCCTAACGTTTGGTTTTAAAATAAGATTCGTGAGACCGACCTTCGCATATACCCCGGAGCCTACCACATAGACAGACCTGTCTGCCCTGAGCAAGTCTCTGCCTAGAGTTCTCTTTGGCACATCATTAACGTTTGCTGTCATGTGTGGACTGCCCATTTCGAAGCTTGAAAAGTTACCTTTTCGTGGGCTTCGCAGAAGGGTGGTTTTATTGGAACAATGCAAGGTTTCAACGTATTAAACTATGGCCAAAACATTACGGGAGATAGAAGGTCTATCAGTGGGTTTACATGTTGTGTCTTATAAATGCTGGACAATGTGTCCATCAACGAAGTGTATATCAGCGCCAATGCATTAAAGTTGATCCTCTACCACCACGTAGCTTGACATGGCTCCTAAGTGCAATAGCAAAATTCATATCCACAGATACCTCAGGTGCAGGCTCTAAATTATGAAGCGCCCAAAATATATTTAACCAGGAACAATCACAGGAGATTTGACAATGATATCTTGGTGCTGTTGAGATAATGCGGAGATAAAAAAGCCACATAACTGCAATGAAAGGGGAATTCAGCACACCAGGGAGCTTCAAGAGAACATATCAGCCACTCCCGTCAAATCAGGCCCATTATCGATATCCACCTTTCCACCCTCCTGGCCCTCCATTTGCGTCGTCATATACCTCGCCTGTATGGCACTACGCTCCTTCCTCCGGGCGGCGCGCGTTCCACCAATTTTCCCTTGCTCACTTACGCTAACGCCCCTTAAACCCTCCAGGAAGTCCAATACCACCGCTTTCTGCATTCTTGTCGAGGGCGACCTCATCAACGTCTCTTCCGCAGCTATGGCCCTTGCTTCTGTGATGCCTGGTAGACTCAACATGACCGACCGTGGGGTGGTGCTGCGCGGGCCATAAAGGATCCATATGGATGCTATGAGTTGAGCCAAATCCTTTTGCATGTCGACAAAGTAAGGTTCGTGCACAGAGGTAATGCATGCTTTCAGTACCTGAGTGCTGATGAATTCGCGAATGCTCGCCGCGGTGGGGGTATCGACCGAGGGTAAAAAGGCCGTTAGGATCGAACGGATCACTCGAGTGATTATGCTACAACTCCGAGTATCGTGGATGCGCAGGGCGTGAGTGCAGAAGACGACGAGGGGTTCCAAGATCTCGGGGGATGAGAGGATGAACATTCGCATCGAATTGGATGGGTTAGGTTCTTCTGCCGGAGCTGCGTTTGTGCCTGCAGCGCCTTTTTTCAGACAGCCAGAAGAGTTAGTGAATAAAGAATGATTAAGAAATGAGAGATCCGGAGCAACAAACCTTCTCTGTTGGGATCTAACAGACTAGCTACCATGATCACGGCAGAGTAAGTCAACTGCCTCAGGATACTTTCTTCCTTCATTTCCTCTGTTAGGTCGTCATCCACCATCCCAACCCGTCGGCGTTCTATTATATCCCACTCCGCTGTGACCTTTTTATCAAGTTGCATAAATAAGCTTGACATCATTGGAGGAAGGAAATGCCCACGAAATGGCGGCGGACAATCGTCGATCAGGCATCTAGATATATTCAAAAGCACCGAAAATTGATGGGAAGAGAGGGACGTGGAGTCGCGGTATAACGCTTGAGATAACGGTATTGCCAGTTCCTGGAAGCCGTAAAAGTGTTCCCCCAACCTACTCATACTATATAGTACGGAGTAACATGCTTCTCGGACAGCCCTAACCTTCCCCCGAACGGAGGAAGAAAATCCCTCTAGGGTACGCTTGGATGTAGCAATCTTTGCGTAAAAACCTTCCCTACTGCCCGATGAAATGCCTGCTTGCCAGAATCGATCTGTCAAGATACGCCCAACAATTGAACGCATCTCCTGGGGCAGCCCAGCCCAGTTATCAGGATTATGAAAAGCGTGGGCATGGCTATGCAGTCAGCAAAGCAACTAGGATATTGAGAGAACAAGATACTAACCCGACCAACTGCAATAAAGAAGGAAGAATGAGAGGAATCATGTCTTTCCAAAGTTCGCAGGTTATCTGAAATGGCGGATCGCTTGGTTTTAACTTCTCCGTGGACACTGTCAGCAGAGTTTTCGTGTTTCGTAAAGGCACGGCCTATGATTTGAGATCAGCACAGACTCGCACGATATCTGGTTTGCTGCTAATACCTGGAACTTAGAGGTCATTTGGGTCTGGATCCTCTTTCCTTCCTCATCAAGGGGGAAAAGAGACCAATCTTCTAGCTTCTGTGCTTGACGAGCCTGCAAATACGGATGAACCTGGTCTAGCCCAAACAGCTCGCAGAAACCTTGGAAGGTCATAATTATTTGCCGAAAATGTTCATTCGCCCAAGCGTTCTTCAAAGGCTCAATGAACGACCGCAGACGTGCTTGACGCAACCCTGGATCGACGTCTTTTGCTCGGTGCCTAGATATGGACCATTAATCTAGGGAGTCCCGGTATCAAAGATATCAAAGAACCGAAAAGAGAGCTCATACATAACAATAAGGAGAACAGAAGATAATTCCATCTGTGGCTGGTCCTCGGCAGACTTCTGCTGCATCTCTTGAACCTTCTGTTCAAGAATGTCATAGAATGTCTGGGATCGTCAGCTTCATGACCCTAGATGAAGGGGAATAAAGTCTCACAGCAAAATAATCCGCATAGCGCGTTGCAAGTCTGCGAACTTCATGGGTTGAAAGGCTATACAGTTCCCTCACAGCCTCAGAATAAAGTGGAAAATCAGGGTTATCCACAGCGTTGGTCGTCAGAATATGCTCGAGGACTTTGAGAGCATAGCTTGGCTGGTTTTTCAGGGTTTTAGCTGAAAAGTCGACGGACAGCCGAATCACCCGCTGCTTTATCACAGGATCCTTTTCATCATCAGCAACAAAAGTCAACCACGATGAATAGAAGCACCATACAGCAAACTGTCTCTGCAATAAGCTAAGCGCCCAGGACTCTAACATGTTCTCAAGCGTTGAACGGTGCTGTTCCTGTGCGTAAACATTGTGTCAGTCTGATATTTCGCTCTCGCGCATGCTGCCATTCCAAACATACATCTCGTTGCGGGTCATTGCCATTGCTGTCAACCCATTTACTGTATCCTTTCAAAAGATATTCCGTGACGGTAAAGTGAGTGTCAGCCCTCAGGGCGGCGGGTGTGTATTTATGGAAAGTTGCGGCTAGAGATCTGTCAGCGCAGTGTTCTTCCAAAAGGACGTAGGACACCCACGATTAAACGGAGCAATGCCTGTATATATATTATTGAGGCCAACGTCGACTCCCGAGAGGATATGGGGAATTGCATCATGAGGTCGCTTTTTTACAATGAATTCAATGACCTGCCCGCAATATCTTCTGTAGTTTCCCACGAAACCATGCCTATCAGGCAACGTGTCAATATCTTCGTTCAGAAACAGGATCGTTGGATCTTCTGAGTCTTCCGGGAATGCCTCGTATCGGACTAGCCGCTGTGTGCAGATCTCCAATAACTGGCCGACGAAATTGACGACTATTTCTGAGTTCGCAATTTCGTCGCATGCGAGCAGCGTGGACCATGAATGAAGCGCAGGAATTGATACAATAAGGCTTGGGTGTCTTAAAACACTGGTCAGAAAAGAGAAAAAATATGACTGATCGATCTTTTTGCTGAGTCCGATATCCTTCTTTTCAAGAAACCCAGCCAAGAATGACAGGAGCTGATGCACACGATTAGTCCAAATGCGTTACGAGCTAGGAAATACTAAGATTACCTCTGAGAGCTTCTTAGATATCGTGTATCTTGTGTAAGCGATGTTATTCGCATCGACAATTGACCATTCATACAGCTTTTTCAGTAACCCAAGGCGATCCGTATCATATATGGTGAGCAAAAGCGGTTCAAATTCATACATATCAAAATGCACCCGGCTATACAACGCATTTAAAGCCTCAACCGCAGACTAGGTATCCAATTAGCACTGTCTCAACCAGCCAACAACGAACAGGAAAATAACGCGCCTACCATTAATATAGTCTCATCGGCTACAATTAGTGCCATACATATTGCCTGAACACATTGACTGGAATCAACAGCCATGGGTATATTCCATGTCAACATTGACCGTAAGGCTGCGAGCGCTTTCTGAGCGCATACTCGGACTTCAGGTGATGAATGTAGATTCTGCACGCAATCACGTAAGAGGCCGGTTATTCTAGAAAGCCAGCCTTCGGGCCCAGTACGCAACTCAACAAAGTTTGTTCTATCCGGATGGACTTCTTTGAAGACAGCATACGGCGTACAAATCTCCACGAGCGCGCGGTTCAAATCCGTTCCACGCAGCGACGAGGCCGTATCTTCGTGATGGAAAACATCGTCGGATAATGTCTCCAAGACGCCGAGGACAAACTCTTTGTGTATCAAGGTTCCATTCCATAGTTGCAGCAACGATTCATCCATCCCCAGCCAGTCAAGGCCCCAGGTCCGCTTCGCTAGCTCCACCCATAGCAGGACAAGTTTGTTGCGGATATACGACAGGTCTTGGGCCTGAATCTCTTGCGCAAGGCCTATAATCAACCCCCTGAGATGGCCAATTTGGCCGGGAGTCAATTCGGATAACCTGTGCTTCAAAACGTGCTCAAGCAGCGAGAGGCCGAAGTGCCGCACGGGGGGAGAATGGGTCCGCTCTGCTGCCAAGTAGAATCCATTTTGCACGGCATTTTTCTGGTGCTTTTGCAGCTCTAAATACTCCGAAGCTTGCTTCCTGACTTCGTTGGTGGTTGTTCGAGTGTGTATGGCTTCTAGCGCCTGGATGATGCTGGCTAAATCGGTATGGCCTGCACCATTGCCATGTATTCCAGTTGGGAGTTCCAGGGCATTAAGTGACGCTGCAGCCATATCGCTATCCCCCGCTATTTCAATGAATCAAATGCGATAGCCCTCCTTGTTTGTCCTCCACATACAAATAACTCTTTCAGCCCTGGTATGGCTACTATTTGTCGCAGTGCCCAGAGTGGCGGGGAGTTAATTATTGCAACGGCCTGGCTCTCAGCACGTCCGGTCCGGCGGGAAGAGTCCACTGTCCATGCAAGGTCTATTCCATGTGTTGCAAACAAGACACGAGCTGCTGCCTCAAACAATGATGACTTGTTGGTGCTCCAGTGGGTTGGTGGTGGATGGGATTTTGGCAACAAATTCAATATCAACGCAAGTTTTTCATCCACCTCCAAATTCACTACAAACAACAAAAAGTCACCATGTGGTTAATTTAAGCTGAAGTTAGCTAGGTAGTCCACACAAACAAAAAGCAATCAAGCAGGTGATTCATTTACGTGAAGAAAATAGATGCACACAGGTGTGACTGGGAAATTTGACTATGGATTTCACCATCGATTAATGAGGCACAAACACGCTTTTGACGGCTGCTGCCTCCAGTCATGCAACGTGGACCACCTCTTGATAACATTAAATTGGTGGCCATTGGATGACAGCATGGGAGCATTTCATCACAAAATTATTAGTTCCAGTTGAAACCCCAAACCATTTTTGCTTTGACCAGGCACCTTGACACAAGCAAAGACGCATAGAATCTCCCTTTGAAAATCTCTAAGGACAGAATACTCGCTCATCTAGAAACATAATAGAGCGTCCTGAAATGTATGCAATAAATTCAAAAGCCAACCAAGGATACTATGAAGACACCATGTGTCTAAAACCCGAGAAATGCTATATCATAAGAGAACACAGTCACAGCAACATCTCTCTCCAGAACTTCAAGTGTTACATCATAACACAGGCCTCGCGACGGCACTGTTCGAGGTACACTTCGTCATCCTCGTTGGTATCGACAATGGATCCTGCTTTTCGTTTTGCACCGCGAATCTCGATTGTCTGGTCCCCCTCTGCGTGCCACCACTTCAGATGTTGTACAATACCAGACCCAACTTCTTCGGTTTCTATGAGCCACTTCCCGCCGCTTACTATGACATCCGTGTGCAGGCGAGGATAATGGAACTCTGGAAGGTAGACAACTGTAGGAGCATTGTCCGAGGTGGCAGTGGGACACGTTAACGACATAGTAAACGAGCAGTTTCGCAAGTCAAACCCATAGCCCAAGAGGTCTCCATGTATCACTACGGGGCTCGGTCGTATGTACGCCTCTGCGGCCCTATAGCCCATCTGGCTGCACAGCTCGGAGTTGGACACTGGAACAACTGATATAGACGGAGTGGAAAGCGCTTGTTTAACATTGTTCGGGTCTATGCGTGTGCTTAGCGAATCAGTTCGGCTTTGGGAGAATGCAGGTGAAGTACGATCCAAAGAAGTACTAGACTGATTCTGCGAGCCCTGCCCTAGGGACTTGGGAGTAGGAAGTTCGAGATCGTCAAGCGAGTAAATCGATAGATCCTCGCCGTTCCAATGATCACCCCACTCATGTATATTCTGCGAGTTTATTTAGCGATAGTTCTCAGATATCCGACACAAGGAAATATATCGCACCGTGGCCATGTAGGTCCAGAGGGAGAAGCCATTCATCCCACTTCCTTCAATAGCATAATGATTGGCATCCATAGCGCTCACTTGGCTTCCATAATCACCCGTTTTATAAGCATGTTTGTCGTCCATGTCATACGGGATGCCTATTTCTGTTAGAATCGCAGGATGATTTCCCATTCGATCCAGACTTTCTTGTCGAAGGAAATGCAGCTGATCCCGCAAACAATTTCGAATAGCGGTCTCGCCAATTTTAATGGCAAAAGCTGGGGTGAGATATTTTCCACGAAGAATGCCAATCACATCGACATTGTAGAACCGATTCCTAATGCGGTTGGTCAAAGTTCGATAATTGTCAAATCAGAGACTTACCAGTGCTTGGTCATAAGTGTGAGACCATCATAGAAATGAACAGCATGGACCATATTTGGGTCATCATCAGCCGTGCCCTTAATAGAAGGGGGGACTTCCATCACTGGCGGCTGGCAAAACATGATGGCATCCGAGTGGACACCCCGAATGGCATCCCTATATTTTCGATAGTGTTCTAGAAAGTATTGATTTGTAAATCCATCATAGTCCAACTTTTCGCCAGTCTTGGGGTCCTTTGCGAAATAATCTTTCTTTAGTAGGGTATCAGTAGCAGGGTCCCACACTCCATGCTGCGCCCAGAGACATTCGCCAAGTTTCCATTGGGGATCTCTTTTCCAGCCATACTTGCTATCGTCGTACTCAGCCGAGAGCCAGGCCGTTGCACCTTTTGGATCGACCAGCTCTCTTCCCGTTTGACGAGGACCAAAGTTTCCGAAAGCCCAAGTAGTGATCTCACAAGCCCGCCCAGACCCGGTCAGCATTCCTTGAAAAGCAGTTGGCGATGTACCTAACTGAAGCTGTTGCTCAGCCGGGATCACGGATATATCCTGGTAGCCGACCAGACCTCTGTGAGGCTCATTGATGCTTTCCCAACCAACTACTACTTCATTTTCGATATCGGCAGCGTCATGTATGCGTTTAGCCAAATGTTTAACTGCGGCAATGAAATGATCTTGGAGGAAATCTTGGATGTTTTTGCCATTTATCACAGCTTTGGGTGCAAAATCCCTTCCTGCCCAGAACAAAGTGAAAATTGTTTGACAAACAAGTCTAGTATAGTTTGTACTCCATATCATTTTTGGGAATGCAGAAGGATCAGGATATGTGTTCTGGACCAACGCAGCTTGCGTAACGTTGAAATTCCGGGGATCGAAACCCGCAGCGTACAACGTCCACATAGGCGCTCCAGAGCCGCCCGAATGCCGGCACCACTGTGATATTTCAGCAACATGTCCTGGATGCAGGCAATGGACGCCATTGTTGGGGTATTCCTACCACATCCTGATGAGGATCCATATAGACATAGAACCCATACTTCTTCAAAGTCCGTAGCATTTCTATTGTAAATTCTATCCATTCTTCATCATATCTTCCGGGTCCAGCATGTTCAATGGCCTCCCAAGTAAAAATGTATCTGATTTGATTATAGCCCCATCTTTTTATTCTTTCGAAGTGTGTGTGCGCGTCTGTCAGAGCAAACGGCCTCCCAACAAATGAAACGTCATCTCCATCGTAGAAACCGTCCGGAACGTACGAAGGCAGATCTGGAGTCATTGGAAACTTCGCGGTGGCATCGATGTTTATTCCTCTCAGGATGACTTCTCGATTGTGCGGGTCTCTGAAAGTCCTCCCGTCGATGCAAAGGCGATACGGAGCCATAGCTTTTGAACGGGCAACATTCAAGTAAATGTAGCGTATCAATCCTTAAATATTGTGACAATGAAAGTAGCATGTACTGTACGTCAACGAAGTCATGTACTTGTAACCAGAAATGAGCCTGAACACAGCGGCACAAAATTGTCGAGGACTGCAACTCAAGGGTATAAAAGTTGTTCAGATAACTTGATTCTCTATCATAATTGTCACGGGTGTTGCGCCATTGCATTGGAGGTCCCAGGCCAAGTCGGGTAAACAATGTGAGGAGGTTGTCAGACCAAAGCTCCAACGACGTCAGCTGGCCCGTGTTGTACACGGGTGCTGACTAACCCCCACCATCGCAACCCAAACTGATTCGCTCCGAGTCTGCTGGCAAACATTTTATGAAGATGGCAACCAGCTAGTAGTACCTAGCAGAGCTATGACATTGTTGGAGTATAGCAACAAGCGACAAATGCCTTGAAGAATAGACAAGTTTGTTTTGTAGCAATGCCCCCAAAGTCAGCCCTCAAAAGTATCAGGGCTTGTCTAGATGCCGAAGACTTCGCCCAAGCTGCGGTCAAAGCAACAGAGCTCTGTGAACATGATCCACAAAACTACCATGCGTATGCTACCCCAACTCAGCGAGATCGGATAACAATGCTAACATGGATTGCTCCCAAGTCATGTTTTCCTTGGCCTTTCACTTGATAAGCTGAATGATGTTGATGCATCTGAGCGCGCCTATATCAGCGCTACCAAACTCAAAGAGGATGATAAGACGGCCTGGCAAGGCTTGATAGCCTTGTATGAAGGACTAGGAAGCAAGAAGCTGGATGAGTATGCATCCGCTGTGACCAAATTGTGTCAAATTTTCTCCGAAGGGTCTGCTCAACTCTCCAATGTCTGCTATATATTACCAACTAAAAGATATCTCATAGGGACGAAAAGAGCCGTGCTCAAACAGTGGTGAACAAATACGTCTCTTGCGCTAAGAAAAATGGCACTCCAACTCAATACAAGCGGGCGTTGAAGTTACTACTGCCATCTAGTCCATTGTTCAATATCCTGGAAGGCCTGATTCCACACCCGTCCCAAACTTATCTTCAGGTAATTGAGCTTTCTGAAGCCGAAGAAAAGCAGTATATAAACCGCGAGATTGGTGAAAGGCGGACCAGGCTAGGAGCTAGAATTGATCAAGTTACCGTGGAAGTGAAACTTGAAGCTTTTCGTCGCAGCGATCTGGATGAACTGTATCGCGGCATCATTGATTGGACCCACGATGATGCCGTACGACGAAAATACGAAGAAAAACTCCTACAGCGAGGATATGACTACCTTTTAATCCTTCCAGCTGGAAAAAAGCCCGAGCAACGGAAATACGTCCAAAAATCTGCACATGACATGGTTATCATTCACCATCCGTTTGAGCGCGCGTGGAAGATCGCTTTAGAATGGACAGATGTTGAGGACCTTGCGGAGTTAGATGTGACTTTGCTAAGGGAGTATATTCAGCTATTCCCAGATGATGGCCTTAGTAAGGTGTTAAAGGGGTGGTTGGCTAGCGATTTATCCCCGTTCCCTAGGGAGCCGGATTCGGAAGCCCAGGATGATGAAACTCCGACAAAGGTAGAGGATAGCGATGACGCTGAAAACGAAGTTACAGCGGACGAGCATTTGCTGTTGATGACCGAAGGGCTACAGCAGTCTCCAGATTCCGTCTTATCCCATAGAATTATGGGCGGAATGTATCTCGCACTTGAGGAGGTCCAAACTGCCACCGAGGTTAGCCGTAAGGGCCTAAAGGTGGCGTTGGAACTTCAGCGGCGAACGGGCCTAAAACTTCGCAATACAATCGATTCTGTGAATACTACTCTTGCAACTGCCCTTATTACTTACCAATCCCCCAAGAACCACCCTGAAGCAAAGCTTATCTTCGAAGACATTTTGAAACGAAGAGAGACGTCGACGGAGTGTCTTTTGGGCCTTGGCCTTATTTTCGAAGAAGACCAAAACTATAGACAGGCTGTTGATTTGCTCGAGAAAGCACTGCAACGAGATCCGGACAATATCGCAGTTAGGTGCGAATTCTTTTGGTGTAAGGGACACTGCGAGGAGCTTCAACAAGCAATCGAAGGCCTAGAAGAAACACTTTCAATGATTCAACCTGGGCAGTCGCGGAGTCGTGATCTAAAGTCGGTGATCTTATATCGAATTGGACAGTTCCAATGGGATCTGGACCCTTCTCCCAAGGCAAGAAAGGATCGGAATGGGGCATACGCTAGGTTCCTTGCTTCAATCCAGTCAAACATGAATTATGCCCCAGCATATTCTAGCCTAGGTATATACTACGCAGATTATAAAAAGGATCCAAAGAGAGCAAAGCGCTGCTTTCATAAAGCAATCGAACTTTCACCATCGGAGATCGAATCAGCAAGGCGCCTCGCTCTAGACTTCGCCGAACAAGGAGACTGGGATCTTGTTGAAGCAATAGCCCAGAGGGTTGTGGATTCTGGAAAGGCTAAGCCCGCGCCGGGGTCGAAGAGGAAAGGCCATAGTTGGCCATACGCTGCACTTGGGGTCGTTGAAATTAACAGACAGCAATATACCAAGAGCATCGTTTCATTTCAAACCGCGCTCCGCATATCACCAAAGGACTACCACAGTTGGGTTGGACTAGGTGAGAGTTATCACAACTCCGGCCGATATATCTCTGCAATCAAGTCTTTTCAGCATGCTCAATCCCTGGAGGAGACACTACGGCCAGAAGATAAAGATCACGTTTGGTTTGCAAGGTACATGATGGCAAATGTCATGCGAGAACTTGGGGATTTCCCAGATGCCATTTCCAGGTACAACGAAGTTTTGAATATGAAGCCCGATGAATTTGGTGTTTCAATTGCCCTTTTGCAGACCCTTACAGAAAGTGCCTGGAAGTCTGTTGAGTCGGGTATGTTTGGCGATGCTGCAGAGACAGCAGCTACAGCTATCAAGACCGGGATTTCTATAGCTAAGCGCCGCCCGAATTCCGTAAATTTATGGAAAGCAATTGGTGATTCATTTTCTATATTTTCTTGGATCGAGGGGAAAGCATCATTTATGCCCATCAAACAGTTCAAGTCTTTTCTGGACGCGCGTTGTGATGCAGAAACTTTCCAGATAATGGCAGAACTCGACAATGTCGGTCCAAATTTTAACGACGCTCTTGAAGTCTCGAATTCGAATTTGCCAATATTCGCTGCTATCCTCGCATACAAACAAGCACTATCAGTCTCCAATGCCGATGTTCACGCTCGTGCAGTGGCCTGGTACAACCTAGGCTGGGCCGAATACCGTGCGCACATGTGCCGCCGGACTGGACCGCAAAGAGACGGGAAGGGCAAACATGGTGGACTTCTCAAAGCGTCGGTACGCTGTTTCAAAAGAGCGATTGAACTTGAAGCTGGCAATTCTGAATTTTGGAACGCACTTGGTATTGCGTGCACACCTTTGAGCCCGAAAGTTGCCCAGCATTCTTTTGTTCGAAGCTTGCATATCAATGATAGCAGTGCTTCAGTATGGACGAACCTCGGCGCTTTGTATCTTTTGCATAACGATTTCCAACTGGCAAGCGAAGCGTTTACCAAGGCGCAGTCCGCCGATCCGGACCTTTCGCATGCCTGGCTAGGGCAAGCCCTTTTGGCCTTTTTGATTGGAGACCTCACGGAAGCTAGGGAACTAGTTACTCACGCGTTTACTCTAGGAAATGCAAGCTTGGCCTTTCCGAAACGGCAATATGCCGTCTCCGTTTTTGACCACCTTAGCTCTAGTTCCCCATCTAGCGATTTGTCTTCCCTTATCCAACCGCTTTTTGCGCTTCATCAACTTCACACCCAAGAGCCGTTAAATTCACCTTACAACCACCTATCCGCTCTACTAGCAGAGCGTCTCGGGGACATATCTGATGCAAAATCAAGCCTAGATCGCGTTTGTTCTGCTGTGGAGGCAGAATTTGAAGCCACAGAATCGATTTCCGCTCTTTCTCGGTATTCAACGGCCAAAGCGGATATGGCGCGGGCGCAACTAGCCAATTTAGAGTATGAAGCCGCTGCAGAAAGTGCAGAAACATCACTCAATTTATCCTCCGAGGATGGAGTGGCGGAGTTTGATGCCCATAGTCATCGCAAGTTGCGACTTTCTGCATATCTAACTGCAGGGCTGGCGTATTACTATTTGAAGGAAATGGATAAAGCAATCGACATGTTTCGCGATGCCTTGCAAGAATCAGACAGCTCCCCCGATATTATATGCCTGCTCGCACAAGTTCTATGGGCCAAGGGAGGCGAAGAGGAAAAAAGCGTGGCTCGTGAGCAATTATTCGATTGCGTCGAGCAACATCCTGAACATGTTGGAGCTGTGACCCTTCTTGGCGTCATTGCCCTGCTAGACATGGACGAGGATGCCATAGACGCGGTGAAATCTGATCTTCAGGTTATGAGAACCAACAACAAATTGAATATCCATGATCGCGCCAGAATATCGAAACTTTTAGCCGGAATCTCGATTGTGAGCTCCAAGAACGAACCGGATGTTTCCGAGGAGCAGAGCCGAATCCAACAAGCTAACAATTCTATCATGCTGTCGCCCGGCGAACCGCAAGGCTGGAAAGCACTTGCCCTTGCTTCCTCTGAAGAATTTGCAACTCAAATGGCTGTACGCACCGCACTTGGAAATATTCCACCACATGGCTCACTTAGCGCATCCGATATCTCAAGAGCATATGCTCTTACAGGGCAGCGGAATAATGCCCTAACTGCGATCATGTTGGCACCATGGGTTGAAGACGGCTGGGAAGAGCTTGGTCATTACCTCGTCAAAGCGTAACTAGGAAGTGAAGAGCTGCCCGTATGGCACAAATATAAAACAAAGTAATTTCCTCTGAATCTGGAAAACGAAGACTATTCGGTCTGGAGTTGTTGAACCTTAGCCAGCAGTCTCTCCTTCCTGCTCGCGTTCCAAGCCCTATTTGCATTTTCCATCCCACCACCAATCCAATAAACACATTTTGGCTCCAGAAGCAACATGCCTCGTGCAACAGTAACGTTTCGAAGAAGCAATTTTGTGCCAATTGTCGTTTTACCAATCCCCATTAGATCAATCGGTTTCAGTTCAATAGCGACCACTTTCGTTCCTCGTGAATCTTCAAGAACAACTCGGTGCGGTCCAGGATTTGTAGACGAATTGTTGTTATTTTTCTGTGCGAGGAGGTTGGAGTTTGTATTTCCCGAGTTAGGACCATTCCCTACCGTGGAATCTCCGCTCTCATCCCTTGTCACAGTGCGAATGATTTCTCGCCCTCTTGTTGTCTCTCCCCTCTCCACGCGTTCAATTGCCTCGATCTGACTCCATAAACTGCTTCCAATATCCTCAATATCAAGTATTTGCACGGGAATAGGCCCGGGGATTTGTCTCTCTTTGATGTTTGGATCCGAGACGTTGGTGGGCAACAGGCTGGACGGCGTTGGGGAGAGAGAAACGGTAAAGTCGGAGTTAATGATGCGGAGTAGCGCCGTCTTGGTTAGCCCGCCTAGAGAAATAGTACTTGTGGTTTGGGAGGAAAGGAATTTGGAGAGCCAAGTTTGTGACACTGGAAGGTGCTGGGTGGTTAGAAGATAATTCGAAATATGTGTGGCCGGGTCGGAAGACATCGTGTCTAATAGATTTTATCTCGATTTCGAAGACCAGTACCAGGCGCTTAGAGTGTTTTGAAAGATGTTAAGTTCTCTGACTTGTATTTATATTGAATGCAATGGAGATCCTGGCTGGGCGAGTGATTGATCGACGACACGCCTTGAAGGTTGAACGGTTGAAGACGCGCCGGAAACTAGAAACGCGCTAAAGCACGGGCCATAACCTTAATTGAGCTTAATGCATCATCTGCTGAATGCTGGCAATTCGGCGACCCTCATCAGCCTTCCAAGTGTAGGCTTGATGTTGTTTGTGGCGTCAACCTCAGCCTAAATTATTTCAGAAAATGTCCACCCTATCTTCTCCAAGGCCCTCCATTGCTTCTGCTAGCACTCCCACACCTACTGGCTCCCGACGGCCGTCCATTGACAGTTTAGCTGTGAGCGTCGCGTCTACTCCAACGCATCGTGCTCCCTCCCCGTCCCTTGCACAGCGTCGAAATAGAGCCGCGCTGCGGGACTACTATAACCTTAGAGCAAATCGCGCTGAGACCTCGACTTTAACCCAACCTAGGGCACGAAGTATCCCTCGCGCCCAAGACGGCGCAGGAGCCCAAAATGCCACTGCGATCGCCAACAGTGAGCTCGATAGCCCAAATTTCGACCCATCTTCCTACGTTTCACACCTCCTGTCCACCTCCTCTCTACCATCAATTTTACGAGCTGAAAACTCGCTTGTTAGTGATATCCGAACCTTAGATGGGGAACGGAAAGCCCTGGTCTACGATAACTATTCGAAATTGATCACGGCGGTTGAAACAATTGGCAAAATGAGAAATAGTTTAGAAGAAGAAGGCGCTCCAATGGTTATGACAAAAACCCTTGCACCTGCCGTAGGCTTTGTTGCCGAGACAGCTAGCTCGCTTATCAAGGAACATGAGGAGGTTGAAGGGGCAGAGAGCACAGGTAGTGAACGATCAAGTACTGGCAAGAATCTGGAAATACAAACTGTCAAATGGGTATTGGATACTCCGAAACGACTCAAGCGCCTTTTGGAACAGGATAAAATTGATGATGCGGAAAGAGACTGGAAGGAGATAAAACAGCTTCTTGCCAAGTGGCAAGGGGTGAAGGGCGTTGAAGAGTTGACACAAGAATGTCAAGCTATTTTAACCCAAGAGAAATAGCGAAGCTTTCTGCATGAACCGCAGGCTGTATCTTCGGATGGCAAATACAATTGCGTCTTTGGATACGCGGACACTATTTTGAGCGCGGCGTGTTGATGGAGTTAATTGACACATCCTTTGAGTGTTTGATGCAACCTAGGCTCCTCGCGCCCGGCATAGTATTCGTCAGATATTGTGAAACGAGCCTGCCATGCCTGACCCAAGCATGCCGAACGCGGACACTCCAGCGATAGTGGGAGCAATGTCAAGGATATTGCAGCGTTGAATATTTATAGCGACCCTTCAAATCCACCGCAAATTTCTATGGGCACATTATACAGCGGCGACAATATAAACGAAGCAACTATGTTCAAAAATAAAGCCTGCAGAATGCCCCAGAGGGAATCGCACCGACCGTTCATGCGAAAGGAACGTGGCAGCTCAAATTGGCAGAAGTTTTGTCCTAATGCATTGAACAGTGGGAAATAGACATCGAACACTAGACAAGTGGTGTATGTACAGTCTCTCGGATATTCAGTTTTCAGCACAAATAGACACCAGCGATGACGACGCGAGAAGAAATTCATTCATTGACTACGGTTTCTTCTACATTTTCAGACGGCTCGGTATAATGCAAGATCAGCCCTATGCACACCTTCATTGCCACTGAGGTCTAACTGCGGTTTACTTTGATGATCTCGACGTCTGGTATAGGCACGAGTCTTCGTAACTTGACTCCATTAGCTGCATGGGAGGCAAGATTTGTTGCGGATGCCCCAGAGCGATATCCTCCGGAAACAAGATAAATACACAGTGTCCGGCGGGAAAAACATCCGTCTGATATCCAAGGGGAGCACTCTCAGATAGCAGGCATAAGCTCCTTTATATTGACAAACTTTATATAGCAATTCATCAATAATCCGTGTGAAGACTATATATTGCAGCGGAGTGTTTAACCTGACTTCTTTCAAACTCGAAACCCGCGAGCATTACCTTTATGGAGTAAGATATCGAACCCTAAGAAGACGTGTAAAAATATAGCAGGATAGATGAGTCTGATTCTACGTAGATCTAGCGAATCTATCTGCTATATGTGCGAAAACAACACAAAGCACGTGACATAGGAAAAGGCTAATGAGTGAAGCGAGCCAATCAGGATGGCTCACGAGGACACAGATGGGATGAAAAGGGGCCAAACATAGCAAACAGGCCACATGGCACGATCTCAATCGACATAAGACACTTTAGCTATCGAAAGGTCGCACTATTTATCATAGCAGTCAGCTCCAAGAATGACAGCAGCTGCAGTGCAGATGATCCTTGTCCTTTCCATGATACGAAAGCATAGATTCCCAAATTAATTGATTTTGGTCTTAAGGGAGAATCGACAAGGTGTTGAAGAGAATATAACTCGTCGTTCTGGGAAGGTTTTGCATGAGATCCCCTCATTTTGAATGGGGTTGATTAATCAACTCAGGCGGTTCCCACCCCGCGACTGAAAGTGCATCGCTACACCTTAGGGACTGATGCTTAAATACCCATATCATGGCTTCCGATGTCCAATCTCCGGCATCTTTGCATACTTCGTTCCTTGACCAGCCACCAAGTTGTTTAGCATTTTGTCCAACGGCTCCGAACCATGTCCTGATCTCGACCTACCTCCTCACGGAAACTCCAGGAGAAGAGGATGTAACGCCAAAATCAGTTCGCACTGGAAGCTTGCAACTATTTCATTTTGATCCTCAATCTCATAATCTGTGAGGAAAAACTCCGTGCGTGCGCCTATCAGAACTTTTTGCTGAAAATTATTGCAGCTCGCTGGTGCAAAGAGTGCCGTTGAACTCGGCAGTTTTCGACTTCCAATTCTCACCACGGGATCCAAGTTTATTTGCCGCTGCACTTAGTACGTCGGTGGTATCGCTATATCGCATTGAGGTCTCTGGCAATCTGTCGGGACCCGCGAAAATAGTTTTTATCCGCTCGATTAATGTGCATGAGGATGCAAATCAACTGGCTTTATTCCTAGCGTGGGTTCCGTCTGCTGAACCTCAAGCGAACGCAGCGGGCGATCAAGAAGCCAAGGATGGGTTTGCAGTGTCATTTTCAGACGGCCGGGTTTCGGTATTCTGCACAAATCGTGGAATTGAGAATGTGGGTGAAGACTCAATGTCCGAAATCCGATTCAATGGATTCCCTATTGAAGTCTGGTATCTTGCATTTTACCAAAAAGTAGCCGAAGATAAACAGCTCCCTACTTTATTTGCTGGGGACGACATGCAGCATGTTCGTGGAGTCACTCTGGACCGAATACCATGTAGTGAAAGCGTGTCGCCTCACTCGTGGCAACTTGACGACCGTGGAAGGGGTCATAATGCAGGAGTCACAGCTATCCTCCCTCTTTTCAGCGATGAAACAGGCACAATTCTTCTTACAGGGAGTTACGACGAGGAGGTGCGCGTCTACTACTTTAAGGCCCGCAGTGAAGTTCTGGCAAGCAGGAACCTCGGCGGAGGTGTCTGGCGGCTCAAGTTAATAACATCTGAGCACCTGTCAGTTACGGGTAGCAGTATGCCATCACAGAGACAAGTAGGGCTCGAACTGGCGCATAGCTATTCGGTTCTCGCCAGCTGCATGCACGGTGGTGCAAGATTGATCCGCGTCAACCAATATATGGACGCGGCGGGCTCGCAGGGTAGTGACTCGAAATGGGAGATCGATGTGCTAGCCGAGTTCAAGGACCATCAAAGTATGAATTATGCTTCGGACTTCTACAGAGACACGACTGCCGAAGCTGAAAGAGGCAAGGGTAATCGTGAAATATTGTGTGTGACAAGTAGCTTCTATGATAAAAGGGTGTGTGTATGGAGAGCAAACCTTTGAATAGAGAGGTTCCGTAACTTTGAACCATGTGTTTAGGATGAGAAGTTCGGATATATTTATGCTACACAGACCGAGACTTTGTAACGGCAAGTACTGCCTCTATGGATAAGAGCGCGGGAAAGTAGATTTGATTCATCGTCACAAGGCAAACAAACAAGCTCGAAATGTATGATACATCCCATTAAACCTCAACGTCCGATCCTTAGGAGACAAATACTCGCGGACACGGATCAGACGATCGTCTCCAGCTGCCTTGCGTAACCGATTGCATTCTCGATAATGTTGCCTCCTGCAAGCAAAATTTGCTTCTGAGCTTGGGTGGCAGCTTCATCGGCTTGATCTTCTTGTGCCGGAAAGTATACCCTTCCGTCTTTAAGGACCCAGCCACGCTCCTTCGCAAATTCTATAACGGCACCCTCTGAGTTAAAAAACAAGAGGTTCTTTGTGTTCGAAATAGGTAACGACGGATATGCTTTCTCGGAACAATCCGCGATTTCACTTCGAATGGTTCCGATTAGGATCTAGGTTTTAGATTAGCATCGATTTTCGGATAGCGAGCTTCGAGTATGGAAACGTTGAAAAACGTACATCTGAGAACAAACCAAAATCTGGCGACGGAACGTTCTCCAGCTTGGTCTCCCTCCACACTTTATCATAACTTCCCTCCATGAGACTCCTTTCCAGCTCGACCGGATACTTGATGTACGGATCATCTTCCACATTGCGACCCTGAATAGAAGCTTCTTCCACCAAACCTTCCAAAACTGTGTGGAAGTCGGTGTTATTGCCCATACTCAACAACAATAGTAAGTATAGACCAGTAATTTTGCTCCTCTGGCTCGTCTGCAGATTGATCTGTGAAGCGTCTCCTTGTGTTGCAATAATATGTCGCTCGATATCGTAAAACGGTTGCAATTGTTGGTAGTATCTAGTGAAGGAAGGGGCATCCCCTCGGCGTATCGATGTTATGGCGCCGAGTTCCAATACTTCGCGGGCAAGAGTAAAAAGATGAGGGGGCGTAGAAGGTGTTGGAATAAGGGCGTTCAAGTGGAGGAGAGCTCGTTTCGAACGGCTCAGGAGCGCGAGAGCATGATCAAGCTGTTCCTTTTCGAGGCTGCCGTGGAGCTCTGTTACGAGAGCTTGGAGTTCGTCGGGGCCCATGGCCGAATTATACAGGATCAGGAAAATTCTATAGAAGCAGTAAAAGACCAGTAAGATCAAGAGCTCAGTGTCGTTCTATTCAAGAGTACAAAGAGGGCGAGAGAAATATAATGTTGGAATGTTCAATGCTACAGTTCAGCAAGCCAGTCAGAAGCTCACGAGCGCGAAGAAGCGGTTATTAGATGATCCGGCTCCGAATATTGGGCCCGTCCATACTAACCAGATTAGGTAGGTTAAATAACTTCGGCTTGGATTATAGATTTTCCGCTTGAAGCTTTCCAATGGACAGGTGCAGGTGGGCTCAACTGAACTTCAAGAGCGCATCCGACACACAGAGCGATGAAATGCCTTTTAAGATGCAGTTCATTAAGGCAATGCTATAGCAGCGAGGGCATCTGTATGGTTCAAAGGATAGCCTTGGGACCCGCAACCGTGGATTCTATCAGTCAGGGATTCAGTAGCCCTCATTATTTCATCCTAACAGCAAATTTTTGATATGTTCGTCCTACTGACATTGATTCCCTACTTCTTTCAGTATCAGTCTCGAAATGAGAAGAGCAGCATGAACTATTGTCGATACCCGTATCCAACGCGAAAAAACTAAACAATTTCATTGTGAGCCTCGATTTGCTTTGTTGCAGTCAACAGTGGCAGCTAAGAGCCTCACCCATTAGGAATTGATTTCCAAGTCCTGTTTGCGCTCAGATTATCATTCTCGAAAGCTCCAAACCATCATGTTCGACCCGCTCGTAGGTCCCCGATTACTTGCATAGCTAGCCAATATCTGCCAAGTATGCCTCAACCACCTCCAGTGCCGAATTCAGACACCGGTTATCACCCCGCTAGGGCCAATTGAGCACAACCTTCGCCTGCGACCTGGGCCCATATCTCCCTCATGATCGTCGTCATCATCGTGATCTTCATGCTTAGAACTCTCCGAAGCTCGTCTAGGCCGGCAGGTAGGGCATACAGTGGTTGCAGCCCAGTCATGAATCTTGGACTTATCTGATGGTTGAATGTCGGCACAGAGATGGCCTCTTCGTTCCGCTTCACCGCACCATTGGATTTCAGAGCCAAGAATGTGAGGAGCAGTATGGCCACATTTCCAGACACACTCGACTGGATCGTCCTTAATACACATTTTGAGAGAATTAAATGAAGGGAAGTACGCAGTAAACTGTTCCAGTGCGATGGTACGGAGTATGGGTTTATAACAGCTATCTGAATGACGTCATGCTGGCCACACTGCGTATTTACCTTGTCTGCACCAAGTAGTCGATATTAACCGTCTTCCATACAAGGTAGACCCAGTCATGTTTGCGACCTTCATTGAAATCCGAGCTCATTCCATGATAGCCCAACTCCCTTTTTACCCATTCTTCATCTTTCCGCGAATCCGAACGGATCATCATAATATCAACAATTTTTTCTGGGACATTTTCGTTTCTGCCTATTTGCAGATACCGGTAATCACCGCCAGCATGAGAGGCAAGGTCCACGGCGTCGGACCTCTTGTGCCGAGACCTATAATAGTTGACGCTAGTGCAGGCTTTCTCGTGCGATGCGCTCCATTCAGGGATCAGCCACACGAAACTGAGCCGAGAATAGGTCAGTATTCGATCCATAAATACTAGATAGTCCAACTACATACTCCGATTCAGGGAAGCCATGATTGATATCAGAGCTCTTAATATGTTTCACGGGGATGTGATTATCGGGTGTTTCACTCTCCCATCGACCCAAGCGGACCTTGAAGAAATTAGCTTCAATATACCTTTTTTTTTTTGTTTGTAGCCTCGAAAACAAATGCTACCTTGATATCCGAGAGAAATCGGTGTGGCTTTAACTGGCAGGTGATCTTCACTTCACCCGCAATCCCTTCATATTCAGGGTCAGGACAGGGGCGAGTCACTATTCGCTTTGATGCCACATAAATTCCAGGACCGAGGAACTCCTGCTGGTAACCAACCAGCCTACCTCCTTCGATCGTGACTGGAGGCAAAAGTAAATATGTGATTATCAATGATCCAACTAGAAAAATAGGTAAAACAGATGTTGTAACGTACAAGTCTGGGTAATGAGATTCTTTTCCTCGAATCTTTCCTTGGTCTCACCCCTCCAAAGGTGGCTCAGGGTCGAGTTAATCTCAGCTGCGAGCTCGATGTTGTGGTCAACTGAGGCCGAAATAATCTCAAAACTTCCACCAACATGAATTCCACTTCTTAAGCTCAGACTTGCGCGTGTTCCCTCTTGGCGGACATTCTCTCGAAACTCTGAGCGGGATAGGGTCTTTTTCCATTCACATCTTTCAGTGCGTTCGACTTTGGTGTTTTTATCATTCTGATAATCAAATATCTTAATCCAACGGTATGTGCCAGGCAGCTCAATTTGATTTGCCATCCTTGTGGGATCAAAGTGTATGCTAACTTGTAAATAGTAACTAGCGGTTTAGATAGAATATTACCAGATTCTAAAATCTCATACTCCATAGACTTTCTCCAGCAATATATAGCATTTCCGAAGCACTTAAACTTCCTCAACCATGATACCCACTTGTTCAAACACTTCCTCGGGTTCACTACTAACCATTGGCAGTATTGTCAGCTTTATAATATTGGGCACGTATGCATTAAGGTGTGTTAAAAGGGCCAGCTTCAATTGATAATCCCTTGTCTCCAGTCTACTTTGGAATACCCAATATAGCATGGATTGTATGTCACGAGTAGAGAAATTTGTACAGTACATGTATACGGAGTACCCCTAAGTAGACTGGTAGAGCTCCCTCCATTTTGTGAGTCTCTTCGACAATACTTCCTTGATAGAATGTACCTAGAAAGCCTTCCGTTGATGTGTACCATCAATTAATACCCCAGGTTAATGTCAAGTAGGCTCTTGGTTGAAGTCATCTCTCATGTTTTTAATATTGCCGGACCTGACGCGACAATGCCTGCCTGCCGCGGAGAAATATCACTCTCTTTCCAACATGATGCACGATGAACTATCTTTTTCCCGTCTTCAATTTATATGACTCTCTCCGAGAGCCCCCTTCCAATACTCGATGGAAACTTCCTACCTCCCCTATTCGCCAGTCAAGTTCATTCGAAACAAGCCTCTAGAAAAAGAAGCCGCTGGTACATCCGCTTGAAGTTTTTATCTTATTCTCCTTGTCTCGTTACAGAATTCTCTCGCAAGACCCTTATAAACGTCTACCTTATAATCATGGCACAACCAGACGGCCCACGCCGCAGAAATCAAGCGGCACTCCCAATTCCTGCGGAACCCTGGGAAAAGGCTTTACTCAATGGGGTCCTCCGCGCTTGTTTCAAAGTTGGCGAATACAACGAGATTAGATTCGAAGATTACGACGATCATTTCTTCTATCTATATCCAGACCCGCAAGACCGATGGGAGATTGACCACTTCTTTGAGGTCCAGCATGTCGTCGAGATTGTCTGGGAACTTGTCGGGGCCAACTGGCAGCAACGGCCGACGGTTCAGTATATGGACCTCTCCTCTTTCCTCAACGATTATCGCAATATGTACCGAATCCCCAGGGTGGCAAATCAACGGAAAAAATCGGTCCGATTCAACAATAGTTGGTTGCATAACCACCTTATTCAAGCGTACTTGGAATGTAGGGTTCAGGGTAATGATAACAATGATAGTGGACGAACCGTGTTGGACTTACTCCAAAGTCTCACAAGGGAGATGAGAAACAGGCCAGGCGAGAATGCAGAACTTACTAGATATGTGGGGGAAAGGCTAGCTCAAGCAATCGCAGCTTAGTGGTAGCATGGAGCTGTGTTGAGAGGCTGGATAATGAAAAACCCGACATGATGGAAACCCGTCATGATAACCGCTAGCTATTCATGATACAAGAGCTTCTTGCTGCAACTTGCGGCACCCAAGCTGAAAAGCTTGATTGACTGCAGCCTTTTTGTTCAACTATCATCATTGGCCAGATGTTAAGCATGTGGCTAGCTAGTAACTACTAACCGCTAGTTACTCCTGGCCTAGCAACACAACATCAAACAAGCGCGAAGATTCATGATGGAAGAAACCTCTTTCCTTCAATTTGAAGCCATTCTGCAATGATTCGCAGAATATGCAGTTGCAGGGCGGTAATTACATTCTTTTGAACTTATTTGGCATCCTCGCAACAGGAAATGGGGTCTCGGCCCTTGCCATTACCCCATCCGGGACTTCAGCCTTAACCACCGCTTCAAGTACAGCAACTACGCCGAACATTCTTGATAAATATGTTGTTGCCCCAACTATAACACCCTTGTATCTCTCAGTCTCTCCCGCGCCTCCCGACCCTCTTGGCATCTCAAATATTAGTTCGTGGTACGGCCCCGGAAGCTGGGCCGGGTGGTTCCTCACCATCTGCGGATCATGGCTTCACTTATGGCTCAACCATTCGAGATCGAACCTTGATCTAAACGCATGGGCATATCTTCTCTACATGGACTGGTCGGCGATCGACCTTGGTCGCCAGTCCCAATCGATCTTTGCCCTCAAGGGAGAAGACGACTTAGCAAACTGGTCTAAAAATGCTGGCCCGACTGCCGCGGCTTTAAGCATCGTGTTCTGGGGATGCGTGCATGCAACTGCGCAGATTATTTACTGCTGGGCTACCTTGGACCGTCCCGCCAGGATCCAAAGTATGATCACTCTCGTTATCGGTTTACTCCCCTCCGCCGTTGCGCTTGCCATGTTCAGCTGGTCGATCGCTACATTCATCGACTGGGATGGTGTCTATGATCATAGCATCGGAGAGCAAATACCGGTGCTTTATTGGAGAGAGATGAAAATCGAAGACCGCCTCTCACCGATATTTGGCTTGGGATTTGGTCTCCTGTTGGGGTTTTGTCTTGGGCTCGCGTATGTTATCAGAGTCATTTGGGTCACAATCCTGCGTGAGAAGTACAACACCATAATCTCACCTCGTCAACAGAGATTGTTGTTGGCTTTGTCTCATCTTCTGGCCCGCGTGGTGATAATTCTACTCTATGCGATGGTGTTTATTTGCTGCACATCACTCCTTGTCTTTACTTTTGGTGGTTTCTTGGCCGAATCTGGGGTCATTTTTACACTGTGCTGGCCGACAAAAGCGATTTTTTATTGTATAATGTACTCGATGTTATTTGTCGTCAGCGTATTCCTTTTATTTCCCCTTTATACTATTTTCTATGTCAGTCTGGCATACATTTTCCGATCAGTGGCTATTTCAGAATGCTGCTACTTCGTGCCTTGCACTCCGCACCAGCTCTCCAATCACGACCAAGCTGGGCCATTCTTCGTTGGCATGCTCCTATTCTTTGGCGCTGAAGTGGTGTATCCACTAATCTGCCATTTGAATCGAAGACGATGTGATGATCATATTCTTCAGCAGCAAATGGAAGAACTCAACGAAAGAATACAGCTCGCCAGAACGAGTAGCGCGGTTGAAGAGCAGGGGGTTCCCATTATCACAAGACCCGTTAGGACAGCATCTGGTTTCGAGGTTGAGGATGGAGCAGTCGCGCTACGCAATGCCGCGATGCGGTGCAGGAATCCGGAGAGCGGTGGCCAGGCCATAGAATCGTGGGGAACCTATGTGATGGCGCAGCTTCAACGTGTTCTGGACTCAAACACCTGAAGTCTTTGTCTTTTGTAACGGAATGTTGATCCTCTATATGCGCTACCTAGCGTATGAGTTCGTTAGCGTTCTTATTTCCTCTTGTTTCAGGCTTGCAGCCTTGGAGCTTCGAAGTAGTAGATCTCCATGCACCCTACTGGTCTGGTGGTAGCTTGTACTGTACATACCGTATCAACTACCCTGTGCCAGTTGTCCTGATTGATATGGCGTTGTGGAGACAATTATCTTTTTGTATATAGTATCCATAACTAATCGATAATCATCGGGACAAGTTTCAGCTGGAGAATCTCTCATCGGAAGCCGACTAACCCGCCATGAGGCGGTCGGCACACTGTTTTCCGCTAACTACCGTCCTCGACGCTGGTGTCTTCCCCAAGAAAATTTTCATCCCGCGCGATTCCTTGCCAACACCACCCTGGATTGGTAAGAAAAGGATCATGTCAACAACGTTGGCTAAAAAGGACACCTCCTTTGCTGTGCAAGCTAATCGTCCCGCCTCGCCCTGCCAAAGCCCTGGCTTTGCAAAGCACTCAGCGCGGTAGGGTACTAGTCAACACACGACCAAGTACTACGGAGTACACCACCACCAGTTCACCATTGTTTCTCGTTTTTCCTCTTGTTTTCTTTCCTTTTCCTCTCTTAGGAGATATTCGCTTAAATCTAGACCGGTCGTAGAGCTGTCTAGAACAATCTATTTCCGCGGACAGTTGAGTGACAGGGGAGCTGCATGGCGTACTGGGCATGCATGCCACAATGCAGGAGAGATTGCATTCCCAGCTTGAAGTTCCTGGGACCACAGGCTCGCCGGGTCACATCTTACATAGTTATGTTGGTTGGGGCTTCATACGAACGGGCGCACAGCCAGCGTGATGTGAGCTGGCTGAGAACCGTGGGCATCCCAATCAGGTGGCTTGTGAAACCCCAATTGTTTTGACAACTAGTTACGGAGGTGTGGAACAAAACTCCTCGCTCCGTACTATGAAAATAAAATACCCAAAAAGGTACGGGAATACTGTGCTTCTGTTTGGATTCTGGCTCGAGTCTTGTCCGGATCATGATAATTCCCTCCATTTATTTGCTCATAGCCGATCCATGAGCTAGCCACTGTCACAGCTAGACAATATCTCGCACGTTACAATACGTTTTGTGTCAATTTGGACGGAAGACAAATTCAACGGTTCTGGGTACAACGTTCACGGAGATAATTTCCCATCTGCAGCCGCGTCTGCCAGACATGATACTAGTCGCAAAGCGATTCTTCAGTCTCGCGATCGAACCTGGAATCTAGACCGAGAGAATGACCGCTGCAGGCCGATCAAAGTCGTCTCTTCAGGCAGGTTAACAAGATCGACCGCTGATAATGCTCAACCGCCAGGTCTGGACCTTGATCTGGAGATCTGGGGAGATTAAAGGGAAGCCGCTTAGCGCGCGTTCGTTATCGGCAGATCTTCCACCGACCGAAGGATAACTCCGAAAAGAGTCTAGACTCTTCCCGTTGAGCTTTTACCGGCTGAAGAAAGTAGAGGCCTTATCTTGGCTTCCATTCGGAACGAACGGAACGTGGCTCATATGCCTTTTTCTCTCTTCGAGCAGAAAAGTTCAGGAGGTCCGTTATATCGACCCCTAGAGGTCTAGATCTTTCAATCCTGCAAAGCAAGATTCATTCCATTAGCGGCCAGATTCAAATTCCATTTATTTGGCGCCCAGTGCTTTTTGTGAGCCATGATCTCGAGCACATTAGCAGCTTGCTGATAATGATACAGACGGACAGTATCAGTCTATGACTGTCTGCGAGAATGGGATAGCGGAATTTTCTCGGGCACGCCGGTCATTCCTTTGGTCCGGTCCATGAGAAGCCACTAAAGTCGAGGATGGGGAAAGCCTTGCCTTTCAAAGTGGATATCTGCATTCAGTTCTTTTGGAGTGACCAAGAGCACAAAGACGTACTATGCATGGGTGCAATTACAGGCATGCCAGCACACAGAGTACACATGTATGTACAGATGCATATATGTGTGTAGTGCTCCGCGCCGTCCTTACAATGTACACACTTGATGGTCAGTGTTTAGTGTCTGGACATCGAGTGCAGCCAGCTCCTGTGGAGCTCCACGACTCAGACTTGCACAGGAGTACAAAGATCATATATCAGTATGATGTCTCTGTGACTAGCTGTATTTGCAGCATGCAGCTTCAAGGGGCATCTATCAAATGATTTCCTGCAATGATCCAGGGCAGCCAGTATGGCGGGTGGGTTTGTTTAGTGGCGGAGCTGCTTTGCATGTAGTCAGGCGGCATCCTCGACAAACTCGGCCCACAAGAGATCGTTCGAAACGGGAGAGGCTGCCTCACATAGATGCTTCAAGTCTGGAAGTTCTCTTCTTAACAACCCTTTGGCCACATTATCCGAACGGGCAACCAGTAACTTCCAGTGATGACGTAGATGGTTCAATCACAGTTGCAATTCACATTGTGATGCTATTGATCTCATATGAGGGTAATATGCACTGCCCAATCTCGCCTTCCTGGAGCATGATGGAGTCAAGTAGTGCTACTAACTAGCGGTTATCATGGGGTGACACCCATAACTACCGCTCCAACTACTACTTGCTAGGCGGTGAGGATCATTTGCTGGAAAGCTCTCATAGAAGGGAGGTAGCAGTCAATACGGCCTCGAGATCTAGAAAGATGCAACCATGTTGCTGTGATGCTGATAATACTCGTCGATCATTACTACTACTAGCTGGTCTTCTTGAAACAGAGGCTGTATCTGTGCTTGTTGGAGGGATTTCTCCGTGGCTGTGTGGGGCTTAGTCACGGAGTTGTTGCGTGACTGCGTCTGCCCTGCGTCTGCCCAAATCCGCCCGCCAGGATCTCAATGTCGAGTTCGTCTCAGAAACGATTGTTCAAGCCTCATTCTTCGATGCATCAACGCAACTCACAGTCCGTCACGACTGCGGCGGCTAGATGATTAGTTGAAGACTTTTGGTAAGAGGCAGCGCAAGGGTGAGCAGTTGGGATCAGGCTACCTCAACCAAACGACTGGAATTTGGTCCCTTGAACCAACCTTTTACCTACCCAGACTCATTTGTATTTTTTCTCCGTCCTGCAAGAGTGGTACAAATCGTACAGTTGATTGCAGGGTTTATGTTGTACTTCTCCGCGCGGCCGTCAGTTCGCGCAGGGGCCTCGTACCCCGGTTGGTGATCGATGCTCACTCCCATGTCGTTTATTCCTTGCCGTCATTGCGGCGCTATACTTACAGAAGAGTGAAAATACACCGACTGAGTTCCTGATTAGGGAAATGGTATCTTTCCATAGAAGCTCTTGCAAGTGCGCTTGCCAGCATGTCACTTGGCTCTCTTCATGGATCTAAAGTAGGCGGCACCTTGCAGCCTCACAGATATCCTCCGGCCGAGTCTAGACTTGACCTAATTTCCTTTTGGCTACTTTTTCCATCCAAAAAGATCCAATACGGAGAGCCTCTGGGCAGAAAGATCTTGCTGCCCTATCATTCTCGATGTTTCAAGGTGCACCTAAGTATGTAGAGCCGGGCCAGGGTGGCCCACGGGTTGGCCCTTTCACTATATGGATATCATATATCATTTAAATGGCCGATTGGAGTCCCTCCGCTTATGCCGCTTCTTCATATTTTATTCAAACTGACATCCCCTAGCGTTGTTTTCCTCGCGAAGGATACCACAATCTCCTTCCTTGACATTGCTTCTGGAGACTCGGCGTCGCCTGCGCCTCACCTTCGCCAGACTCTCGCTGTCTCGCAAAAAGCACCTCCTAATACTGCCGAGACGCCCTTGCTTTCTGCCATACCCCTTCCTAACGCAGGAAACACGCGTATCATGATGGCACGCCCCGACCCACAAAAGTTGACACGGAAATCTCTTGAGCTTCTGGAAAGGTCTCAGGAGCCTGTATGTTTTGGCCTGCGTTTCTTTTCTACTCAACCGAAGTCTAATTAATTTATAGGAGCCCAAGGAAAAGGACAGCTACGTCGCCACTATGGTTAGGGAAGAGCAGTTCCACTCCGTTTACCAGGCACAGGGAATGGCCTTACTCAACAAACAGGCCACTCCGGCCCACAACTTTTCTCTGCCTGTGCGAGTTCCATCCAGACTCCCAGAGTCTACCTCATCCACGCCACCGCTCTCCGCCGCAGAACTGAATGATGAATTAAAACTTATTCGTGCGTTTATTAAAACTACCAACGAACATCCAGTGAAGCGATACCTGACGCCGGGTAACATTGCCGACCCGTTTCATGTTGCAAAACCGCAACTTGATGGGCTAAAAGCTCCCTATGGAAGTGCGGAATCAATCGAGAACAGAAATGTGATTGCTCGACTCAATTTTGAAGGCATTAAGAGCACCTCTCTGAAAAGGAAGCGACAACAAAGTTCGGACCTGGAAGTTGAGACAGGCTCCATTGGCTTCAATTCAGATTAGGCCGTTGATCGAGCCTAATAGAACCAGATTGCACAGCCTTGCCTGGCGCTTTTTTCACAAACATGCGACTCCCTTAGTTGCTCAGTGAGGGAAGTATCCATTTCCCTTTCGTATATTATACACTCACCTTATAGATCTTACTGGTTAAAAAATCCTGTCTCCGATGTATACCCATTTATTTGGCTTTTCCTTTCTTCTTGCTGCTGTTTCTTCTATTTACTATGAGCTTAGACATTCGAATGCCGCGCCCCTACCATCTGACCTCAGAGCATGCATTTCCTCGTCGTGTACTATGCATGGTTTGTCAGAGAAATCCCACTATTAATTCCAATTCCATACGCCTCAGCATACATTGAGCCTTGCAGGAAGTCCATAACTTCATCAGACACAAAGCATTTGTCTTAATTGGCCCAGTAGTAGCATCAGAGATATCAGTCAACAGAGCCCTGCAAATAGTGTGGCTAAGCTAAATGTGGCTTGTACTGTACATACCAGCGGCATGCGCCACGATTCACAGCGACTCATTCGCTTGCGATGTAGATCGTGGATTGTGGCATTGAAGTACAAAATATCAGTGGCCTTTGATCAAGACTCCAAATAAAAGAGCTCTCAAAGGCGCCATTGTGTTCTTCTGGCGGCCGGCCAGGAATCTGGGTTATCATTACTATCTGCCAACAGAAGCCACTTCATCCTTGCTTGGCAAAGTCATGAGCATGAGATGCCTGATAGGTTACATTAGTCCTGGAGGTCAGCACCATGGTTTTTACCTGGCTTCAATTAGCATGCTTGCTTTGGCCTGGTCCTCCGTACATGACAAGCTTGTTTAGTTTGGACTTCATCTACACAGCCTCTCACTTTCCTAGCTTGGATTTGTAAAGAATAGTACTACCCAAGCGATATGAGAATTGACGAACGTCCCTGTCATTGTCAAGCTGGTTGAAGTAAAGAATGGATCCACAGGCACGGCCCGGTGGGGGCAGTGGGGATCACCCAGAAGTGCCCAAACCTAAATGTGGGGATTGTCGCCGCTTGTGGAGGTCGAGGGCTTCAGGGGACACAGCACTCTGAACGAGCTGGAAAGTTGCCAATTGAAGATGCAAAATCCCTTCCATTCTGCGTACAGCAGTGATCCAGTCATGAGAAATGATGAGCTTTTTGTGGCATAGCAACCTGACTGCTTTGTAGAAGCTGCAAATGCCTAGTACCTGACAAAATGCTCGCTGTTTTGCAAGCTTCAACATTGCTCAGCTGGGGATCGGTACCTGGACGAGCAGGGGCCCCATGGCTGGGACGAGGGGGTAAAACCCACGAGTGACCTTGGATTCGCGAGCTTCCCGGAGCTGAACGCTGTGCTCGTGCGGGATGGGGGGGGTCTGCATTAAACACATGATCGCAAACATCGACATGGAACCCACAAAACTTTGGCTGCCCTGTACTCACTTGAAGCAAATGTACATACTACATACGAAGGGCGTGTAAGATGTCAAAAACCTGGCTCTATAAGCTTTTGCCACTGCGCACTAGCATAGCCCTCGTGGAAACCAGAGGCACAAGGTGTCCCAGGGCGTTTCTAGATGTAGGAAGCTCTGGACGATGGATGTTTCAATAACTACCAACTTGAACTTGTTGTTTTAAACGCATAGTTGAAGTGCTATGTTGCTAATTTATTTCATTCCTTAGCCTAAGCATGCTTGAAGTAAATGAAATATCCCACGAGCACTACGGATCGTGTTTCGCCGTACGGAGTACTCCGTAGAGTGGAACAGAACTCCTCGGACGCCAAGAAGTAGTATGTACTTAGTACTACTAGTAGTCATCCGTACGTTGCTTGAGCATCAGGCTAGTAGGCAAGGGGACTTGAGTGCAAGTTACTGTCAGTGGTGTTGCTTTCAAATTGGCCCTGGAATGACTGTGCAGCAGCTTGACCTAATTTGCTTCAGTGATTCTAGTCGGACTCAATCCTCCTCACAAGTTATGGGAAATGGTGCGACGTAAGCGAGCTAAACCATTTATGGCTAAGTCTACGGAGTATTGAAGGGATGTTGCAAATGGTTGGCAGCCGTGCGGACAAAGAGGCAACGAAAAAGGATTTTGACTCGACCCTGACGTAGGGAGCTTGTTGATTGAGTGATTGAGCTGCTTGACTTCGGATTAAATCGGACCGGGAATTCCAGGCGCCCAGTACAAACCTGTCACGCGCCAAACCATAAAGGGCTACATTGCATTCCTCCTTCCCATCTGGGCAATGTTCTGGAATTCCTTGCGGCTCAACCTCCGTTCGAGACCCGCCCCAGCTGTCCAACGTTGTTGCACGGTGGGCCGGTTCCGCGGGATTTCGACCGACGAAACGCCTCGCTGGTCATCTGATCCACTGGGGAATGGAGAAACCCGGGATCGCGGGCTGATCTCCTCCGGGCTTCAAACGCCAACAGGAAGAAGAACGACGAGGACGACGACGACTGTGTCGTGACCACATCCAATGCCAGTCCGCTCTCGTCGGTTCGATGAACCGGGATGGCTTCCACAGCCGGCTGTATTCTCATAACTGTGTCCACTCGATTTCAAGCTGCCTTTGCCGCGTCGGGCCCCAATGGCTGCCCAACAGGGAGTCAAAGGGAATTGTCTCCAGCCCCAACAACGGCCGCGCGACTGAACGGGGGCCTCTTCTCGGCTCCAAGACTCGTTCACATTCGTCGAATGCATCCCTGTCAACACCAACCTTTGCGGCGGACGAATCTGGTAACGCAACACTCCCAGCTGGATTGCATGTTATTCGTCCTTTGGCCCATTTATACCCCCGTGTGTCCATTGATTTTAATTGATTTTAATTGCAGAAAAATTAATACCCTTTTCTCAAGTGTTTTGCAATTGTGACTATTCGAAACTTGTTCTTTTTTTTCTTTTCCTCGAGGTACGTATTCTCTTGGAAAAAGAGTCCTGGTTTTCTTTCCGTCGCCGTCCTCTCTATGCTGCCTTTCCTGCTGCGAGGGCCCTGTTATGCCCTTGATACACTTTGTAAGGCGGAGAAAGCACAGTTATGCGACGACCTCGTCGACTACATTACCGCTAGATCCTGACCATATCTTTTAACCATTGGGACAGTTTGGTTGCATCCGCCTTTTTGGTGCTTTTCCTTTGGACGATCCCCAACAAGCCAGCTGGAACAAGGCATCAATTGACTGGACACCGAGGATTCGCCTGTTCTTGGACCTGTGGATTTGCTTTTCCTTCTTGGAAGGGTCAGAGTATCGTGGCTTTTCGAACCAGCTAAGCGTTGCCAGATAATCTTAGCTGTCGCCTTCGGTCTTGCAAATTCTTAACTCTGTGCTGCTCGTATTCCTTGCTCGGCGTCCACGCTGTTACTTGAGACCGTTACCATTTTTCTTTCGCCAACATGGATGCCTTGCCTGAACAATTGGAAAGGTCAAAACAACCAAGTGTGGCCAGTGTACCGCGCAGCAGTCCCCATTACGGATGTACTCCAACTCGAGGGTTTGACTCAATGATTGACAGCGGAAACAGCGGTAGCTATCATGAAGCCTACTTCAGTAATGATAAACCACCACCCAGTGGATATCTGCGTGGGCATTTTGAAGCTTATCCTCAGAAGCCAAAAACAACCAGCGAGTATGGGTCCGTCTGTAGGTCGGATCTCCAGACGTGGCCCTTAGCTAGAAAACCGGTTCCTGAAATTTCAATCAATGATGCTATGGTTGGTTTCGGACCGCCGACGGGATTGGATTTTGCGCAGGCAGGAAACAACCCTGCTTATCCAGTCTTGTTTGACGACTCACATGGGTTACCCCCCAGTGGCATTGGTGCGCAGAACCAGAGAGGATCGGCTAGGCCTCAACAACCCCCGATACCTGATAGACTTCAGATCCCCCTGCCGACCGATTTTGAGGCCCATCTAGACTGCGAACTGGATCCCAGCAGGGAAAAT
This sequence comes from Chrysosporium queenslandicum, assembly GCA_001430955.1. Lineage (NCBI taxonomy): Eukaryota > Fungi > Ascomycota > Eurotiomycetes > Onygenales > Onygenaceae > Chrysosporium > Chrysosporium queenslandicum. The sequence goes on along the minus strand of LJPI01000097.1, from coordinate 416,485 downwards.
TTCTTGGATATCTTGCAAGACATTGGGAACGTGCAGGACCTAAACCCAGCCATGAACAAAGTCCCTGGGCACAGTAACCCCAACTCATCTTCTTTGACGAGTATGAAGAAGCACAAGCTTGATTGAAAAGACAGAATGTGCTAACTTTTACGAACAATCTTAGGCCCAATTCCCATCAAGTCACCATTACCAACCTTTCAAGTACAATACGGTGCGGAGTATTTATCGTCCTCCGTCCCGGATTCAATCCCAAGCTTGAGTACATCAGTCCAGAGTATTGCAACTTTAACCCCGGCCCGCCGTACCTTTGGAGGCGTTGGGACCAAGCCAAACACTCGTAAGCGGCCAAATTTTTCAGTCTGGGACGCCGTTTCGGGGAAAGAACTCCTGGAACCTCCCCCACGTCGTCAACGAACCAAACAGGAGAAGTGGAAGACGGCGATGATCCGTGTTCTAGGCGGTGCCTGTGCAGAGTGCAGGAAGAATCATCGTTCTGTGAGTGCGGCCTTTCACCTTTGTCCTTGATCCCTCTGAGGCTAATGCCATGGTGTTTGACGCTGTAGTGTAAGATTGAACATCTCATACCAGCGGGAGGTAGGTCTGACCCATTCCAGAACGACCATGTTTAACAAGAGTCTGCGATTGGGAAAGGCGCTGAGCATTGGACATAGCAAAATTGCCCGAGCTTGATTTAAGCTTTGTAGACGAGGATACCTCACAAAGCCTAAGCACTTCTTATACGACCCAAGGCATCTTACAGGCTGGGTGTGGCCTCGTTTCCGCTCCCGGTGAGCTTCCATCTGTTTCGGGGGAAGATATTACTGGAGCCGGCGGGCAATTTATGTAAGTCTCTGTGAGCAAACGCTGCTCGATTTTGAGATAGTTGCTTATCATTTTCAACGGACCTGCATCTAGGCATTCCGGTTTTTACTCCATGTTAGATTCTATGCCGGAAATTGATGCAAACGGACAGAATGCCAATATCCAAAGCTTTCACTTCAGCAACACCCAGAAATCCCAAGAGCCAAGCACCTTTCGAAGTTCTAACCTACCCCAGGATCTTGCACATGAATCTGGAGACTCGTGGCTTTCTGAAGAGATCGCAATTCTCGATCCTTTTATTCTATCATTCCCTTCGTCGTTTGAGGATTCAGTTTAGACGGTGTTTCGAATTTTTGGGCGTCTGGAAAATATCCACAAGCCGGAGTGCCGTACTGTTCGCGACCGGGCTTTGCCTTCGAGCTTATGGAGTAGTTATACTGCTTCCCGGATCATGTGTGTTTGCCTCCCCGTCGGCCAATTTTTTGGTGGAATGGGGAGCTAGTATTGATTTAATTTTATATTTTTCTACCATTAATGTACGTCAGGATTCAATAGCTGAAAATGATATTCAGAATATATACATACCATGAAGCCATTTGTTTAATTGTAGTTCATAAGGACGGGGAAATTCTGGATGGCCCTACACGTCGAGAATCTCTATCTTTCGTGCCATCCTCAAATGGGTATTTCCATTCCATAAACCTTGCCCACCCTACGCAGGATTAGCACAGGCTCTATTAACCATATCCCGCTGATTCGGTCTGAAAAATGACAACACATACCCCAGTAAGCACACTTCCTGCCGAGAAATTTGCCCGCAAAGGGTATTATCACCATTGTCACTAGGAGTTCTAGTTGTCGCATGCTTTCCCGCCATTCCGCCTCCGCGTCAGATTCGTCATCATCTTCGTCATCGTACATGGATAAATGGTCTTCTAGGGAGGAATCTGAAGCCGAGGAGGAGGGAAGGGAAGTGACGTCTTCTTCAGAGGAGTCATGATGGAGCTGGGAGGCGAACATGTACCCCGAGGAGGAGGGTGAGGTGGTGATATCTATGCGCGGGAGAGAAGGCGAGGCTGACATGATTGTTGCTTGACAGGCGGTTTAGATTGAGCTTGGACTCGGATGGCCGGCTGGTTCAGGTGGAGAGACGTTAGGAAACTTGGCTTGCTGAGGGGTGAGGCATTGAATGTGTTGGCAGTGGAGGGCTTCAGTGTGATTGATGAAGTTTCCAGGTGAGCAATTGCGAAGCGTGTATGATATATAATCACCTTCTGTTGGTAATGAACTGCATTTCAGTGTCCATCCAACTTGGATAATATGTTTGGCATTCCCGGTCTCCAATGACGGGCAAGATGAGCAGTCACGTGAAAGCGGGATGAATCACGTGCATTATGGATTAGTCACTGAGTTTTCGCATCTTGATAAGTGCAGCCCATGATGAGTCGCTCTGCAAAAAGATCCCACCTGCCTGTCCACCTCAGAACTCGCTTCTGATTTCCATTCTCCTGTCAAAGACCTGGTTCAAACAGACTCCAAAACCTGCAGACACGCGCTTCAGGACCTAAACAAACCTGCACCAGTTTGCCCATTATGGCGGACACTGTACGTCATCTGAACATCCCTTGATGCCCTCCCCACGATCCTCGCCACATGAGTCCATTCCCATTACAATGTGCAAGTGTGAGCTTTGTCAACACACAATGCTAATATCGTGTTATGCTGTTGCAGGAAGTTCAAATGCCCGAGAAGAAGCACAGAAAATCTGTTGCATTCAGCGAGGGCGCCACAGTTATGGACGCGAACGGCTCTATCACTGAAGCGAGCCATTCGCCAAAATCAACTGCTGAGAAGCACACTGCCTGTAAGTGAAGCACATATTCCGTCTACCCGACGTATTGTAAAACGATTCTGAAGGGGGAAAAAGAGAAGAAACCTGCTAACTCATATCCTGCTGTAGCAACTCCGGATAAAGAGGTCGACGAAGTGACAGAACTTTTCAAGGGTTTGTCGAAAAAGAAGAAGTCTTCCAAGAAGAAGGATGCGGAAGCGGCAGCTGACGGCGAAGACGGCGCTGCTGATGGCGCATTCGATCCGTCAACCATGAAAAAGAAGAAGAAGAGCAGCTCGAAGAAGAAGGCTGCTGATGCCGGAGACTTCGAGGCTAAACTCGCTCAAGCTGGTCTTGGTGCTGAGGAAGAGGCCGCTCCCGAAGAACAACCATCCCCCGAACAGATTGCTAAGGATCTCGAGACTGGCACTGGTATCTGGGCACATGACGCCACCCAGCCTATTCCCTACTCGTACCTTGTTACTCGCTTCTTCAGCCTTATTCACAGTCATCATCCGGATTTGTTGGCTAGTGGATCCAAGTCTTACAAGATTCCGCCGCCACAGTGTTTGCGTGAAGGTAATAGGAGAACGATTTTTGCTAATATTGCAGATATCTGCAAGCGAATGAAGAGATCGGAGGATCACGTCACTCAATTCTTGTTCGCTGAATTGGGCACTAGCGGTTCCGTTGACGGCAGTCGACGCCTGGTTATCAAGGGTCGTTTCCAACAGAAACAGATTGAGAACGTTTTAAGACGATATATTGGTACGTACTTTGATTGACGCCGTTCAACTATCGAAAAAATCTGTATGTCTAACCATTTTCCACTTGTATAGTTGAATACGTCACCTGCAAGACCTGCCGCAGCCCCGACACCGAACTTAACAAGGGAGAGAACCGTCTGTACTTCGTTACGTGCAATTCTTGCGGCAGTCGTCGCAGTGTCACTGCTATCAAAACTGGTTTCCGTGGCCAGGTCGGAAGGCGGAAGAGGCAAGGGTAGATGTAGTATCTTCTTTTCATTTCTACATTTCTCTCTACTTCTTGTCGCCACGTATAAAAGTAACGACTGGACGCGTATCATTTTTACATATCCTCCCGAATGTTGTCATGTCTGCATCTCCTTGTGACTTCATTTCTTTGGCTGATGGGATTATCATATTTATGTTCTCCTCCGTTCTGCTAGATTGATGGTGTAGCAATTCACATTCTAACTCCCAGTACTTTGTATGGTTCAGACAAGAAGTAGAGTGAAGAATTCAATCAAAAGTAGTATTTTAGGTTTCGGAGAATTATGTTAGCTGACGTCGATGTATCGGATTCCTGATTTGAAAATGGTGGAGCCCTTGCCCCTCGAGGCGGTCAGATGGTCTAGTGGTTATGACTCCGGATTTTGATTCAATTCAAAGAGTTCCGGCAACCTGGGTTCGAATCCCAGTCCGACCTTAAGGATCTAGACCTCGATTGTCTTTTTGCTTTTGTTGCTTCCGGGCTTTTTTGCCTCTTAAAGCTCAACGGATATATGGATGTGGTTTTCTCTCGTTTATCTCCTTTTGAACTGGAGGTCATTTCATATTTTATATACACAGACACGAAGCCAAGCCTGCAAAATTTGATATCATAAGACGTATTATTAGGGGGAGCGCATAAAAAAAGGCTGGACTGTGTGCGTCGTCGTATCATCCTGCCCCGCTTGGGCCTCCATGGGCCATGACCCACTGCCCGAATGCTTGGGCATTTCTCGTCTGTATATATATAGTTCCCGGTCCCGTGAACTTGCACACCAGACCTTCTCCTGCGGACATGCTGGAAATGATACCGCCGGAGGCAACGCGCTCCATTACATAGCTGCAGTTCCAGGCAACCAGATGGCCATTGTCAACGATGTACTTCTCACCGTTCATGAGCTACAAATGATAATAGTCAGTCAACAAGTTGTTCCGTGGGATAGCATGGGGATCTGACGTACATCTTTTCTGATGATCGCGCCAAAGCTTTGGAAGAACATGATACCAGTACCGCTTATCGAATAAACAAACAGGCCTTCGCCGGAGAAGATGGCTTTGCTTAAGCCCTGACGTTTGTAGTCTTTGATGACACCCTGTGTGCTGGCCAAGAAGGAATCTTTACCAACGAACCATTGTTCGTGCCCGTTAAGACGGAGAAGAGAGATGTCGCCGAGTGAAGAGGGTGCCAGAAGCAACTCGCCTGGGCCAGTATAGGTTGATGTGGACATTTCACCGCCAGCCAACATCTTCTTCATTGAGAATTTTACGGAGCCTTTGAGAGTCATTGTCGGGGACATGGCAATCATTGCGCCTGGCGAAGCAACCAACGTCAGCAAGGAACATAGGTAATGGAGCTCACCAAATGGACAACCATCATGGAGGGCCTACCAGGCTTTGCAGTCAGGGGACAGTCCATTGCAAGTTGAACGGTCAAGATTGTATTTGAGTTACGGTGGCTGATGCGATAGCTCCCTCCATTGAACGTGCCGATATCGTCCGCAGACGTGGATTGGGCTCCCGCGAACTGGCCAACGGGGGGTGCACCGCCGGGCATTTGCTCCATCTTGGGAGGCGGCGAAGGATGCACCATCTGCGGCAGCGTTGGGGTTGGCGACGTTGTAGGCGGAGGTGGAGAGCCATGGCCACCTGGGGGTGGAGCAAATTGAGGAGTTCCTTGGGCGCCTGGTGGTGGAGGATAGTTGTAGTTTTGTGGCGGCGGAGGGTACTGGTTCTGTTGAGGAGGTGGGGGATAGGCTACACGGGTGAATGGTCAATGGCGCTGCGATGCTTGTCTAGTATGGCTTCTGAGTCCTAAGTACCTTGATTTGGAGGGGCTGATCAATTGCACACATGTTAGCAAAATGTGATCAGGCAATGTAGAAGCGCCAACTTACGGGGATAAAACCCGCCCTGCTGTGGGGGTTGCTGCTGAAATGACATGGTGTCGCCCAAGGGTTAGGACTGTTGAATCGGTAAACAAGGCCAAACAAGTAAATAACAATCCAACTAAACCTGCTATGTCGTAGAGGAAGACGCGAAGAGAAGAAAAGGAAGAGAAAACTGCGAGAAGCCGAGACAACGAAAGGAGGGGCACGGTGAGGCTTAAATGGGCAGTGAGTCTCCCCCTGTTCGGGCTCTGCCAATCTGGGCTGTGCTGGACCACTCAGGGTTGGCTCGACTGGCAATACGGGATTTAAGCGCCCTTGAGGCCGTTGTCGAAGTCTTGTCTTCCCTAGCCCGTCACTAAATGATCAGCTGTCGCTGCGAATAGGCTCCGTTTGTCCTCATAGGTGGAGGCGCAGTCGGAACTCAATAGCGGTCAACATCGCCAGGACTTTGACGACGGGCCCTGGAACGGGTGCTCTTCGAGGCATTTTGACCCCGACTGATGGCAGCTCATGGGCGCTTAACGGCATCTGTTCGGTGCGACCTTGGACAGGACGCGTTGGAGCATCAGATCTGACTGATTGAATGATCTCCCAAACGAGTGGTGAGAGACCCCTTTCTCAGGATCCCCCCCCCAATAAGCTCTGGCCTAACTGATATTGGACCACGGATGTCAGGATTGCTAAATCGAATTTGTGTTTCGCTAAGCTGCACACTTCCAGTCTTTTCCACCTCTTATCAGATCTCGGCGAGCATCACCTGGGACCGTGATACTGAGATCTTTAGCAAACCCAGGCCGCCATCAACTCCGGCTTCACTACCATTGCGCCAGCTAGCATATGCCTTAGTGAACCCTGCGCAGACCCAGAATCTCACCAGGACGAAGCAGAATACACTTCCAGTTCAGTCCGAGAATGCGCAGCTATACTCGATTCGCTCCGCCACTCAAAGTACATGCCAGAGTCGGAGACTTGAGTAGAATCCCAACAGTAACCCAGTGTGCGCAGATACTCATTCCCCAATTGAACTGGGCTCGGCTACAACCATGGTAGCGGCAAACTCTGGTGCTTGGTCTCAAACTCAACCTCTACTGAAAAGATCTATAGATGGACACGTTTGAGCAGCAGAAAGCCAGAAAAAGAGGGAAAGTGAAATGGGAGAATGTAAGCTGGGTCTCGCTGCTATGTCTGGGCGGTGCTGGTGAAGTTCTCCAAGGGAACTGGATCGATGGATCACTCTTTATGTCGTTGTCCTCCTTGTGTGCCAGCCCTAACCCCGCCTAAGACTTGGGAACCATTGTCGTCCTTATGCGGCCTGTCTAATACACCACACACGGTCTTCCAATACTCCAAGACACCTGCCCACCTTCAAAGAAGCAATAGCCCTTTTATGTCCTTGAAACCAAGTGCGACTAGGCCCCTATTTCCCGAAAATGGTCGCTCTAGGGAACCTGGCTTCCACGCATCTTGCAACCGTGCAGCAAGCAATAACCAAGCTTCTTTTCTCCGACTTGGCGACTCAAACCTTTGCCCAGATTGTTGACGGTCGCCCTATTCGGGATGTTTACCGAGAGTATTATGGCGCGTACAGAAAAGAATTCAATGATAACCTTTGCCCAAGTCAATGCGCTCTTCACGCAGTTGAATCATATCGACACGATTTTATGGTTGCTGGTCTTGAAGTCGATACAAACGTGTGTACAATTTCAACTGCCAAAAACAACTTCTCTGACAAGGCTAGATTGTCCAATGCTTCCAAAATGCCCAAGCTGGCTCGAAAGAGTTCAACCTTAGGCTGCTTGAGATCCTCGCCGTTCTCTGCCACGCCCTCGCAGTTCACTTATATCAAATTTACGATGGCGGTATCCGGAAGCCAGATCCCGCAAGGCTTAATGATACCCCCGACGGCTTGATGCTACCGCCGGGAGTAAAGCCCGCTTGCATTAAGCCCCGACCAGCAGAGTTCTTCCACCCATACTACCAAGATTGGGAACAATATCCACACAAGCTGGCTGACCTTGTAGGGTATTGGGCAGAGTACCGCGTTTTTGGTGGCGTGGTCTTGTTTGACCGCGGTGAGGCCGGATCAGCTGTACGGATCTTTGCAAGTCGCATTGCTGTATTTTCGTCGCGCTGATGGTATGATTTCTAGTGCAATGATGTGTTTATCCATCCAGTCGGGAACTACAGCATATTTCAGCTCTCAGATCCCCAAGTCCAGCAGTATATTAACTTTCTATTATCGAGCGAGCCGGAAAAAGAAAACGGATTGTCAGTGTCAGAGCAGATGCGTTTCCAGGCTGAAAAGTATGCAAGACGCGTCGATCCCTACGATGCGATGTCTCTTCGAATCTACCGGAACCAATATGAGCGGAAGAACCCAGATGCAAAACCTATTCAATGTGTTGCCCGTGGTGATGACATGCCTGGGTATCGAGAAGCTCTGGGGGATCTTGCTCAACGCAATAGGCAGCAATAGCATTTACTTCTGCACCTGACTAACTTTTCGAGGGATCTCTCAAATGGAGTGGAGGTATCTCGGTCTCTTTGTGTTGCTTTATTTTACCTCCATCTCTCCAATAATATTGAGCAAAAGCTACCAAGAATAAACGAGTGTGCATCTAATCAGGGAGATATCATCTTGCAAACAGTTGGCTACAGGGACTGGTACCAGAAATCAGTAGTGTTAATCCCACCAGTACGGCTAAATGGATTGTCGGGCTGTCAGATGAAGACATCGGTACAAGGGACTGGTGCCATTTATCCTGGGCACTTTCCAAGCCAACCCTTGAGAAGCTTTCATCATGATCAAACTTAATGCACGATAATATCATGCCTGCATGATTTCGATCGGAAATGGTTCGGGATCAATGTTGAGTAACACTAAGCCGGCCTTGATTGGTCAACGTGGTTGAGATTGTCCTCTTTCGGACAGAAGAACACGGAGATCTGACTGTCAGTGGTCATGACGGGATTCGGATGCCAGCTGACTAGTTATAGGACGGCGGAAGTAGCCAGGGACCGCGTTTTAACGCACGTTTCTTCACCCTGCTCGTCCTCCCCGTCCCAGCGAGCATCGATGGCAGCTGTTGCCCCTGCTGTCGATGCAGCGATACAGTCATTCCTATCTCTGCCGACTGCCATAGCTTTGATCTACGGTGCCGTGGGTGATCGGCGGATCGCGAGGTCGGACTTCGGGTTCGCAATCGTCGACTGGATGAGCTACATGGTGTCTATTGAGCCGTATATCCGTCGCGGACTAGGCTACGAGGACATCGAGCTCCAGGCTAGAAGAATATTGGACCTCTGTGCCTGGCTAGGTTATTGGTTATACTCCATTGGATTCCGGCAGTCGCGGGCGGTCGCGAAGAAGCTTACCATTCAGAGTCTGCAATTTCCCTACCTCTGGCTGAGCAAGAAGTGCAAGCGTTTTGAAGTCAAGCTGGCTCTGATCAAGTCTGAAGGAGAACTGTTGAAGCAGAGTCTAGCCGCTCTGGCTGTAAGAGAATTTTTTCTAGAGATGCCAGACGTCTCATGATGCTAATCTGTTCACTCTAGACTACGAAGGCACAGGTGTCGCTCCTTCAACCTCAAGGCGAAAATTGGCCTTTAACACCGGATATTCCAACGCCCCCAGCGTCAAGTAAGGGTCCATTGCCACTGCAGTTAACCTATATTATCCACTCACGCTATGCCCCAGGATTACAGATGATCAGCGAATCCGCGAACAATTTGAATGCCATATCTACTCGGTTGCTCAAATCCTGACGGCAGACTTGACGTTGAAATACGATGCGCACAGAACCGTCGCTGATGGATAGGACAATTGGGGCGTTTTTTGGCGGAGGTCTTAATCGGCCCTTGTCCGCCAATTAGGTTCCCAACAGCTAGCTGGAAAGAAAGAAGACATGGCGGAAGAAAGGTAAAGCAAGCCAAAGAGAATTCGAGTATTTCCAAGCTATCATTTTCAGAACAATATGCGTCTCTCTTGTCGCCGGGAGTCGAGCCGCAGGGAATCGGCTCCTTTGGTTGAATTGCAACTCTGATGGAAAGGTAGGCATGCGGAAATCTCGGGCATACTCGACACATCATTCTTCCTCGTTCTCGGTGGGTGCTCCCTTGACCCGGCGTGGATATCAAGTCATCGGCTCTCTGCTGGTGGTGAGCACAGCACTCTCAGGTGTCGAAGCATATTTCACGTGTTTGCCATGTTTGCATCGGGCCGGGGTTCTTGGCAGCATGTGACGAGCCTTTATGCAAGGTTTGGCAGCATAAAATAACGATTTGTTGCAGGATTATGCATGTCGACTCCAGACTTCAATGCTCGTTTGCATTTCCGCGGCGAAATGGAACGTCGCAACAACGATCCGTGCTCGAGATTGAACATCCCTGTATGATAACAGATATCTCGGTGTACAAAATGGGAAGATTCTCTCATGATCTGATTCTGAAAACGGTTTGAGTAGAAAATGATAATACAAATAGGATGAATGGAAGTAACATTCTCATCTATGACCAGGCATAAAAAGGGTTAGGACAAGATTAGGGAGGAAAGAAATAAACAAGAGCAAAGGCGCATGTCGATTCGAGGGTATCTCACTCGAAGAATGCCAGGGGGGAAGAAAAGGTTCGTAGTGAATGTGACTTGAAAGTTGAAACGCCATGGCCAGAATCCGACATGGAGGCGAAGCCATGATGGCCATTAACAAATCATAAGCAAGTTCAGGCAAAAAGACAAAGGAAAATGGTGTATAAACTAGGGCACAGTATATCTAGCAAACGAACCACCAGAAGCAGGTCGTGAGCAGTGAGAAGAAACTGAAGTGGTAGGTCGGCAGTCGGGGCCTATCGCTACCACCCGGAAGATCGATGCAACCCCATCCGTTTGTACGATCGTCTAAAAATCCCTGTCATCCCAGGTTGCCATGACAGTACAGCACAATATCTTCAATCCGTAAACCTCAAAAAGGCACTTGAAGATGCCCTCACATCTCGGCAATGTTTCGTAACATGGAGTTTGGTTTCCATTCCGTTGTTTTTCTGAAAAGGCATACGACCCCGATAAAATGTAGCTTAATACCAGTCACGCCCAAACGCCAGTCCTCAAAATGGCGAACAAGAGGCCAAGTGTCCACCCAATTTATCCAGATTATCCGTATGAAAAAGTCGAAGCAACTGTGAAATCGAAGGGGACCGGAAACTCGAACGGTAAGAGACGATTAGAAAATACCGTTGACAATATTCGAGCCAATAGTGGCACCCGCGCCAAAGATCGCTGTTGTGAGGAGTAAGATTAACGACCTTAACCCAAGACAACCATTGAGAGGGGAAACGTACCGGCATTGCCCATCTTCTTACCAAACTTCTTTCCGTTCTCTTCGAATTTACTCGGTTTCCTTCCTGCCTGGCTGCTCGAGCCTGAGTTTGCAACTTCGAGTGGCATATTTCCGTAGCTTGTCGGTTGGGGTGAAAGAGCGGCAGGCTTTTCATCGATAACGGTAACGTATGTTCTCGGGAAAATGCCTTCCAGGTTTGTCCGCTCGTTCCTACCACGCCACCCTAGGTAACAAAGTCAGCATAGCGAGTCTAATAGGGGACTTGGTGTAACATACAGTCATTGTTCATGTGCTCAAGGACTTGAATCCGGTCGTTCGGTTGTAAAGCCATGTCACCTGCGTCCGTGGGAGTGTATGCGTAGAGTGCTGACGCCATGCACAGAATAGGTGGTGTTGATGCATAGGATGGTGGAGGGGCTAGAGTCGAGTAAGGATTTGGTTCCGAGCTCTTTTCATTCAAACTCATATTATCCAGCTGACCTGTGGGAGGCGTGAAGCCGACATCTGCTGTGGAGTGTGATAGGGACGCATGTAACTGCGGCTGGCTTGGGAGTTGTGAGAGAATCGAAGAAAGTTGACCGGGTGTAATGACGGACGAGTCGCAGAGGAATTCCAATTCCTGCGGGGAACTTGAGATTAGTAAAAGCGCACAATACGGTATGGCAGCACAATTGCTACGTACTGTTCTGATAGTCCGCAGGGACCGGTTGGTCATCGCGGTTGAAAGGTCGTTCGGAGCCATCATAGCTAGATCGGGTTATGAACGCCGAAAGATAGGCTTGGAGAGTCGATCAACGGTTGTTCCTGGGATCCAACCGGCGACAGGAGACAGGGCAGCTCAGCAGGCAAAGAAGCACAAGGGAAAGAGGGGAAAAAGGGAGGTTCAAAGGAGATGAAATCGATGGTGGCAGCGAACGGTAGGGGTATGTAACTTTGAGGATCTGGATGGAGTTGGTGGGTTGATGATGATGGCTGTGAACAAGACTCGGCTCACGTGGAATTCGGGACCGCGTTCTGGCTTTTCTTTTTTCTAATTGCGAGTGATCGATGCCACAGAAAATACAGACATAGATAGTATGGAAAAAGGCGTCAAGGAATGAATAATTACCAAAGAGGCGATTCTGAAGAGAAACTACAAGTGGAAAAACGCCCGGTCTGTGAACAGGAACTCGATCACCACCTGCTCGCCTTGAGAAATAACTATGCAGATTCGGATGCAAGCGGGCTGGATGCAGAGAAAAAACTGTGTCATGATCATCGAATTGGACGCTCAGAAGAACCCACCAACTCCGCAACTAGTCGCCCCTTGTCTCTCGCTCGCGTCGTGGATTGGTCTCTCTGTTTCAAGATACTGGAATCCCTGTATGTGAATTGGATCTTGATGTTGGACATGGATGATGATTGCGCCCTCTTCGCCTCTCTGTTCGTCACGCTATTGACCCTTTTCTTCTTGCTTCAACCTACAATTCCCTGGTGACAAAGATCGATTATACATCGGATGGAAGCCAGATTCATGATGCTTTGATTTTCTCGGTGTTTAAAATCATTGATTAAGTGTTTGCTACAATAACATGGGCGACAAGCAGCCTGGCTTGAAGCCTCTTAACATTGCACGCATGGGACATTGCGAATACCCCCTAGCCTGAGTAGGGAGTACGGCGGAAGAATGCGATCTTTACTTGGATCTTTCCAGTCTTTTATCTATTTCCTTCTTATGACCTCCGTCATAGTGTGCTCGGGCCTTTTGAGGTCAGCGCTATCCATGGGAGTCGAAGTGGATTGTGCCATTATCCACTCATCGGACATCTTGACTTCCCAGCACAGTGTTATTGTTACGAACACCAGTGCAGTTTTCAACAATATCAGCAAGACAAAGCTCTACAATTATGACTGTATGAGCCCTCCAAATCCTTCAGGACTACATCCAGGCTCCAACAATTCATGTGCCGCCTGCTCGGCCAGCATGTTGCTTTTTATTACGAGGAAATACCCCCAAACATGGTCCAGCCGTTAACAGCTGAGCATTTATGGTCTAAAATGTAGTTTTTTCTACAATTGCCCGCTCCGGGTTTGCAACTACGACGTGGAGGGCATTCAATGTTTAAATGGCCAGAGCCAAAGAACCTCTGAGCAAAAGAGGGGCTTCATGTCACTATAAATGACATGTATGAGATACGGAATACATTGTTCAATATCGCTTCTTTTCTTTTCTGGGCTTGCTTTGGATGAGGAGGGTCCCTAATGAATGGCAATATCCCTGATCCAACCAATTGCACATAAGGCAGAGTTGGAGGGGAACCCCCAAGAGAGGCATGCCTCAGTGAACAATCTTCAAGGCATAGTTTGCCAAAACGAGGCAATATATGCGACATTTCACCTCTATGAGTTGGGGAAAACAGTGAGACTTACCTGCAGCACCACGATGCCAGTGTAGTAGATGCCGAAGAAAATATCAATCCCGCATCATACCAAAAAAGGGCTACGAAGCAGCTCGGGTCTTGAGAATTTTCGAGGAGAATGAGACGGAGTTAAGAGCATCAATGCATGTAGCTGCCACGAATCTGGAGCTTGTCATCTACTTACTTGCACAAGACCTATAGAGTTCCCTTCTATTCACTTCAACGAGGCCTCTTCCTCTCAGTCCGACGGCATTGCATCTCCTCTTGATATCCTTGATGACAAATGAACTTTGCTGACGTAATCAACCCCGTGGCGGTGAGCCAGTTTGGGACACGGAGATTTAGACTTTTACAGCCTCACCTTGCCGAATTAGGACTAGCGGGTGGCTTTATCTCGAAACTTCTTTTTGCCGCTCCGTCATCCCAGCCAACAGAACATATATAACAGAGCACGACGACTCATCTCTCCAAGCCTTCTCGACAACAACCGCAATCCTTCCAGTCTCTTCTTTCTGCATTAGCACAGACTGTTGTTCTGTGTATCCTCTTCTGGCCATTCACTAGAAGCGTCCTTGCAAGCGCCAGGTCCTCTTTGGAACATCGAGCAGGCGGTCAACGCATCCTGATCCCTCTCTGACTCTTCAGCACTCTCATTCTTTCCATCGCTCCTTTCGAACAAAAAAAAAAAACAAACCTCCACATTCCTCAAAATGTCTGACTGGGACTCCGTCACCGTCATCGGCAGCAAGCACCGCGGTGGAGGTGCTCCCCGCGAAAACGTCGTCAAAGGCCGTTCCGCCATCAACGCCGCCGCCAGAGCCGGCGCCATCATCGGCACAGAGAAGAAATACTCCACCGGCAATGCCGTAAGTTCCACCCAACCAACACAATGAAACCCAGCAAACGCAATGAAAGCACCCAGCTAACCCCTCCTCCCCCCCAGGCCTCCCGCCCCGCCGTTGAAGGCCAACATCTCACCAAGGTCGACCGCTCCGACGACATCGTCAAGCCCAAGACCGTCGGCCTCGAAGTCGGCGAAGCCATCAAGCGCCGCCGCAACGAGGAGAAGTACAAAATGTCCCAAAAGGAGCTTGCCACCAAGTGCAACACCACCGTCAGCGTGGTGCAGGACTTTGAGCGTGGCACCGCCGCACCGGACCAGAAGGTCCTTTCCGCCATGGAGAGAGTGCTGAATGTCAAATTGCGCGGGTCGGATATCGGGAAGGACAAATTTCCGGCGAAGAAGAAGTAGATTCATCCTAGCTTTTTATGTCTCCCGCACAAAGCATGCTTTGTTGCACCTTGCGGGGTCATAAGCAATGAATCTTGCAAGATAAAAAAAGACGGCCTTCTTCTTCGCCGGGACTACGCTTTCCTTTCTGCCTCTTGATCCGATTTTGGTTGATGACTTGCATGAAAATTATTTTAGCGATTATCACTTTGCTACTTTGACAAATTTGTCCGCTCGCTGGGTCTGTTCTATCAAACGAGCCTTGCGTTGAATCATGAATGTTAGACTTGCTGTTTGCCTAACTAGGCCTTTAAATTTATTGCCTTGTCTTGGTTCGACTCGGTATTGCAAATTTGGATAACAAAAATAGTCAAAATAGCCTATACTGAAGAAGGCTCCACGCCGACTCTGTCCTGCTTTTGTTAGCATTGCCAAGATCGGCAGATATCTCAATCATGACCGCAATGGGATATTCTTATGTTCACTTTCAGTAACATTGCCAGAAATGACATGCATAAGAGAACTAATAAAATTGGTTACATACACAGTTCAAATCATCAGAGCATCTAATCATAACAGCAGGTAGGAAAACGCGTATCCTATCCTTTTGATATCTAACAAGACCAAACGCAGATCTATGTAATGATCTAGTTTATATGCGCTTCCATGTTTGAGTCAACTTCGCCAGCCGTTCGGATGGGCTGGTACCTTGGGCGGCTAGGGGAATCTGAGCTCGGGCCTATAGAAGTTTTGAGCTATGTGTCGAAATGGCGCTCATTTCCACAAAATTCTCGATTGCAGTTTTAGCGAAACGTCTGTATGTGCCGTTCATTTAGAGCTTGGCGTTGGCAAGGTTACTGCGGAGACGTCTCTCAACAGCATCCAAATACTCTCGGGTGGTCACCCAGGCATCTCTATCTTTCTTGCCGCAAGACAAAGCCAAGTCCTTGGTCATAATGCCTTCCTCGTCGACAACCTCGATACACGCACGCTCGAGTTGCTCAGCAAAGGTGACAACGTCGGGAGTGCCGTCAAGCTCGCCACGACGGATCAAGCCCCGCGTCCAAGCGAAGATGGAAGCGATAGGGTTTGTAGAGGTTTCACGGCCCTTTTGGTGCTCACGGTAGTGGCGGGTAACTGTGCCGTGAGCAGCTTCGGACTCGAAGGCTGAGCCATCTGGAGTGGTAAGCGTAGAGGTCATCAGACCAAGGGAACCGAAACCTTGAGCAACAATGTCGGATTGAACGTCGCCGTCGTAGTCTAAGATAGGTTAGGTACTAGGTTGCAAATGCATGTTGATACAACAGGCTTACTCTTCATGGCAATAACACAGCCTCCGTCACCCTTGATCATCTGAGCGACCATGTCATCAATCAAGCGATGTTCATACCAGATGCCCTTGGCCTCGAACTCCTTCTGGTAATCGGCTTCGTAGATCTCCTGGAAAATATCCTTGAATCGGCCGTCATACTTTTTCAAGATGGTGTTCTTGGTGCTCATATACATAGGGAGACCCTTCATAAGGGCCATCTTGAAGCTGGCGTGGGCGAATCCTCGGATGGACTCGTCAGTGTTGTATTGGACTTGGGCAATACCGGCACCTTGGAAGTCATAGACAGTGATGCGCTCCGGCTCTCCATTCGAAGGAGTGTATACAAGTTCCAGCTTACCGGAGCCAGGGATCAGGCGATCAGTGGCGCGGTATTGGTCACCGAAAGCGTGTCTTCCGATGATGATTGGCTTCTTCCAGCCAGGAACAAGTCGTGGAATACGAGGAATAACAATGGGTTCACGGAAAACAGTTCCACCCCTGCTCAACATCAGTATACAACTTCAAGCCCAATGCATACGAATGTCAGAGCTTACAAGATATTTCTGATGGTTCCGTTTGGAGAGAGCCACACTGAGCGTGGTCAGTAATTGAATCTCAACGACTGCCTTGTAAAAATTGACACGACATACTTTTCTTCAACTTGAATTCCTCGACACGTGCCTCATCGGGGGTGATGGTGGCACACTTGACACCAACGCCATACTTCTTGATGGCTTCGGCAGCATCAACTGTGACCTTGTCATCGGTTTGGTCACGATATTCCAAGCCCTGTGGTGGTCCCAATAATGTCAGCGATAAACACCGCGAAAACCATGATTAAGACGGAAATTCCGACAACTCACCAAGTCGTAATACTTCAAGTCAACGTCAAGGTATCTAGGCCCTCATTTAGTATTTTTTTCCTATTTCAATTGCCACACAAGCCTTTCTATGCATATGCAAGACTCACGGATAGATGAACTGATTCCAGGTTAGTTCAATTAGCTCTGGAAAACGAAACCAAAAAGGGAATAAAATTGAGCGTTAAGCTCCACGTACTTTGTCCTTGATATCCTGCCAGATAATTCTAGTCATCTGATAAATCGCGTGACGTTAGCTTCAGCGGCCCTCACAACAACACCAACGTATATAAAAGTCAATTCGTCTTCTCCCACGGGAAGATCACGGCTTTGACCACTCCCTTCCCAATCGATTCCGTTCATTTGCCATGGTCTTTCTCAAGGAGCAAATGGGAATCGGCAAGTGAAAAGATATCCAAACGCACCTCATCACCATCCAACTCCACCACCGGGTTCTTGACCTTGATCTTCTTCCGTCCGGACGACATGTTGCGCGTCTGTGTGTAGGAGAACGAGAAGGATGATGCAGCAGTCCAGCTATCTGCTCTCACAGAGGCAAAGGAGGATTGAAATCGAGGGGTGGCGGCGGTGGTGTTGCTGATGGAAGAAGCAGGATAAGGGCTGGAGCGCGAAGGGGGAGAATTCAAAGGCAAAGGAGGGGTAGAGCGGATAGAAATCGTTGAGATCAATCGGCAGGCGGGATGGGAATTGTTGCGTGGGAGGCGGGTCAGGGAGAATCGGGAAGGGACGGAACTAGGCCGAAGAGCAGGCATGGTTCTTGCTACGCCGGGAAATTCGGGGGGAAACTGTATGAGGAAGGAGCAAAGGGGGGGC